>CALSFV010000030.1:817500-998680 GCA_943737045.1 Parapristionchus giblindavisi | reverse complement strand
TTAACACATTTTTTTAAATGTATGAAAATTGTATTTGCTCAGCTCCGTACTAAATCACGAGAATATGTTAGAATGAAGAAAGAAGAAATAGAGTCGAAAAAAGAGGAAATAATATCGAAGTGTCAATTATTTATTGATTTACAAAATGATCTTATAATGGTAATTTAATTATTAAAACAATTTATATAACAATTATGCGAGGTTCAGAAAATGTCGAATGTGCAACTTCGTGAGCAACTTTTCAATGCTGCAGATTCTATTCTCACACTGGAAGTATGTATCAACATGTTTATTTTAAACATAAATAACATTATTTAGGAAGCGAATGAACTGAAATCGACAGTCGATGAATTTAGTGATACATTCATTCAATCTGCTAATGTTATCGTTGATTCTATAGACAATGCTATTAGATTGACTAGAGTGAGTTTACTTTACTTTTTCTGATCTTTGCAAGATCATTTTAAAGGGAGAGTGACCTCTCTCAATGGCCTCTTCATTGCGCGCACTATTTCTCTGTTTTCTAACAATGAGAGAGCGTAGAGAGTTGAAGAGACCGTTGACAAAGGTCTCAGTCCCTTTAAATGAATTTGTATAATTGATATATTTTTTCAGGAACAATTATCTACATTCTAATATCCAATATGTCACAATTATCTCTTATTGTATTATTATAATACATTCATAATTGTTCGTTATGTTTGGATCTTGTTCTCTCTTTTTCATATATCTGAACCGTTTAAATAAAGGACAAACTGTGTTATTTTTTTCATTACTTAGTAACGCCAAAGGTGCATTATTTAGATATTACGATATGTATGGAAATCATCATTCACATAACATGAATTAAGCATTACACAACATAATGTCTGAAACATTGTGGTGTCAAAATGTTATTATAGAGTTATAAGTAGACGTTGAGGGCTACAGGTGGGAGACAAGGCATGCCAACTTCAAACTGACTCCATCCATAAACTGCGCCGGTAAATAGTTCTTTAAACAAGACAACTACAAGTACTCCACGTCTATAATAATGAACAAGTGATGTACAAGTGATTTTCATACGGTCATTGCATACAGTGTTATATTGATCTTCCCAGCAACTTACTTTCATTCCAAATACGAGCACCCCTTATTCCTCTTCATTTGCTAAACAAAAATGTGCTTTTATGACGGTTTTGTTCAACTTTGTTTATATTTCAATAATCTTTGAATAGTTTCATTAGCTTTATTTTAAGGATAGTAACCTTTGTCAATACGTTTAACGCGTGGAAACTTTCATGATAGAGATCACGGGAACACTACGGGAATGATTTTAACTTAGATTTCGTTCATATTAACATATAGGTACTCTACCTTACGTTATCTACGGTAACCTAGAGTGTTCATATTCATATTGTAAGGCACCTTCCCCACATTGATTGATTGTCTCACAGGCATTCTGCTTCTTCGGTTTCTCCTCAAGATGGGAGAGCTCTCGACTAAACCGGAGAGAAAGAATCGAGTGCTTTCACTCTCACTTGAAATTTACTTAAAGTAAACTTCAAGTCAGTGACGTATTTTAAGTAGATTTACTTAAGTTTTGAGATACCAGAATATATGGGAATGGAAATAAAATTGGATTAGAATGAGAGAGTTTAGGAAAAGAGGAGAAAGACTCTCATTTAATCATTCTATCAATCATTTTGTGGTTGGCACAAAATTCACCACCACAACCGAGATGAGGGTCGGTTTCTACGCGAAATGATAGAGAGGAGTAGTAGAGACCGCCAAACTGCTATATGCCGTAGTCGAATGAGAAAATGAGTGGAGTGAATTTTCCTTCTCGAGAGGAGATTGACCGTACCTATGTCATATCGTGATATGCGAATGACTTCGATGCGGCTATATATGCCTTCCAATATGCGTTTGGCCAAACTCATCTTGACAAAGTAATTGTCCGTGGCCGTGAGATAGAATGAGAGTGCAGCCGATTGAATATATGTCAAGAAAAGAAAATGAAAAGCACAACAAAGGAGAGCAGATTGGCCAATCTCCCTTCTCATTTAAATATGACTTTCAATATGCATTTGGCGGTCTCTAGTGGCCAGTAGATACCGCCAAACTGGTATATGCCTTTGAATTAAGGCGCTGTCGTTCTCTTATTTCTAGAGATACATAAGTGAAACCTTGAAATCTTCCACGGTATCACATCCGCTCTTTCGAATGAGCCTACTTTTGTATCGAAATTCGAAATTTTTAAAATTTGCATATTTAAATTTTTCGGAATTGGGCATCGAGAGTAGGCTCATTCGAAAGAGCGGATGTCATATCGAGGAAGATTTCAAGATTTCACTTCTGTATCTCTAGAAATAAGAGAAATTCAAAGGTATATAGCAGTTTGGAGGTCTCTAGTGGCCAGAATTCGATGAAGTATATTCTTCCTTCACATATCAATATGTTCTTGGCAAAATTACAAATACAAGAGAGCCATTTTTCGTTGTGAGAGTCAGAATCCCTTTCCCCAGGCAGTTTTAACCTACCATATTTGACAAAGGTTACGCTCCCTTTAACCACACTTGACTTTGATATCTGACCTGCGTAGATCAACATTGCTTTAACACTGAAAGAATTTCTGAAAATCAGCACAACACCATCAATTGTCCCTTTTATTATGTATTTGTGATTAAATCTTTAGTTTTCAATCAGTACATATAACTCTGACAGGGGAATGCTTTTAAAGGTGGACTCCCGCGAATATTTTCGTGAACAACTGTAAAGACAGAAAGTTAGCAAAAGTTATTCTACATACAGTACACCATTTATTGAACGCTAATTCTGCTTATTGATTGCTTGGAACATGAATGAATCATGCTTGCAATCGCAGGCAAAGGCGCGCTTTTTGAAAATAGGAAAGTTCGGCAATAGGATTCGAACCCGCGACCATGCGCTATCTAGACAGAAGTGTTACCACTGCGCTAAAGGATTGATAAGAGGGCACTCACTCTTCTTGCATATCACTTTACACTAGCATAAGCTAGATACAGAGATTTGCATGAACATTCGCGGGTCTCCACCTTTAACTGGAGGTGCACTTCACATATATATTGATGAGGTTTAGCGGTACCAGAAATTGTAAAGCTCTTCTTCGAAATTTTAAAATTAATTTAAAAACCGACAAAAAACAACGTAAACACTTTCAAGATTGGTTTGTAGTAATCATATTTGCATATGTGAATGCGTTGCTCTTTTTCACTATGATTACGATGTTATTTCTGATAAAGATGTGCACACTGTAAATTTTATTGTCGATTTTTAAAAATAAATTTCAAATTTCAAAGAAGAGCTTTGCAATTTCTGATACCGCCAAGCCTCATCCCTATATCACGGGTCTCCTGTAAAAGTGTAGCAAAAACGGCCGGGCCTGCCACTAGGAAAATTTTTTGTCTTCGATTCGATGAAAGTTGGTCAGTGGGTGTGGTGGAGGTCATGAGAAGGCCGAGCCACTTCATTTGGCCAAAATTACAAATTATCAATTTTTTTGATCTACCCTGGAAATGATCATAACTCGGTTCATTTTCATCGTACAGCGAGGTGACAGGTATCATTCGAACCGTATTCTGATGCTCTCCAAAAAAGTACTTCATGACCCGTCCGCTGCAAAGTCGTCTTCAGGGCGAAAAACGCGAAAAACACATATCTTGAACAAAAATGAGATCTGTTCTCGAAAATTTTCTCTTGAGTACACGCGTATTATTGCAGAGAAAGAGTTATCAGATCACGTACAACGTCGGTATAATGTTCATTTACCGTATCTCTGTCCCCTCAATACCGTTTAATAGAGTAGACGGGACTAGTCATTTTTTTCCGCCTCAAAAGTTTTTCGATCGTATCTGCCTTAAAAATGGTCCAATCGACTATTCGAGAAAAGGAAAATTATGCTCTCGGAAAGGCGAATAAAAAGTTCTATCATGATCAAATAGCCATGACAACTCATTTTCGAGTTATTCGAGGAAAACCTTATCAACATCGATTTAGTTGGCTGTTTCGTGCCAGTTTAAAAAAATTGTTGCACAAATTACTTATTTCATTTACTGATCTCATCATCTAATGCACACTTTAGTGTCTCCCTTCTCTTTTTTCTTCTCCTTTTCGCCTCACCAATTTACAAAGCGAGAGCCACTTTACTCCGTCATTGGATCTTGAACGTCACTGGGACAGAGGAGCACAACATCAGACCGGAGTATCAATGGTAGATTTCGCCCTTTGGACTGTAAAAGAGAATGCTCGAGGAAGTTCAGCAAGGAGTCGGAATCGGTCCACTTTCGGAATCATTCAAGGAATACGAGAATGCACCGAAGCATCCGATTCCAATAGGCACTTCGCACTCGGAAGAAGAGTGCCCCACAGGGTTGGGCGGACAAAAAATTCCGTTACCGATTTTTTACCGTTTTTACCGGTCCCTAACGGAAAATTTTACGGTTTCTCATGGTAAAAAAAATGTACAAAAAAAAAAAAAATTTACACTAGATATTCTGCATTATTTTGGTAACATTACGTTGGATATCTCGAGAAATTGCACGTAACCGAAGGCGATTTTATGACTCGACAGACAGTTACTCTCTCAATAAATGACAATTGCCAAATATATATTGATAGAACAGAAGAAATTGAAATATTTTTTTGTTGTAACTACGGTCAAAGTAATAACAAATTAGTTCATTTATAGTGTCCGGCACGATATCGCAGTTCTGAGTTTCTTTCTCTCTAAACGTAGAAATAAACGTCGCAGAAAAAAAAATTACAATTTTTCGCGGTTTTACAGGATTTTTCAGAGTTTCACCGTTTTACCGACTTTACCGTTACCGATTTTTTCACCGACCACCTTTTTCCGCTCAACCCTGGTGCCCCATACGACTCTGTTGGCAAGCAGATGTTCGATCAATTCGAGGAATTCTACGCAGCCAGGAACAAGCTGAGAGTAGAAGAAGTCGAGAAGAGAATGAAGGCCAGAACGGATATCATGCCCGCTAACCAAATGTCACACGATCAGATCAAGAACTGCATTCGGACTCTGCTAGCGAAGAAGAAGGAGGAGACAGAGAAGAAGCTGAGCACAACAAGAGCCAAGAGAGATGTGGCACTGGATATGGATTTCATCAACAACTGCGGGAAGGACTACGATGAGGAGGGAGGAGGAATTGAGGATGAAGTGAAAGTACATGAGGATGATCTGACTATCTCCTCCGATGCAATCTACAACTGCCGCCGTACCAAATCATTTTTGGACTTTTCTGAAGGGCCTTTTTTGTGTATAGATACTTTTTTTAGGAAGGCACTTTATTTGCAAAAGACAACGCAGCGAAAGTGAACCGAACCACAAGAGTACGGGCGAGAAATGAAAGAACTTGCCAATGCACTAAGATAGCACTATCTAGGGGAACGAGAAACACAAACACTAATTGAGGAGCGAGGGAATGTAAAACGAAAAATAGAGTCATAAAGGGGATCAATGATGAAAGTAATAGATTGACAAATGATAATAGGTAAACGCAAAGAACAAAATGAATAAATACAAACGAGATAAATATGATGAAGAATATGGTACATAGATGAACAAAATGGTAATATATATAATCATCTTGAAATCTTGATATCATTCATATTTAATTATCTTCCTCTCTTCATCTTTGTAGAGTTGTCGCTTTTGCTGTAGATGAAGAACCCGTCAAATCTCTGAAAAGGAAACATTTAGGGAGACTATAATGGATTATGAAATGTTTTTAGTTCTTTTCAATAATATATCTCCAACTTTCATTAAACAAAATCTTTCACTGTTAAACAATCAAATCAGATTATTGATGATTGTAAAAAAAGTAATATAACTAACCAACAACATAATCCGTGTCCTTTGACTTCCCTCCTTGTTGATCATCCAAGATAACGCATAATCTGTAATTAAAGTTGTATTAAAAATGAAAGAGATATATTCATAAATAATTGAAAATACCGTATATATAATATACTAATATAATTAATATATATTTAATAACCCACCATTCTCCTCCGTGTATCCTTATTGAGTGTTATCGACGCCTCGTAGGTAGAGCACGAAAATGAGCCTGAAAATAGACGAATTAAAGAAGATCAATGATAATCATTTCATTCTCACCTTTGCTCATTTCATAAAGCTTTGTTGTTGACCATCACATAAATGCGTGCGAAACGATCCTAAACAAGAAAGGATTAGAACAACATAAAAATGAATTGTTAACCTTTCTTTAATATATGCACGAATAGGCATGACTGTCGCGCAACCGATCGATTGATACCTGCACCTGGTAGAGAGACAAAGGGGGAGAGAGACAGAAAGAAAGAATGAGAAAGAAGGAGAAGTTAGCACGGACGATCATCGTAGATTTATATTATATGAAATATTTATTGTGTGGGAAGGACGACCATCTTCGACTTTGTTGTGTATGTTGTATTGATTTATATATAATATGACTTATATTAAATTTTAATTATTTGTGCATTAGTTAAGTACGTTAACAAATAAATCAATATAAAAAATGTAACCTACAGTAATCCCACATCGTTAGACGACGCGGATGATCGAGAGATGATAGAGGCGAACACAGTTCCTCAGCGGCAGCATAGAGTACACTGAAATATATCAATGATTAAATTACAATTGAAAATCGAAAATCAAACTTTGATAATGAAGGATATCAGCCTAATCTAGTCAATGATATATATGACAGCAAGATAATACATAGCAATTGATACGTTTGATAACTTAATAAGATAAAAGATCAACGATAAAATTGAATAACAAGATAAATGAACATACACTGTCTATCATATCAGCACAATGACAATTCCACATATTCATCATTTCTCATATAAGTTCACCACATTATTGATTATTGAGTAGCCGCGGACGTCCATTGTGTACCAATGATAACATCTATAATGTATGACGACCATGAATATGACAAGAGTGAACTTCACGATCGTTCAAATGGTCTCTTGGAACAAGATATATAAGAATATCAAGAAACAGTGCAATGCGACTGATATACGTTAAATTACTATTTCCTCGTTAACCGATACTAGATGCACAGTTCAAGATATGAATCAATACCTAACTTGAAACTATAATTATTGATTGAACCACAGCATATTTAACAGAGTTACTCACCTCAATATCTCCTTATTATCAGGATAAGAAACATTCATCCTCCATTACACTCTCCAAAGACTTCTCCTCATAAAATTCAACCAATAACTGTTGATAACGAAGAGAATAATGAATGAATCTGAGAATGAAATTGAATTAGAATAGAGTAAAATCAATCATCATTTCCATTCAAATTCAATGTGCCCAAATGACGTGATATCAATAAGTCATAAAATAAGTTGAACATCTTCCATTACCCGAAATTCAGATAAGATATACAAGATACGAATAAAAACATTGCACTCACTGGTAGTTATCAATAGACCTCCATCATAGTATTAAGAGTAGCCTACTCTCTTTCTCAATCACCCTTAGTAGCAACACATATGGACGATCATCAACACTAGACACCTTCAAACAAACGACATACATTAACGATAGGAACAATAAAAAAACAATAATCAACATAAAGTTAAAGTTACGAACCAGGTTTAAAGAAAGAAGAGTGAACACGATTTCATCCCTCCGTGCATCGTCGAAATGCTGAAATATCTTATAAATAACTAGATCAACGAAGAAAGGAGGACGTATTGACCGATAAACATGGATGATGATAAATGGGTTTTCGAGAGAACATCCTTGACTAATTCAATAATCCGAGCATAAACAGCCTTCATGTAGCAACATAACGAACAAATACGTTGTGTAGCGTCGATTAATATATAAACATGACATAATGATAACAATAACAAAGAAATATAGCAAATAAATAACAAAGTAAAATGACCGAACTCGTGAAAGAGTTGGCAGCCGTAACCGGATAATGGCAAAAAACTCTCAAAAATTACGGTAGGAGAACGATGTGTCATGACAATGATAGTCCATTTTTGGAGAGTACTTTTTTCTTCGAAACAGCGCTTTTTAGAGTGGAGGTTAGAAAAGGGAGTAGAGTGCACGCAAAATTGAGAGTGCGCAGAGACTTGAGAATAGTAGCCCCTTTCTATCCGGCTACTTTCTGTGATAGGTCTTTCTTCTCTGTTCTCTCTTCACTTTCTTTTCTTCTCTGTTCTCTCTTCACTTTCTTCTTCCCCTCACCCTCTCAGATTTTGGCTGTTTTAGGACGAAAAAAGTAGCTAATCATAAGGGGATTTTTTAGAGTTTTGGTACGGCGGCTGGATGAAAACCGAGATGAACACTCTGTTCACGGATGAGGCCCCTGACTTGTCCACATCCCTCGTTTTCGATCAGTGATGTTGATAATTACATATTGATTGCTTGCTTTTATAATATTTTCTCATGCATAATATAAAATAAAGTCGATTGGGTATTTTTTAGCTGTACAAAGAATAATTTCCTTTCCGTTCATTCATTAGAATCGATGAAAAAGGAGAAAGTGTAGTGATTTTCCTCGAATAACTCGAAAATGAGTTGTCATAGCTATTTGATCATGATAGAACTTTTTATTCGCCTTTCCGAGAGCATCATTTTCCCTTTTCGAATAGTCGATTGGACCATTTTTAAGGCAGATACGATCGAAAAACTTTTGAGGTGGAAAAAAATGACCAAGTCCCGTCTACTCTATTAAACGGTATTGAGGGGACAGAGATACGGTAAATGAACATTATACCGACTTTGTACGTGATCTGATAACTCTTTCTCTGCAATAATACGCGTGTACTCAAGAGAAAATTTTCGAGAACAGATCTCATTTTTGTTCAAGAAATGTGTTTTTCGCGTTTTTCGCCCTGAAGACGACTTTGCAGCGGACGGGTCATGAAGTACTTTTTTGGAGAGCATCAGAATACGGTTCGAATGATACCTGTCACCTCGCTGTACGATGAAAATGAACCGAGTTATGATCATTTCCAGGGTAGATCACAAAAAATCGATAATTTGTAATTTTGGCCAAATGAAGTGGCTCGGCCTTCTCATGACCTCCAACCACACTGACCAACTTTCATCGAAATCGAAGACAAAAAATTTTCCTAGTGGCAGGCGTTGCTACACTTTTACCGGAGACCCGTGATATGAGGTCAGCCTGCAATAAAAATTTGGACTTGATCGGTGAATGTGGCTTCTGGGCATTCCCTTGTGAGCAAAAAGATTGACGCAAGATAGATGTAATCTATTGGTTATCACTTGTTACTCATATATGAGAATCTTGATATGGGAATGATGTTTACCATATATATTGTATTATGTAAATAATGCACCTCCGACGTTTTTAAGTAACGAAATAATAACAAAGCATGATCTTTATTTAAACAGTTCCGATATTTTTTTTAAATACAGAGAAAGAACAATATCAAAGGCAAAGAATAAAAATATATATTGAAAAGATTGTAATATCGATAAAAACTTCAGAGTAATTGGGCCATTGAAATGATAATTGTTCCTGAAAAATATCTTAATAATACAATTTTTTAATATAAACTTCCAATGATCAGTATAAATAAAGTAAACTCACTCTAGTTAATCTAATAGCTGTACTGAATTTATACTCTGATCCTTTTGATTCATCCTTTTTCGATTCAATTTCTTCTTTCTTCATTCTAGCACATTCTTGAGTTGCAGTACGAAGCTGAGTAAATACAATTTCATGAATTTTTCATCACCTTATCATCGTACACCTTATTGTCTTTTATTATGTGTGAATTTCAAATTTAAAAAAAAATCAACTTGTACTTTTTGATTATATTTAACAGTTGAATGACCAATATGAGGTTCTTCATAACAACAACTGCCACAAATAGGTTTATCATACTGAAATTTTTTTATATTACTCTAAGCGACAACATATTACACTATCTTACCTCTGTACAATTGAGCTCAGTACAAATTCTAAATTGAGAAGTTTGAACATTCTGAAAATTTCAAATTTGCGATTTAAAAGAGAAGAAAAAATATATGGAATAAGTTGCACACCTCCTTACAATGGAAGCACACAGAAAAGGTACCATACTTAGATTCATTATTCTTTAGCTCAGCAAGTTCTGTAAAAAAATATTTCACTTGTTTCAAGAATAGGAACGAGGAAATTTGGGGTGCGCTATTATCATGCAGAACGTTGGACTTTGGAAGTGGCCTTATATTTTCTAATAGATTCCAGAGGCAAAAAGCGTAGCATCTTTAGCTCAGTGGTTAGTAACCAGCGCTTACTATAACCGCGCCTCGCTGGTTATGTTTAGTTCTTTTTCTGTTTATCTATCCTTCATATTTTCGATTCCGCCTCACCCTAGTGCAGCAAAGAACTTTTAGTTAGGATTACGTTATTGAAAAAATTCTATAATTTTAGAGAAATCTATAATTCAGCTTTGCCTGTTTGGACAAAACTCGAAGGCCCTCTTCTTTATTTTTTTAAGCGTAAAACTCACTGAGCGCAAGTCGGTTGATTGCGAAAAACTGCCCTCCAACAATTTTACTTATTCTTCGGCAATATGGACAAGAGTAGCTGTAATTAATATTGTCGAAATTGAGAAAGTCAATATTGTTTAAAT
The DNA here is from genome assembly GCA_943737045.1 of Parapristionchus giblindavisi. Taxonomy (NCBI): domain Eukaryota; kingdom Metazoa; phylum Nematoda; class Chromadorea; order Rhabditida; family Diplogasteridae; genus Parapristionchus; species Parapristionchus giblindavisi. The sequence continues at coordinate 988,021 of CALSFV010000030.1, read as the reverse complement.
TAAGAATTTCATTCATGAAACATACCAATCATCTTTTTTTACTGCTACTATGCATTTTTTGCAGAATGTATGACCACAATGAAGAGTATGAGGAACTCGGATACTTGCATCTTTAAAAAATAATCGATAATAAACAAGTAGTTGAGCAAAGTTAATTTGAGTCAAATGGAAGATAAACTAACCAAACTTTCCAGTACATATTTCACAGGATTGGAAGTCCTCAAGCTCGGAATACGGAGAACTTTCAAGTTTACTTATGCCTCCTGGTTTTATCTTTAAGGTTACATAAAAATTAAAGTGTTCCGAGAGAAAGGTCAATGAAAATATGCTCTACTTACAATATATTTCTCTGGTAGGTGAGTGGAATAAATGTGATTTGAATATTTACTGCTTCCACGATGGTCTGAAGTCGAACTGTGGATCTGGACATTCAAAATGCCATTCGTGTCAATTCCAACGAGATTCGGATTTTTATTTAAACTGAATAATCACATTGATTTTATATGGTTATAATATCTTTGACTTACTGCGTTTTAACAATTTCATATGATAGATCATTCATATTCACCGATACAAGCTTAAAGAGGGATACATAAAAGATCCAATTATTGAATATCACTGATCTTCCTTCCATCTGTAGAAGTTATAATATACATTTGAGCTGCGATTAAACCTCACCTTTGGTAATCCTTTCTTTTCCAAATACATATCTGACTTTGATCGAAAACGACGTATGGAAGATGCATCGTGAAGGTCATTGTTTATTATACCGAATAAAAAGTTCCTTGAAATAAATATCTGTTGCCGGAGAAATTACTATGAATTTCCGTCTGAAAAACCAAAACCGCGCATCTTAATGAAAATTGTTCAATCGTCCTCTTACAATTAAAGGCGGAGTCCCCCCCCCCCCTCCATCAAATGGTAGCCAAAGTTATACAAGTCGGCACAGTATTTCTTTTGTGGTTATTCTGCGTATTGATCGGTATAATCATGAAGGAAAGATGTTCAATAGTTCAGAGAATGGTGAAAGAGGGATAGGAAGGCGCCTAATGAGATGGCCAAGTCTGAGTACCGATCGCAAACTGATCATTGGCAGACGTTTTACTTACAGTATATGCATGAGCAGTTCATGCTAATCGTGGTTGCAAACAATGATTAGTGTCGAGGTTCCCCATCTATAAACCCGGGAGTGATATGACCTAACCAACGGTTTTGTTATGCATCGATTGCACACCATGGTTCGTTAACCCATTCATTCGGTGCAGTTGTCCAAGGACACTCAAGGGTGGTTTGATCCTTACACAGAATCGGTAATAATAACTTACTGGTGAATATGAATCTGATCAAATTTCTTCAGGTTATCAATCGAAATATTGAATTGAATTCCTTCAGTTGATCGATAATCTTCATTGAATGGAATTGCAAATGAAACTTTGGGATGCTCAGCTCTTTCAATGAAATAATGGTCACACTCTGATTTGAATAAATTGACCATTCTGTCATCAATCTGGAAAAATCACAACTTAGATCAATCTCATCTTGATCAATCAGATTATAGAACTCTATGATTACACAATATGGTATGCAGTGTTTACCTTTACAGAATCACTAAATGCGATCTTCCCATTTCTTAGTTCAGCTTTCATATGTTTATTACTCTGAAGTTAAATTAAATTTAAAATTATAACCAGATAATTAAAACAGACGTTCCGGACGAAGAAAGAAGTACCGCTGACTCCGAATGTTTCTATGACTTCACATGTTTTTTCAGCACGCTGGCTTCTAAATTTTGAAAATTAGAATAAAATGTGAATGAGATTTTTAACTTCAATGCAATAAAAATATAACAAATTCCAGAAATAAAAGTACCCTTTCATCCATGTTAAACGATAGGGATAATATGCAGAAAAATGCAGAAACTCATCTAAATCAATTAATTCATTCAATACAATATGTAAATTGCTATGTCGCACATACCGTCAGATATTTGGTAGAAAGACCCTATTTCATCTATCGAATATTCCTCACGCTTAACGAATTCCATAATTCCGCTGAAATCGATAAAGAAATCTATATGCAAAACATAACGAAAATTGTAAAATCTACTCTGATCTTATCTAATTTGATCTAATTGCATTCTGATCATCCCAGAATGAATTAAATATTGATTAATTGGATATTTATTTTTGGACAATATAATTGCATCAATTAACTGGAATTGTATCAAATAAAAATGATGGAGAAAGGATTAAGAACTTGAGAAATTGTTAAATTATATGAGACGAATCGCCAGAGGTTCGACCACCCCCCGGACATAGAAATTTCGACCCCCTGAAAAATTCAGATTAAGTACTTTGAACGATGCTCTATCGAACTGCGCTTTCCGAATTTGCATATCTGCTCTCATTTTCGAGTAGTGGTAGGTCAAAGTTGGCAGGTACGGTATTTTTGGCTCGAGTGTGCGTCAGAAAAATGATCATAACTCCGTTCAAAATAATGATAGACACTTTTCCAAAAAAAGCATCGAAAGAGGAGATCTTGCGCAACATTTCCCAGTTGGTGACGTCATTTTTCGACCATGCTCCGGTGCTGGGCGGTCGGTTTTATGAAAAAGTGACGTAACTTTCCTAATCGGAAAAAGTGCACTTTTCTTCTATGCGCGTTTTGTTGCACCCATATGTGTCTAAAAATGACCCAAGTTTCAGAAAATTTCCGAATTGGAAAAAAAAAGCGTTGATTTTAGTGACGCGACCTCGGACCTGTCAAAGGAAAGAACGGCTTATTCCTTTATCAAGAAACAGCAAAGGAGCTTAAATGACTCAAAAACATCCGAAAAAGCATTACGAGCTCAAAATACCCATATACGACAGTTATTTGAAACACAAAATCACCGATTTCCGAAAAATTTGAAAAAACCCATATTTTGCTTTTCCACGTGGAAAAAACGTCTCAGTAATGTTGATTAATCTTTATAATAGTTCTTATAATGTTTTTGAACATTTATGTTTTTGGAAGTGAAGGCCTACCTGCTCTTAGAGCCGAGATATCCGCCATCGAGATTACACGCGCGCGCCCCAACTCCGCGCATAAAATGAACGTTTTCCAGCTCAGAATGACTCAAAACAACTTGTTTCATCATTCTTATCACGAAAAAATACCTTGGAACAAGTTTTCTGTGTCTGTAAAAATCAGCAAAAGATTTGGATCGAACCGGGGTTCGAACCCGCTCGGTGTTTTTAGAGCGGTACCTCTTTAGCTCTTTACCTTTACCACCGAGCGGGTTCGAACCCCGGTTCGATCCAAATCTTTTGCTGATTTTTACAGACACAGAAAACTTGTTCCAAGGTATTTTTTCGTGATAAGAATGATGAAACAAGTTGTTTTGAGTCATTCTGAGCTGGAAAACGTTCATTTTATGGCAACACATCGCGCGGAGTTGGGGCGCGCGCGTGTAATCTCGATGGCGGATATCTCGGCTCTAAGAGCAGGTAGGCCTTCACTTCCAAAAACATAAATGTTCAAAAACATTATAAGAACTATTATAAAGATTAATCAACATTACTGAGACGTTTTTTCCACGTGGAAAAGCAAAATATGGGTTTTTTCAAATTTTTCGGAACTCGGTGATTTTGTGTTTCAAATAACTGTCGTATATGGGTATTTTGAGCTCGTAATGCTTTTTCGGATGTTTTTGAGTCATTTAAGCTCCTTTGCTGTTTCTTGATAAAGGAATAAGCCGTTCTTTCCTTTGACAGGTCCGAGGTCGCGTCACTAAAATCAACGCTTTTTTTTTTTCCAATTCGGAAATTTTCTGAAACTTGGGTCATTTTTAGACACATATGGGTGCAACAAAACGCGCATAGAAGAAAAGTGCACTTTTTCCGATTAGGAAAGTTACGTCACTTTTTCATAAAACCGACCGCCCAGCACCGGAGCATGGTCGAAAAATGACGTCACCAACTGGGAAATGTTGCGCAAGATCTCCTCTTTCGATGCTTTTTTTGGAAAAGTGTCTATCATTATTTTGAACGGAGTTATGATCATTTTTCTGACGCACACTCGAGCCAAAAATACCGTACCTGCCAACTTTGACCTACCACTACTCGAAAATGAGAGCAGATATGCAAATTCGGAAAGCGCAGTTCGATAGAGCATCGTTCAAAGTACTTAATCTGAATTTTTCAGGGGGTCGAAATTTCTATGTCCGCGGACCCTCCGAAACGGTCGATTTTCTCGCGATTCGTCTCATATAAAGGAATGAATGGGTGATGATAAATGAACGTTTGGCGAACTGCCAGAGGGATACTATCGTGACTTTGCTCATTGGTTCATTACTCATTTTTGACCTCTCCTCTCTCCCCCTCCAATTCTTCGTTCATAATGCTCTTCTGCATGGTCAATCACGATCAAAATTAGTGTTTATTTGAATTGTAAAATAGCCTGGGCCAAAAAACAGTGAAGTTCCGAATATTCCTTACAGAATTGGAGAGGAGTTAACGATGCAATGGCGCAATTATATTATTTCTCACAATACAGCTAATTCATTAAAGTATATTAATTGGATTAAAGGAAAGAGAAAAAAGAATAGTCTACGACGAGTGTGTATGCAAGGCATCCTACCAGAAGTATAATATGGCAGTATGACCTAGGTCATTTAGATAGAGAGCGAGAACTAATGAGAGAGTGAGAGAGATGAAGAAAGAGGTAGAGAAGATAGTGAGACATACCTCTTCTTCTATCTCTTCTTCTCCCCCTCTCTCTCTCTCTCTCTCTCTCTCTCTCTCTCTCTTCTCTCTCTCTCTCTCTCTCTCTCTCTCTCTCTCTCTCTCTCTCTCTCTCTCTCTCTCTCTCTCTCTCTTCTCTCTCTCTCTTCTCTCTCTCTCTCTCTCTCTCTCTCTCTCTCTCTCTCTCTCTCTCTCTCTCTCTCTCTCTCTCTCTCTCTCTCTCTTCTCTCTCTCTCTCTCTCTCTCTCTCTCTCTCTCTCTCTCTCTCTCTCTCTCTCTCTCTCTCTCTCTCTCTCTCTCTCTCTCTCTCTCTCTCTCTCTCTCTTCTCTCTCTCTCTCTCTCTCTCTCTCTCTCTCTCTCTCACATAAATAGGTCTTGTATCGTTATGCATCGAACCTTAGTAGCCAATATTTTCATAGCCTCACATTCACGCATTTTAGAAAAGTGTTAAGAAAATCTCGAATATAAGGGAACAACTTTGAACACCTCCGCCGTCCGCTGCGTCTCCATCGTTACGGAGGAGGTTACGGCGTAGTCACGTTAGACAAATGCAACGATACATAAGATGTAGCTTCGTTATGAAAGATTGTCTGTCTGAGGGAAAAATATGAGGTGACATAGCAAAAAATTTTTTTGCACTGCCAGGCGACCTCAGCCACCCATATTAGAAAGTTTGATTTTATGCCTGAAGGTTACTGTTGGAAAAAATGTTCGGTAGAAATACATACCTTGAAATACATATTTCGTTATTTTTTGTTATTATATCGTTATATTTCGAATTACTTATATCAAAAGTAATAAATATAACTTACTGATATACATGAAATAAAGAAAATTGTAATATATTTTCAAAAGAAAGACTCAATTCAGCAGAAAAAATCTACCTGAGAATAGACCGATTTTTTTTCGATCATACCAATGAAGAAAGTAATAACGATTAAATTTGGGGGGGGGCAGACTTTTGTACTGTACTGTATTTATGGAAATGCTTGTCAGCATGAAACAATATAGATGAACATCTAGCACCAATGAGCTTCACATGCATCGTTGATACGAAAGGAAGATTTAAGAGGAAACATGAAAAATATTAGAGTAAAGACGTTGTATTTGTTTATTTATTGTTTATTTATTTATTTATGTATATGGTATTGATATGTAAAGGTAGAGCGGACATAACAGGCAGAAGTATGTAAGTATTAAGTATGCAGAAGTACAGCACAAGTATTCCTCCCATATGCGCATCAGAAGTAAAGTCTTGATCTCATCTCTTTAATGCAGGTCCTGCTGATGAACAATCGCATGGACGTTTTGCTCCACCACGGAATCCAGTAGATCCACTTCCTCTTCTTCCTCCACTTTGTCCACTACTAGATCCACTACTAGATCCTCCTGCAGAGTATTCTCCAGCAGGCATTCGATGACCATCATTCATGGCTGCAGTCAATCTAATAGCTGTATCGATCGATTCAATGATAATATTAGCCGATTGCATGAATGTATCACTGAATTCATCTACGGTAGATCTCAATTCATTTGCATCCTAAATTATTTTTATTACATTTTAAATACAATTTAAAAAAAAAACCTCGGGTGTGAAAATAGATTCAGCATCAGTGGAAAGTTGTTGAATATTCGGCCGTTTCTGAATAACAACAAAATCAGTCTCACCAAAAATACAAAAAATTAAGTTAATCCAAATTTTAAACCTGAAGAAGCTTCTGCTGTAAATTAATCAATATATCATACTTCGATAATATTTCTTCTTTTTTCGATTCCATTTCTTCTTTCTTCATTTTAATATATTCTAGCGAATCAGTTCGGAGCTAAATTCAATAAATTTTATTAGTGTATTTCGTTTGTTAATTCAAACTTTTTGATTATTTTGGTTATATCGAGCTGTTGAATGTCTAATATGCGATTGTTCAAAGCAGCATTGGGCACAAATAAGCTTATTGTACTGAAAAAAAGAGGAAAAATTTAGAAAAGAGAAGAAATTGAGAAGAATGAGATAAAAATTGAAAAAAAAAAACTACCTGAGCGCAATTTAACCCGCTACAAATTCTTAATTGCGAAGTTGGGATATTCTGGAATATAATATTTCTTTTATATCATTTCAAAAAGCCTCAATCACTTACATCTTTGCAGTGAAAACAGGCAATGGAAGATTCATTCTTGATTTTTGTTGAACTAAGCTTTAGTTCAGACAATTCTGTTCAAATGAGAAAGAGCAGTTATTAGTAGTTGAAGATAATTTTTTTTTGCTTTTTTGCCATTTTTTGCTTGACAAGAATTGCAGAAATTTTCCAATACTCTGTCCTATATCACTTACTAAGAACATGATGATTAATCGAGAAAAATTGTCCTCGGGTAAGGTTACTCACTCGTCGACAGTATGGGCATGGGTAACTAAACTGTACGATTTAAATTAAAATTAAATTAAATAATTCATAAATAACCTCTCATCTTTTTTTACTGCTTCGATGCACTTTCTACAAAATGTATGCCCACAGTGAAGAGTGTGGGGAACTCTGATAATCGATTCTGCGTTTAAAAAATCAATCGATATCAGCAAGTTTACTCGAGATATTTACTAACCAAATCGTTCCGTACATATTTCACAGCATTGAAAGTCCTCGATCTCATAATTCAGTGAATATTCTCTATCAGCCTTTACCTTAAACGAATCGTCAAGGTAAAGGGACAGATACATAAAAAGATAAGGTACATCTCGTTATGCAAAGGCATGGTAAGGGGGAAGAAGTAGGCTAGTGGCAATTATGAAAGCTAATAAATAGACGAGGGACTTACAATATACTTTTCGGGAAGTTGTGCGGAGTATATGTAATTTGAACCATTGGGACCGTTTAATTCCAGATACACCTCCACACTTACAATTCCGTTATCATCAATCCCAATTATAGTTGCAGATTCATTAAGGCTGAAGAGAATAACTTGCAATTACCTCAAATAATTCTAACTATTTCCACTTACTTTGTCCTAATTATTTCATAAGACAGATCATCGATGTCCAATGCTACAAGGTCTCGTCTAAATGATATGTAAAATATGTAATTGCCGAATGCAGATGCTCTTTCGGATTCCTTAAATCATTATTTATATACGACAGTGTGTGTGCCTACTCTGGTATTTCAAAACTTAAAGTCTACTTAAAATACGTCACTGACATGAAGTTTACCTTAAAAGTAACCTTCAAGTGATTGACGTCACTTTTTCACATTAAGTAGACTTACTTTAAGTAGACTTACATAGTGACGTCACACTTTAAGTAAACTTACGTTTCACTTGAAGTAGACTTACAAGTCTACTTGAAGTGAAAGTGCAAGTAGACTTTAAGTTTTGAAATACCATTGTAATCGTACCATTGGAGGTCCATTCTTGAATATGAATAGATCACATTCAGGCTTATACCTACGGACTGAATCATTTGTTGTAACGAATAAAAAGTTCCTACAATTAGAGGAATTATTGATGCCAATGAGGTAGATGTATAGTAGTAGCAATAACGCTGATTCTGGGTTCAGTTAAAACACTCTAGGGACAATTGCACCGAACTCGGCATAACGAATCATACAGAAAAGAGAACCATTTCCGTTATGTCTGGTTAGACGTTGGCGAGAATATTTCTCCGTCATCAGTGAGATTTAAAGGAACACCTCGAGTTAATTTTAAACTCTCCGCTCTGGCTACACTCTCTCGCTTTCTTTGCCTGCGAGAGAGTATTACCAATGTGGAGTGTAAAAAGAGCTTGGGGTGTGCCTTTAAAGATGACGGAGAGATATTCTCCGAAAAGGTCCGAGTAGGGTGGTCCTTACTCAGCGGTTATAACTTACTGGTGAATCTGAATATATTGAGATGTCTTCAGTCTATCAATCGAAATATTAAATTGAATCCCTTTAGTTGATCGATAATCTTCATTGATTGGAATTGCAAATGAAACATTTGGATGATCAACTCTTTCAATGAAATAATGGCTACAGAGCGATTGGAATAAATATTTCATTCCATCCTCAATCTTAAATTATCATAGAAAATAATGAACTATTTAATACGAGTGCACAATATGGTATGCCGTGCTTACCTTTACAGAATCAGTAACTTTGAAACATTCGTTTATCATTTCCACTCTAATCTGCTTTTCACTCTGAATTTAGATTAAATTTTAAATTAATAATCTAAATGTGAAAACAAACGTTCAGGACGAAGAAAGATCTGTCAACAACTCCGTATGTTTCTATGTACTCTCCATTTCTTTCAGCGCGTTGTCTTCTAAATTAGGAAAATTATACTAGAGTTGGAAGGGATTTATTAGTTTCAATGCAACATAATGTCAATAAGATAAGTACCCTTTCATCCATGTTAAAATATTGGGACAGGAGGAGCAATGAACAAACTCATCTAAATGAAGTTATTCATTCAATAAAATATGTAAACTGCGATTTTGCACATACTGTCAGATATTTGGCAGAAAAACCCACGCCTTTCTATCGTATATTCCTCACGCCTAACGAATTCCATTATTCACCTGAAATCAATAAGGAATATACCAATGGAAAATAATAAAAGTTTTAAAAAAATGTATCTACATTAATCTGAATCTAATTAATTTGATGCTTAATTTTCGGAGAATCGAATGATACCTTGATATACCTAGATAAATAATTCAGTTTCTATCTTTTAACACGGATCTACTGCAAAAAACGTATTAGGCCCATTTCTTCCGACAGTTGAATTTTACCTCTCTGATTTGAATGATACTTGTTTGATTAATCACAATGAGGAAAATGAGAAGGCTTAGGCACCTGTTTTCGAAAAAAATATTGCAAGTTTATTGATTTTTTGATCTACCACTTTGGAGAGACATATCTCACTCGAATATTGACTTATAGCGAGCTATTTTTTCAATCGACTCGAAATGAACTAACGTAGCAGTTGCTCAACAAAGTGTACGAGCAAAAAAAGTGGCATTCTCATTTCCCTCATTATGATTAGTCAAATAAGTTTCATCCAAATCGGTGAGATAAAATTTAAAGCTGTTGGCTGGCTTCCTACATTGGTACAGGAGATCTGTGTTAAGATCTTAAAAGATAAAGACTCAATGATCTAGCTAGGTGACTACAAAAACTGAAAAATAGTCGATCAAATTTGGAAATATTATGATGAGTAACACTGCAATTTTCTAAATAAATTAAAAAAAATATCTAATTAATAGTTGAGTGACAACTTGCAATATAATAAGACCACAGGTATGATGTGATATCGTTATCGGATATCTCTCCCTTTTTGCATTACTAAATCTTTTAGCTGATGGATAAATAAATAAATAAATATATTATACAATATTTGAATATTGAATATTCCTTATAGAAGTGGACATGGGTAGAGGCCTATTTCATCTCCATTAATATAAACAGCAACGAATGTGACGTAATAAGTGGGCAAATTTTGAAACGAATCAAAGCGATTTCGAAATAGTTGTGCCTAATCGTCTTAGGTTCTTGCAGAAACCATGTAATATTTGTGCGATACCAATAAAATAAAACTTCAACGAAAAGAAATGGTGCAAGTATATTATAATTCACCAAGAAATTAATGAATTAAATGTGTGTTAATTATATTAAAGGAAATTAGATAGCAGAAAATCTTATGATGAATGTGTATATATTGCATAGCATCCTGCCAGAAGTAAGTTCTCTATCTATATGACCTAGCTAGGTCGTTTAGATAGAGAGCGAGAAATAAGAAGAGAGAGAGAGAAGAAGAAAGAGATAGAGAAGATAGAGAGACAGTTTCTCTCTCTCTCCCCCCCCTCTCTCTCTCTTCCCACTCTAAGTCTTAAATTTTATAATTCGTGCCACAAAATATCGAAAAAATTTCTCGTTATTCTACAGTGCTGGCCAATATTCTAACATTTCTTTTGTTTTTCAGCCATAACTTTCTTCGCAATGAACCGTTTCTCTTCATTTTTAGTATGTTTTTAGGGATGATACTGTGGTAGAGTGGACCATTTTACATCGATATTGGATCACAAACAAGAAAATTGTGGTAAATTGGCGAAAAAGGGCAATTTTCCGCGAATTCAGCACCTGGGCATATCAGTCATTGGGACATTGGGGCAGTTTGGATTCAGTACTTCGTGGTGAATCCCATTGCGGGAATGACTGCCTGACAGTGTCGAGTCATGGAGTTGATCAGATTGTCGATGGTGGAGGAGGGAATCGTAGCTAAATCGAGCTGATGCTGCTCCAACTTCTCGGCCGCGTTCTTTGCCTTTCTCGTTCTTCTGTTACGTCATCCAACAATGATGTCGATGATATTTATGTCCGATGATTGCTTATGCCAGTCCACCTCCCGGACTCTGCGACGACGAAACCAGGTGGCAACTTGTGCGGACTTGTGCATGGAATCGGTATCCTGCACCATAATTAAGGCGTGGAGGTTCGTGGAGATGGCGTCAGGGCAGCATTGTATACTCCAATAACGTTCAGTGTAGATAGTCTCGGGTCCAGGCCACCCGAGCTTGCAATTCTTGGTTGGGATCAACGGTTTCTTCAAGGAACGCCGCCCACCTTCCTGGAGATTTCGACGGATAGCCCGATGGGAAGGGCAAGGGCAATTGGGAGAGCTCACGACGTGTACTCTCTCCGAATATGCCCACCGAGCGTCCACGCCTGACTCCCGCACGATGGTCCGGTCCGTGACAGCGAGGGCTGCACGCGGCTTGCCCGATCCTCCGGTGATCTGGGACTTCTCCTAATACAAATGTATCACGCATGTACCCAGAGAATTGAGCTAAATTTACAATTGATCGGAATAGAGCGAAAAGAACGCCGCGAAGGCTGATAATTAAAGGGAGACTTTCTGTATCGCGCAGTTTAGAGCACTGTATTATTCGTTCAGAAAATTTTTAAGTATTTTTTCAATCATGCTTATAATGTCGCAGACATCAGATAAGCCAAATTGCCTCAACTTGATTTGTTTGGTAGACTCCCTTATACTACCACCACTCCTACAACTTTTAACCGATCGTTATGAGTACAACTTCAAAAAAGACATTCGATACGATAATGCTATCGATTTTTCCAAGTATAGTAATATTAACAATATTTATCCTTACTTCAGGTACAGATACGAATTGGAAATTCGACTTCAATAGAACAAACAATTTAAAGATTACAGTATTTGCCAACATAACGAATAAAATAATGCGATCGAATATAATAAGACATTTGCACCAAACGACATTAGAATGTAGATAATTGTTCCTGAAAAGATTCAAATATTTCAATTTATTCATTGTTTAGAATTACAATACTGTTTCATTACAACTATACATATATTTAAAACTAACTTTTGTCAATTTAATAGCTGTATCGATCGATTCAATAATGATATTAGCTGATTGCATGAATGTATCACTAAATTCATCTACTGTAGATTTTAGTTCGTTAGCTTCCTAAATTATTTTTATTGCTTTTAAAATAAATATTTTATTTTAAACTAACTTCCTGCGTTAAAATAGAATCAGCAGCAGTGACAAGTTGTTCACGGAGTTGAATATTCGGAAGTTTCTGAATAATAAAATAAAGATAATAAGATACAAATTATTTATTTATTTCAAATTTTTAACCTGATGAAGTTCCTTCTGTAAATCAATCAATACATTATACTTCGATTTCATTTCTTCTTTTTTCGATTTCATTTCTTCTTTTTTCGTTTTAATATATTCTAGCGAATCAGTTCGGAGCTAAATTCAATCAGTTCTATCAGTGTTTTTCGCCTGTTAATTCAAACTTTTAGAGAATATCGAGCGGTTGAATGTCCAATGTGGGGTTCTTCAAAGCAACAGTGACCACAAATAGGCTTATTGTGCTGAAGAAAAAGAACAGATTAAAAAAGAAAAAAAGCTGAAAAATGACTACCTCAACGCAATTTAACTCAGTACATATTCTTAATTTAGAAGTTGGGACATCCTAGAAGTATAATAACATTTAATTTGTTAACTACTTGCAATTACTTACATCTTTGCAGTGGAAACAAGCAAAGGAAGATTCATTCATAATTTTTGTTGAACTAAGTTTTATTTCAGACAATTCTGTAAAAAAAAGTAATAGTCTAACAGTTAGAAGATAAATCTTACTCAGAGCATGTTGATTAATCGAGAAATATTGTCCATGGTTTACTTTATTCACGCGTCGACAGTTGGGGCAAGGGTAACTATACAAGTTTAACTCAAATCGGATTATGCATAAATCTAAATACTAACCTCTCATCTTTCTTAACTGCTTCAATACATTTTTTGCAAAATGTATGCCCACAGTGAAGAGTGTGGGGAACTCTGGCATTCGAGTCTGTATTGACAAAATAATGTATATTAAAGTCCAATCCGAATAAGTTTACTCGATATATTTACTAACCAAATCTTTCCATACATATTCCACAACATTGAAAGTCCTCAAGCTCGTAATTCAGTGAGTATTCTCTTTCAGCCTTCTTCTTTAGAGAATCAAGGTAAAGGGACAAACATGAATGTAAATAAAAAGACCAGTAACTTACAATAAACTTTTCGGGAAGTTTAGCGGAGTATACGTGAGTTGAATAGTAGGTTGTGCTTGATGGAGTCTCACCATGAGGCTTCTGCACATTCAAAATTCCATTATTATCAATTCCAATTATGCTCGCAAAATGATTAAGGCTATAGAGAATAACCAATTACTTAAAACAATTCTAAATTAATTTCACTTACTTTGTCTTTATGATTTCGTATGAAAGATCATCAATGCTAACTGCTACAAGTTCATATGCAATGGATATGTAAAATATCTTATTGCAGAATACTGTTAATCTTTGACGTACCTCAAATCATTATATATTTATAAATTTGGAAATGGAAAAAAATTGGAAATTTCAACCCTCAGAAAAATCCAGCTGAGGAATCAATCTCTAATGAGTAAGTACTAAGGGGTGATTTCATCACTACGAAATAAGTCTACGAGGAGTCATAACAACGGGAGTAGGAAATGATGCCCACATAGCCGATATTAACCTACTGAAACTCGAGTCCGATTGCTCATCTGACAAGTCAAAAGTGAGTCAAAAGTTATGACGTTGCATACTTTTGTAGAAGACTTTTGGCTGCTACTGCATATTTATATTTTATAAGGTTTTGAAAAAAACCGGTGCCTTTGATCGATGCTGTTATGAACAATCCTACCTCTGGTAATCCTTTTCTCATTAAACATTGTTCAGATTCAGCCTTATATCTACGAAATGAATCTCTTGTTATGCCGAATAAAAAGTTCCTTCAATTAGATATTAGGATGATTAGAATCAAAAATGTGTCATAAATTGATTATGCGTAAGGGTAAAACGTCCTCCGGAAAACTAAAGCCAACGGGTGTAACAAAACGTATGAGTTCGATAAAAATGGACCACCGAATGTTTGGTCGTTATATCCCTCGTTTTTTTCGTAATAAGACTGTTCGGATAGAATGATAAAGATTCACCACACGAATCGAAAGACATATATGATATTGATTCCCGATATGTTTAAAGCTCACTTTGCGCATTGAAAGTACAACTTTCAAGGCATGTAGAGAGTGCCCATCCGATTTGCATACTTGGCTCTCATTTACTCATTGTCCCTTATGCGAAATATCATATAATATAAACAATATTCGACATGCTTATCGTGTCAGTCATGCCAACTCAAGGGTCCCCTTCTTTAAGAAGAGGGTCGAACAAATTTCATATAAATTCTTTCGGTGCAGTTTTCCGGGGGTTTTCTTGTCTGGTTTGGTCATTACACAGAATCGGTAATAATAACTTACTGGTGAATTTGAATATATTGAAATGTCTCCAGTTTCTCAATCGAGATATCGAATTGAATTCTTTTACTTGATCGATAATCTTCCGAGAGAGGAATTGCAAACGAAAAATTTGGATGATCTAATCTTTCAATGAAGTAATGGCTACAGTGTAATTTGAATAAATGCTTTATTCCATCTTCAGCCTTGAAAAAATTATAATTCAACACCAATAAAAATTGAACAACATACACAATATGGTATATTGTGTTTACCTTTGATTCCGTTAATACGATTGCGTCATTGAACAGTTCAGCTTTTAAATGTTTTTCACTCTGAATTTAAATTAAATGTAAAATTATAATCTAAATATGAAAACAGACGTTACGGCCGAAGAAAAAACTGCCAGCAACTGCATATGTTTCTAGTTCTTCAATGTTTTTAAAGGAATATTCACTTCTTAATAAGGAAAATTAGAGTAAAATAGATGGAGTTTCTTAGTTTCATTGTAAGAAGAGAATACCCACAACTCACCATGGAGTTATGATTAGTGACATATATAGGACAGCGCATTTGAAAATTTGCAATTTCTACTTGGAAGGTATAAAACCTAGAATTCCATAATTGATCACAACCGATGATGGAAAAAGTGTGGCTGAAAAAATGGAGGGCATTGGATATGTCAAGAAATAAGAAAATTTTTAGCACAGTTTGACATTTCTTGTTCTGTTTGCCAAACTATTGATTCAACGGACAATTATTATCTTAAAGCAATGGGGCATTTTTTGCCCAAGTAACTTAAGTCTTTCGTTTCAGCATGTCCTTTTGCCCAGTTCATGCCATGCAAGAACTCACCTTTTTTTTCATTTTGCCCAGTTCATGCTATGCAAGAACTTGGCAAAATGAAAACCAGAACCTATTACTAAACATGAAAACATCAGGTAATTTAGATAACTTAGGTTAAAAGAAGTGTAAATTGGACAATGTATTGCATGCGTGTAGTAGAGGTCAAGAGTTGAAGCCATAGCTCATATGGCCGCGCCCACAGCGGTGTGAAACTTTCTTCGTCACGGCTCCTCTCGAACTAACTAAGTAAAACACGTTATATACTAAGACAGCCAAATTTTTCTGGAGTACACTTCAGACGCACAGGAAAGATTATTGCAACTCTACATGTACCTCCTTACTCTCTGGAGTCGTTACTTTAGTTAAGGCGTCCAACTTGGTTTAGTAAATAAAAAGTTTAAGAACAAAAAAGATGTGGGTGGACTCGCAGTTTGCATAAAAACTCTAGTCCTTCTACAAGTAGAGCACACGGTGTGGCTTATACAACAATGGATCATTTACCACAGCAGCGAATAAATTGATCCAAAATGTTTTCGATAAACTAGGATAATTTAACTTGAATATTTACTCCAAAAAAGCATAAACACTTTTGTTACAACCTAATATGTTTTGTCTCTAGTCATAACTCCATGATGAGTTGTCAGCATTCCCTTGCAATATAAATGTCAACAATTTCCAGAAAGAAAAATACCCTTTTATCCATGTTAAACTAGAAGGAATATTATAACTACTAGCGGAACAATGAACAAATTCATCTAAATCAAGTAATTAATGCGATAGAACATCTAAATTGCGATTTAGCACATACCGTCAGATATTTGGTAGAAATCCCCACGTTCCTTTGCCGTGTATTCCTTGCGCCTAACGAATTTCATTATTCAACTGAAGTCAATTAAGAAAACTATAATAGTGAAATAAAATAAACAAAAAAACTGTATTGACATTAATCGGAATCTCATTGCATTCCGGTCGTCTCATTGTCAGTTTTCACTAACAAGGGAATGGTCGCAACTGGTCCTGGCCATATGAGATCGCAATAACATGACTATGATCAGTTTTCGATGCTGATCACGAATCCGTTTTCAGAAAGTGCCTAATCGACCTAATTTTCGAGGAAATCGATATTTTAATTCGGAAATTCGTGTGGTTTCCTGCGCAAACCGTCCGGGTAGGCTAGTGAGCTCATCTATAAACTCTCGCAATACTTTACCTTACACTGCCGGATCTTTCCGATGCAATCCAGATAGTTTGTCAAGGAAATTACACGATTTTTCGAATTTGCGAGTCAAATTTCAATACCGATTTTCTCGAAAGTCAGGTCGATTAGGCACTTTCTGAAAACGGATTCGTGATCAGCATCGAAAACTGATCCTAGTCATGTTATTGCCATCTAATATGGCCAGGACCAGTTGCGACCATCCCCTTGTAAGTTTTGATTAATTAAATATTAATTTTTTGGGAATCGAATTTCATCAATTAACTGTAGGTGACAAATGATGGAGAAATCAAGAACCTAAGAAATTGCTAAGAGAGATAGATAAATAAATATTCTAAAATTAATAAACGTTTGGCATCCTGTCGGAGGTTTACGATCGTCACCTAGCTAGATCATTGATATAGAGGAGAAAGTTTATTTTTTAATCTTTTTTTTGGCTTCCCCTACTCCGCTTTTTTAGGGGGGCCAATAATTTGGTCAAAGTGGGGCCAATAATTTGCAAGAAGTTGACTCTCGAATTTGGCTACCAGACAAGCCCCACTTGAAAAGTTGAGCCATTAATTTGGTCAAAATAATAGCCCCACTAAACTTTTCGCTAAACTTTAGTCCAAATTAATGGCTCAATTTTTCAAGTGGGACCAATAATTTGGTCATAATAATGGCCCCACTAAACTTTTCGCTAAACTTTAGTCCAAATTAATGGCTCAATTTTTCAAGTGGGGCCAATAATTTGGTCAATAATTTGGCTCGACCACTAAAGTTTAGCCCTTTATTTGCTTACTTTATTCCAGTTCCATTTTTGTTTATTACACATTTAAATGAGTTATACATTAATTAACTTCTTTATCCTCAGAACAAACAATATTTACATAGCAATAACAACATGAAAATGCAAATGAAACGAGTAATTAACATTAAATGGTCTTGCGATAAACATCTTCAGCTCGTTCGAGTGTCGTCGTCTGATTCTTGTCATCGTTGGCTTCACATGAGAGCAGCGAGATACTTCGTATAGACGAATTGAGATTTCCTGAAAACAATAGAATCAATAACATCAACATGTTTCTAATGATAATTCGTCTCACATATTTTCTTGAGCAGTGTTAAGCATTTGGAAAATGCTCGATTTTGGTTCGGAAAAGATGGTTTAAATACTTTAACTTATATTTTCGAAAATGAACATTATATAATCAATAACAATATGTGAGATCTATCAAGCAGCAACTCCGCACATGCGGTCAGTTTTGAGAGTGGTTTTTTTTTCCATGCATGCTTGAAACCCAACTAGGAATATGCGGGAGATCGAGATTAGTAAGAATCACACCCATTTCGGGTCAGTTCCGAGTACTTGAGATGTAGATCGGATCAGTTTATAATTCGCAAAAACAATGGATTGTGGAAAATGTATGACCCCGCAGATTTACGCAGATACCAGGGAAACGGGCATCAATCAAGTCATCAATCAATCGATAATTAAACTTACAGAGCGAAAAGCTGCTTGGTGGGTCGTTCTTCAGATTCAACTTCTGCACATATCCAGTGTTACGCGGTGTTGTAGCGAACAATGAATTGATTAAGAAGCTGCAACATGACGAAATTAACGATCGTAAATCAATCGATAAAACATCAATCAATAATTACATATGAACGTTAGCAAAGAGTTCACCAATAGAAGTGCGTAAGAGGGTTTTTGGTAGTCTACGCTTCAGTCAAACAAAGGGGCTTCGTGATGTACCTGCACAGAAAGCTGATTCTTGGAAGGACGCTGGTAGATGAGGACTCGCCAGATCTCGAAGAACACTGAGTACGGTACCCAGAAGGAATATACTGATGGTGTACCTGCAATTATACGGTAATTGACAATCAAATCATCAAAAAGCAGATAATGGTGAAATTTTCGAGCGGCGATTTCAGAAAAGATAGAAGAAAACCGCACAGCGCACAATTGTATCCATGACAAATCATTATTGTAACAAGACCCTTCACTTCTGTTCTATGACATCACAAGAAATAAAGTAAAGGGCTTTCAAAAGCGGTTTGTCAAGCTCATGTAAATCTTGATATTCATACTCACCGGGTTGGGAGACAGAGTTGAGTAGTGACTGATACTACAGCTGTTCGTCGTGCAGTTCTTCGCGCTGTGACGGAATGATGATCTTTGGAGGACGACGCTGCACCTTAATCCAAACACTTAGTCTTTTGACTTAAGACTTAAGCACTTAAAGAATTTATGATAACTTAAATACTCTTGATTTCACATTATTACAAAAGCACTTACCGTCCTAGGAGAGGCGAATTGAGAAGAGTTCATCTTGATCGAGCAGAGATATCCTTGTAATAAATTAAATAAAGAAAAACAACAATTAGTGAGCACAGCCAATGAAGGAGCGAAAACAACAACAGTCTACTCAACTAGCAAAATACTTTGAGAAGTAGAATACAAACAAGAAATGCAATGAAAACAACATTATTTAGTTGAAAAACTTCCATGGCGAGTATGCCGACATGACCTAACACGAACAGTATTAGCAAACATCGCCTGTACACGCTGAGCTATTCTACGGCTCTCAGTGAAACGGCTCGACATACCGTAGTGGGGCCATTATTTAAGCCAAAAGTTTAGCTCAACTTTGCGACTAAAATAATAGCCCCACTTCAAACCAAATTATTGGCTCAACCACCAAAATAATGGCTCAACTTTTCACTCTCGACCAAATTAATGGCCCCCCTAAAAATGCGGAGTAGAAATATTATATCAATTCTTGGCTGCAAATCTCTCATTGATAGATTAGAAGTTAACTGACCACCTATGTGATGTGATATACAACACACTTTACAAAAGAATCAATCAAAAAAATTAAATAGCAGATTAAAGTTAACAAATGAAGCGCAAAACTTCTATTCACAAGGAAGTTTTCATAAAAAAAGAACAATTCTTAAATTCGGATATGGAATATTCCTTACAGAGTCGGTTCTAACGCGTTAAAATATAGTAGTAATAGTGATATTTTTGGTTTCTTTAAGTGATAAATCTTCCAAAGAAAGGGATTAAAATCGTGTCATAATAATTCGCGACATAGTCACTGAATAAAAATTATATTAATTTGATTAAAGGAAAAGAGATAAAATAATATTCTGAGTGTGTGTACATGGCATCCCAACAGTAGTATAATACGGTGATATGACCTGGCTAGGTCATTTAGCCGTATTAGAGAGCGAGAAAAAAGAGAGATTGAGAGAGATGGAGGAAAGAAGTAGAGAAGATAGTGAGACAGTTTCCCCCTCTCTCTATCTCCCTTTCTCTCTCTTTGTCTCTGTCTCAGTCTTTCCAATGATACTCTCACAGAAACAATCCAAGTTCACATGCCCCTATTCAGTGCATCTTAAAATGCAAGATTTTCAAGGTTTGATAACCTTACGTAAACAAACGCTGTGAAGGTGATGAAATATAGTTAAATCTTTGAATATTTTATAATTCGCGACACCAAATCTCGAAAAGATTTATGGCTTTTTTGTAAGATGTCTGGAACTGAAGATGAACAATTTAAGTCATAAAAAACAGTCTTCGCGTCTGTCTCGGTCGTGAGCGAGCAATTCGGTTTTCGATCGCCTTATCTTCTCTCACCGAATCAAAGTCAACAATGCGTAAATATCCCTAGAAAACCATTGCTGCGATATGCTTTTAATAAAAGCCAGGATTTCGAACGGGGTCCTCGTGGATTGCATTTTTCCGGACTATAATAATTCTGAATCCTTTTCTCAATCGCTATGTGAAAATGATCAAGGTGTAGTTTCTCATGGAGCGATAATTAAACAACTTGTAGCCGATCGTTTGAGTAAAGGTAAAGGTTTTGAGTAAAGGTCCGTTATTCAATTCACACGAAGTCCTGCGGGTAATCACTGCTAGGACAGTGATAATTCAAGTGCAATTCAGTCCGGAGCGTCTAATCTCTTCTACAGACCTACTTTACACGATCTATGAGTAGTAAGGCATTTAAAAATTCATTCGATACGTAATGCTATCGATTTTTCTAAGTGTGATAACATTAATATTTATCCTTACTTCATGCGGTACAGATACGAATTAGAAATTCAGACTTCAATAGAATGAAAAAAATAAAGTAAAAAATAAGAAAAAAAACACAGTATTTGCCAACATAACGAATAAAATGATGCGATCGAATATAACAAGACATTTGTACCAATTGACATTAGAATGTAGATAATAGCTCCTGAAATCAATTCAAATGTTTAAATTTACTCATTATTTAAAATTACAATATTGTTTCATTACTGTACATATTTAACTCACTTTAGTCACTTTAATATCTGTATCAATCGATTCAATGATGATATTAGCTGATTGTATGAATGTATCACTGAACTCGTCAACTGTAGATTTTAGTTCGTTCGCTTCCTAAAAAAATTTAATTACCTTTAAAAGAAATATTTTATTTAAAAAAAAAAAACCTCCAGTGAGAAAACAGACTCAGCAGCAGTGATAAGTTGCTCGCGAAGTTGAATATTCGGAAGTTTCTGAATGAGAAAATAAAAAAAAATAACGAACTAAGAAAGTTGAAATAATACAAATTATCAACCTGATTAAGTTTCTTCTGTAATTTAAACAATACGTAATACTTCGATAATATTTCTTTTTTTTTCGATTCCATTTCTTCTTTCTTCATTTTAATATATTCTAGTGATTCAGTTCGGAGCTAAATTCAATCAATTTTATTAATGTTTTTCGTTCGTTAATTCAAACTTTTTGAGAATATCGAGCCGTTGAATGGGCAATATGTGGTTCTTCAAAGCAACAGTGACCACAAATAGGCTTATTGTACTGAAGAGAAAAAAACAGATCAAAAAAGAAAAAAAGAAAAAAAGAAAAAAAATAACTACCTCAACGCAATTCAAGTCAGTACAAATTCTTAATTGAGAAGTTGCGATATTCTGGAATTAAATGTAACATATATCTTTTTTTTTATTTTCAAACTTTTTACTATTACTTACATCTTTGCAGTGGAAACAAGCAATATATTCATTCTTTATTTTTATTGAACTAAGCGTTAGTTCTGACAATTCTGTAAAAGTGATACAGAGCAGTTATGATTAGTTGAAGATTATCACTTACTTAGAATATGTTGGTTAATCAGAAAAAATTGTCCTTGGATAAGTTTACTCTCTCGTCGGCAGTATGGGCAAAGGTAACTGCACAATTAAAAATAAATTAATAATAATATTATAATAATATACTTTATGCGGTGCGAAAGCGAAGTATTAGGTTGATTCATGTCTTTGGTCCTTTAAACAAATTAAAATAACTTATTTTCGGCAAAAGCTAATCAATCAAAGTAAGCGTCATCTGCGTCGACATACTTCCTCCAAAGTTCGGATAGCTTATGGCACAGCGTTCTCATGACTTTCAAAGCAAGAACGACCGCTCAACATACAAACTCTCTCGAATACAATGGTCTCTCCTTTGTCTTGCTTTGGAAGAAAAATGGCTTGGACCAGAATACTGTGATGGATGCAGTGCTCCCAGAAGGACGGCTGCTAGGAGGCAATGAAGTTGGGGCGGGTGGGGGATGAAGTGCTAGCCAAAGTTCAACAGTACCTTTTTGGTCGTCCTTCCCAAACGTGGTCGGGCGTTGTCGTGCTAGGAGTGAATCCGGTCACGCAGCCAGGGAACGGATGGGACCTTAGACTTCAGGGTCAGTAGTTGGCGAGAGCATACCGCGGTCATAATAGTCGACCCCTGCGGGAGCAGCTCCCAATGCACCAAACCGCCCCTGCTCCACCATACAGACAGCATGGCCTTCTTCTTGTGAAGTTCGGGTTTGGCGATGGGATTGGATTGCTCATCTCAATCGACCTACTGAGCCCTGCAGACTACGTTGTCCTAAAGGATCCAGTTGTCATCTCCAATGATGATCCCGTCGCTCCAAGCCGTGTACGAGCGTGCAAAATTAAATTCAGACACTGGTCCTCACGGTTATTCTTCTGCTTGTCCGACAGTCGGTGGGTTAACCATCGACCCAACTTCAGGGCCTTGTCAAGATCCTGTAGGTTACGAACGATCGTGGGTTAGCTTACCCCAAAACTCGTTGACATACCAGGGGTGGTAGCATAGTGGTACATCCAGACGTTCTGCTCCAGCACGTCCGAGTCTAGCTCGAGACCCGACCTCGTCTTGACGTTGTACCTCCTTCTCGAAGCGTTTGAACCAATGTTGCACAGTGCGCATACTAGGGGCCTTAGTGTTGCATACTACCGCCATACGGGAGTGGACATCGGGTGCTTTGAGCTCGGATAGAAAGAAAAACAACATGACGTATCGAATGTGCAGTAAACTGGGAACGAAATGAAGAGGCATTTCAGCCACTAGACTCGATGTTGGTACAATTCACTAATACGCCCAAAGAGTAGTAGTACTGACTTGTTTACTGCCATAACGTACGGGATAATTGATAATGTACGACTGAGCAGTGATAGCACAAGCACATCCCTCCAAAATGCGACAAGACTTATGAATCAACCTAATATAATTTCTGATAAAATATTTGATAGGTAGTGGAGTACGCATTAATACGATGCTGCGACTTGGGTAGCAAAGATTACAAATAAAAAGAAATTCTTACAAAAAATTAAATTAAAGAAGGGGACCCACGAGATTTGGAGTGCACTATTGACATGAAGAACATGGGGCATAGGAAGTGGCATTATGTTCTCTATTAGATATGAGCGAATGGGTGCGTAGAGCGTGTAGCTTTGTGGTTAGTGGTCAGCGCTTGTAACCGCACTACGTGGGTTCGATTCTCGTTTGCAATTTTCTTTATATTTATCCTTCAAATTCAAAAACTCGCGCCTTTCCCTGGAATATATATTTAATTAAACATTTTAAGAATACTAACCTCTCATCTTTTTTAACCGCCTCGATACATTTTCTGCAAAATGTATGACCACAGTGAAGAGTGTGGGGAACTCTGAGAATTGATTCTGTAATAGAAAAAAATTTATGTATATTAATCAACCAGCCGCATAAGTCTTTTTTTCGATATTTACTAACCAAATCTTTCCATACATATTCCACAACATTGAAAGTCCTCAAGCTCGTAATTCAGTGAATATTCTTTTTCAGCCTTTATCTTTAAAGAAGTATCAAGGTAAAGGGAAAGGAATGTGAATAAAAATATCAGCGACTTACAATATACTTTTCGGGTAGCTGTGCGGAGTATAAGTGAGTTGAATATTTGTTATTTTTTTGTTCAAACTGCGCAATCTCCACATTGACAATTCCATTACGATTAATTCCAATTATGAATAAAGCAAGAAGAAATAAAGCAAGAAGAAACTGAGCGAATAAAAAACGGCCCTTTGCACTTGCATAATATATTAAATTCGAAAAAATGAATTGATTAATGTTTTTTTTTTGCATTTTTCTAAGGTAAGACCGAAGATTAACAAAAAATGTACCATTAAATTAATATTATTAATAGATGTACAAGAATAAGTATGCATGCACTTTAAATATAATTTTTTTAAATTAAATAAGTTAACTATCATATCAAAAAAGTCTTAGAATTGAACGAGGAATCGATTGCTACCACTCATGAAGTCGTACGAGCAAATTTGCAAAATTTTTTAATTTTTATGATGTCATGCCCTGAGGCGTAGAAGCATTTTCACAACTTCTCTCCTGCATGGGTGAACTTCTCTCGGACAGTACTACATAAAACTGCAAAAATCTCATTTTCCATTTTTTAGTTTTTCACCATTCAAGAGCATTTCGATCCAGTGAGATATGCTCTCATAGATGCTGTTACTTTAATAATTTTGTATAATGACCAGTGATAGTACAGTTCCGATGTACATCAATGTGCGATTTTTGCTGTATAGCCAGCTCTTGATCGGTCTTTTAAAGTACATCTCCCCATTTTCAGAAATGATATCAACTCACTATGATATCATTATATCTTACGAATATTACCTACTGGGCAGAAGAGTGTTTCCAGCGATTTTTATAGCTCCACCTGCTCGACGAAAACTAACGATTTTTCTCTATCGACCCACCATATTTCCAAACTAGATTCACTATATAAAAATCATCTGAGGTGCCTAAAATGTATGACTGCAATACCACTGGACATTACGCACAGTCAGTAAGAGTATCTAGAAAAATCATTACAGCATGGCCGAAGATAAACAAGTGTTCATTTAGAGTTGTTCAGCTCCAAAAAGAACATCGATTGATTGACTAATCACAAAGTAGACATTATTTATAGGGAATCATATACATCCTGCTGGCAAGGGAATGCTAACAATAAGAACTCACCAAGGAGTTACGATTAGTGACATATATCATTGGAATCGGAATGAAATTCTGACTGAATATCCGTTGAGTTTACTTGCCACGAGCTTCTAGTATTCGAGAAAATCGATAATGAAAAATTTGATTCCGATTCCAGTGATATATGTCACAAATCATAACTCCATGGTGAGTTCTTATCATTCCCTTGTGAAATATAGAGCCTCTGTAGATTGAAAATGAAGAGATTAATGATGTTTTTAATAATACCGACACTTTTGGTCGATACTGTGTGCCTAATCATACCGATGGTGATCCTTCTCTCAATTCGAAAAGATCAGATTCAGGCTTATACCGACGGACTGAATCACCTGTGTTGATGAATAAAAAGTTCCTTAAATTAGAGGAATTATTGACATCAAGGGAATCAGCTTCGAAACATATATAATAACACTTATTCTGTGTAACGGGAAATCCTCCTCCGGTCTACAGCACCGAATGACTCCGGGTAACGAACCGTGTTGTGCTCGATACAAATGGACCGTCGAATAACAAAACCGTTAGCCATTAGGTCATATCTCTTCTGGTTTTAAGATGACAATAGAGGAAATTTCATTAAAAATCGCTATTTTGGAAATTTAGGTGCCTTGTGGGGCTGTGTGAGATTTTATGAAGAAAGGTATTTTTTTGCCTTGTCAGAAAATTTTTTTGCCTTGTCAGACTATTATCAGTGAGATTTAATAATGATGATTAAGAAATAATCTTCGAAATGTCCGAGTCAAGTCTTCGGTGGAGAAGTTTACTATATTCTCCGAATATAGTAAACTTCTCCACCGTTGAGAAAAACGCATTCCAAAAATTTCGCCAAATTTCGGGAGGTTTTCCGAACGTTTTGTCAATGCTTTTAATTTTATTTTTGCGGAAAGCCCAATGAAATGACGAGAAAACGCCATAAAATTCGATAAAATAAGCGAAAATGAAATATCATGCGAATAAGTGGGCGGAGTCAGAGTATTGTGCGGCAAAGAGCGGAATTTGTATTGTTCGGACAGTTTTAATTCTATAATATTCATGTTTTTTTCTTCGGAAACAATTAGAACTTTTTTCTGATCAATGATATAAAAATGAAATACTAAAATGTTATGCTACATTTTCGTGACGTGCGCACGTGCACGTCCATTTCACTCATTAAGGAAAGCTGAGAATCGTTTTGATCAATTGAACGTCACGCGATCCAGATAGGACACTGGCAAAGAATTTTTCCAGAGATCAAGAGCAACGAAATAACAAAATATTCTTTGTTTCCGAAAATTTGAATTAAATTTTTTTTGCTAATCGGCTAGACAAAATTGATTATTCATTCTAGCATTATATTTTAGTAGTATTAAGGGCTGTTATAATTGTTCATAAATAATTCAAGTCACATCGCTTGCGGTGAAAAATGTGGTAAATTTCCGCACGAAGATAAGAAATCGCGCAATGGCTCGTTACCCACCATTCGTTAAATGCAGTGCCCGATAAGGTGGTTTGGTGATTACACAGAATCGGTAAAAATAACTTACTGGTGAAACTGAATATGATAATATTTGTACAGCTCATCAATCGAAATATTAAATTGAATTCCTTTAGTTGATCGATAATCTTCATTGAGTGGAATTGCAAATGAAACATTTGGAAGATCAGTTCTTTCAATGAAGTAATGGCTACAGTTTGATTTGAATAAATATTTTATTCCGTCCTCAATCTAGAAAAATTATACACAATAAAATTGAACTACGACTACACAATATGGTATGCTGTGTTTACCTTTACAAAATCAGTAATTTTGAAGCATTCATTTATCAATTCAACTTTCATATGTCTACTCTGAATTTAAATTAATTTTCAATGTGTTAATATAAATATGAAAACATACGTTCCGGCCGAAGAAAGATCTGCCGGCGACTGCGTATGAGCTTAAGTATTCTACATTTCTTTCAGCGCGTTTTGTTCTAAATTTGGAAATTTGTCTAGAGTGGGAAGGAGTTTATTAGTTTCAATGCAAAATAATGTCAGCAAACTACAGAAAGAAAAATACCCTTTCATCCATGTTAAAATATAAGAACTAGAAGCGTCGTAATGAACAAATTCATCTAAATAAAGGAATTAATTCAATAAAATATATAAATTGCGATTTCGCACATACCGTCAGATATTTGGTACAAAAACCCACGCCTTAATATCGAATATTCCTCACGCCTAACGAATTCCATTATTCAACTGAAATGAATAAGGACAATTATGGAAGAAAACAATGGAAGAAAATAAAATGAAAATTGTATCTGCATTAATCTGAATTTAATTTCACTCCGGTCACCCCAGCTTTAATTAAATTTTGATTAATTAAATATTAATTTTTTGATAATCGAATAGGATCAATTTTACGTAGGATCAATGTGATGGAAAAATATGTTAGGGCTTGAGAAATTGTTAACAGAGATAAATGAATATGTTGCGATTTATGAAAGTTTTTGGCCCATATTTTCATGTCCATTTACCAAAATATCAATAAATATGAATCTTTGCAGTTAAATGAACGCCATAGTAAAATGCGCGTTAAAATAGAGTATTGAGTACTTGTTTTTGGTTTTTAGAAGTGACAAATTTTCCAAAAAGAAAGAGTGCACCCGCGCACAGTTCAACACGTGGTTTAATGAAAAGAAATGGTGCAATGCTAATATAACAATTTGCGATACGTTAATTATAAGTATATTGAATGGATTAAAGTAAACGAGATAATAGAACATTCTTAGATCAGTGTGTATGTGCAAGGCATCCTAACAGAAGTAGAACGATATGACCTAGCTGG
This sequence comes from Parapristionchus giblindavisi, assembly GCA_943737045.1. Classification (NCBI taxonomy): domain Eukaryota; kingdom Metazoa; phylum Nematoda; class Chromadorea; order Rhabditida; family Diplogasteridae; genus Parapristionchus; species Parapristionchus giblindavisi. Next base: position 960,257 of record CALSFV010000030.1, on the reverse strand, counting down.
GTCATTTAGATAGAGAGCGAGAAACAGGGAGAGGGTTAGAGATATTAAGGAAAATGTAGCGAAGATAGTGAAACAGTTTCTCATACTATCTATCTCTCTCTCCCTCCCTCTCCCTCTCCCTCTCTCTCTGTCTCCCTCTTTCTGTCTCTCCCTTACTCTCTCTTTGTAACAGGCAGCATTCGTGAATCACCACTCTATTCCTACCTCTTTCAAGACGAACAGAAGAAAGGAATCGGTAGAGGAGCAAAGGGAATCTAAATATTGTCTTTGTTCTTTTTTGTAAGCAAAAGCACCGTACTCCGAATTGTCAGCTTAACTATAATGAGAAGATATATATTGTGTTTAATAAAACTTTAGTGAAATGTTATTCCTGCAGCAACAGAAACGATTGTTTTGTTCTATGTCCCATGATAAAACAAGAAAGGCATCTCCTATACCGGACACAATTCTATAGCAATTTTTTATTGGAGGTGTTTATATTTGAATACAACTTTGTGGAAAAAATATATTTAGAATAAATTACAACAAGAATTGCGAGTATGAATGTGCATGGCTATGGCTTGTGTAGTAGTAGATAATATGCAATACGATTTATTTCTTGATAGTTTAACTTTCGAATGATAGTACCGTTGATGGACGTCCCTGAAACGAGTACGATGAACATTGGTGCTATATATCTATTATTTGTCATGTACACATACTCTATCACATATCACAAAGTATCATAGATTTATATTGATGCATCACTTTAAAACATTTTCAAATATTCAATTCGCATAATTATTAGGAAGTATGTAGTTTATACTAGAGGCTATTCGGGGTTGCGGGCCCGCAATGGCCCGTTAACTCATCCGAATAGCCAACTCTAGTTTATATGTTTAAACGTCAACACACTATATCAAAAATCATTATAAATTCGTTGAAGACTTTTCCTAATAATTTACACCAACCTCGAAATAATCATCGCTCATCGTCGGTTGAAGACGAAATACATAGTGAGAACTGTTTCTCTGATTGGTTAATGGATCCCAATGCACAGTCAAATCAGTCGTACCCATCGAACTATTAGGATCACTCCAAAGATCAAAGATCAATAAACATTATAATTAATATTTCGTTACAACTTTATCAAATGCTTGGAAAAGATAATGTCATGCAAAAAAATAGGGAGAAAAAGAAATTACATACCCATTTTTCACGAAATTAGTTATGACACTAGTGAATATATCCATCATCTTTCTGTCATTATTGTCAAACGAGAAAGGATATATGATTCCTAAAGATCAAAGATCAATTATGATAACCAAAAATTAAACTAAACATCACTTACCTTTGCCGAGGATATAGGCCAATTCCGTGCAGTGGGAACATTCTAAAGAAAATTGTTAATTTAAAAAAAATCAATTAGGAAACTATTTTATGATTTTTAAAATTCAAATTACCCATCATCGGCATCGTCCATCTCAGAATGCCCCAACTACGGGGATTGAAATAATCGAAGACGTACAAATATACTGGATTATCTGAGAAAACAAGGGATGTTATTGGTTGATCATTTGAAGCAAAAATATTCCATACCATGTCTAGTACAATGCCAATATTCTTAGAGAGCTAAGTATGTGCGAATTTTATTGATATTAAATATTATTGATACTATTTTTTTACTACAGTCCGATTTATTTTATGCCCGTAATAGTTAGCAAATCACAATTAGTGCCGAGAAAATGAAAATAAAACCTTACCAGGGAAGGTCTTGGCAATACTTCGACAGACCTGCAGTGTGCAGACGTTGAAAAACCGATCCGACATGACCTAAATATTGATAACAACAATTTCATTTTACTTTGGGCTTGATATCATATATGCATCACGAATTCATCATTCGAAAGACCTTCATCAACAACAATCATCATTGTCTATTTGTGAATGTTTCTTGTTTATGAGATAAAATGTTTTTCTTTATTTTTCCGTGAATAATCTTACCTCAGCAGTGGCTCTGTACAGTTCCTTGGAGTTGCTATCCGGATATGTTTTGAGATATCGTTTGATTAGTGAATTCTGTAAAAGATCCAAAATCAGCGAGGAAAGATCAAAGATCAAAGATCAAAACTCACGAATACGGTTTTATCTTTATCGATTATTTCCGGTGGAATCGCACCGCGAACGAGTCTTTCTAGCATGTTCATGTCTCCCGAAGCGCCGATCACTGATAATTTTATCATAACAAATATACATTACAAAAAATACTTAAACTTATTGGTGAGCCATTAGTTTCATGCCCTAGTTCTAATTCAGTTGTGTGCACTCTTCCTCTCTTACGGCTACTTTCAACATGTCATAAAGATCATCGATTAAACATTGACTCACTAAACAGTAGTCCTTCCAGTTTCGTCACACCAGCCATTGTTGGCTTTGGTGGAATGCGTTCACGAAGGTTGTCCCATTCATCAGGAAAGAAGACTCCATCGACACTCGGCGTTACTTCTGCAGTGTTATCAATGATCTTTTCACGCTCTATTCTCACTTATAATAATAATTTTAAATATTATTATTGTTATTGTCATTATTATAATTAATATAATAACAATAATTATTTTTTTTTAATATTAATTAAATTATTCTATTTTTGCAACAACCTAGAGCAACATCTTCAGGGTTCTCCATCATCCCAGCGGCGAACAGGTCGGCGGACACGGATTGCAGCTTCTCTATCAGCTTTAAGTACAGAGATCAAACTACACAAACCAGCGTGATCAAACTATAAAAAGTATGCCTCGTAGCTTGTGCTCCAGTGCTCGATTCCGAGCTCCCGAGCTTTGCGTTTGCTCTGTTCGACCATGTCTGTTGAGTTAGCCCACTGGCCCATAGCATTGCCTGACATCAGCACAACCTTGTGGAAGAGTCCTGAAAAGAGTTTGAAAATTTTGGTAGGCATGAGGAATATTTATTAGAATGAAGTTAATAGATTCATATAGCCGCACACATTCATGCATATGCTAAAAATTGATAACAGAGCACTCCAATGTTAAATGGGGGCTGACACCTTTGTCAACGGTCTCTTTAAGAGACCGGCTCGGTAAGACTCGAGCATTTTGACCCCTTGCCGGACATTCGCGAGGACTTTCGATCTGGGCCTCTATACTTTCATCATAGACACATACCGGGGGGAGACCGATGAAAGTTATAGTGAAAATGCCCTTGGACTCAAACCCGGCTCACATATGATTCATAAAATAAAAAATTGAAAAATTCATATCTTCTCAATCATGATAGCTAGGAATTTTATTTCTTTTTATTAGTGAATAACATGTCATGCACTCTTACAAACACAGCTGAACAGCAATATCATATCGTTTTGAATATGTTTTTTCGTGTCTGATTTTCAGATTTTTTTTCTTCTATCCTCGTTGAAGAGATACTGCAAGAAAATTCATAGTGCATATTGTAGCCCTGACGATTATGTACATGGTGGTCATCTTCCCTTGGCCAGCCAGTTTGTCATAAGCATCGAGAATTGCAACTGAATGTGAGATATGTGCAAATTTCAAAAATCGAAAATTAAATTTCTTGAAATTCGCAAGAGTAAGAGGTAGCTTTATTATGTCATTTTACTCGTAGTGATGAGCGTACATAGGAAAAATATACAAATAGACTCGGACTACATTTTAAAAAAATTGAGAAAAATAATTATTTTATTTTTATTTTTTCAACTCCCACATTCAGTCGACCGTCAAGGCAAGTTGATTCATAGGGCGGATGGTGACTGATGCATGTGCGTTTGCAGAGACGACTGCCACGTGAAGAATCGTCGTTTCGCAGATCTCGAATTTATTTTTTTATTTATCAAACTTGAATATTTATATGTTTCTTTCATATAAGTCGGTTGGAAGGTAGCGTACTGCATCCAAAGCTATACCATTTCTATCAGTAGGAGTATACGGTATTGAACTACTGTAATCGCCAGAAATCGCGAACTGATTTTTTTTCAGTCGACCTATGATTCTCAACCATGACCCCGGGTTCATGGTTGAGAATGGCTGAGGTCGAAAAATTCATGATAATCCCAGACCAAATATTATTAAGCATTATATCAACAGTGGGCCAACTTTTATTTTTATGGATACCATAGCTCGAATTACCGTAATAGTAATGCACGCAACTGAGTTTTCCGAGAATCTCACCACATTATTATAGGATACGGTAGCTAGATTACGGTAATTCGAGCTGTGGTATCCATAAAAATAAAAGTTGGCCCACTGTTGATATAATGCCACATAGAATTTGGTCTGGGATCATCACGAATTTTTCGACCTCAACCATTCTCAACCATGAACCCGGGGTCATGGTTGAGAATCATAGGTCGACTGAAAAAAAATCAGTTCGCGATTTCTGGCGATTACAGTAGTTCAATACCGTATACTCCTACTGATAGAAATGGTATAGCTTTGGATGCAGTACGCTACCTTCCAACCGACTTATATGAAAGAAACATATAAATATTCAAGTTTGATAAATAAAAAAATAAATTCGAGATCTGCGAAACGACGATTCTTCACGTGGCAGTCGTCTCTGCAAACGCACATGCATCAGTCACCATCCGCCCTATGAATCAACTTGCCTTGACGGTCGACTGAATGTGGGAGTTGAAAAAATAAAAATAAAATAATTATTTTTCTAAATTTTTTTAAAATGTAGTCCGAGTCTATTTGTATATTTTTCCTATGTACGCTCATCACTACGAGTAAAATGACATAATAAAGCTACCTCTTACTCTTGCGAATTTCAAGAAATTTAATTTTCGATTTTTGAAATTTGCACATATCTCACATTCAGTTGCAATTCTCGATGCTTATGACAAACTGGCTGGCCAAGGGAAGATGACCACCATGTACATAATCGTCAGGGCTACAATATGCACTATGAATTTTCTTGCAGTATCTCTTCAACGAGGATAGAAGAAAAAAAATCTGAAAATCAGACACGAAAAAACATATTCAAAACGATATGATATTGCTGTTCAGCTGTGTTTGTAAGAGTGTATGACATGTTATTCACTAATAAAAAGAAATAAAATTCCTAGCTATCATGATTGAGAAGATATGAATTTTTCAATTTTTCAATTAATGTGACATATTTGAGCCGGGTTTGAGCCAAAGGGCATTTTCTCTATAACTTTCATCGGTCTCCCCCCGGTATGTGTCTATGATGAAAGTATTGAGGCCCAGATCAAAATTCCTCGCGAATGTCCGGACCATGCTCGAGTCTTACCGAGCCGGTCTCTTAACGGTTTACGCTCTCTCGTTGTTAGATAACAGAGAAATAGTGTGGACGATGAAGAGTACATTGAGTGAGGTTACCCTCCCATTAAGATACCGGCTCGGTAAGACTCGAGCATTTTGACCCCCTGCCGGACATTCGCGAGGACTTTCGATCTGGGCCTCTATACTTTCATCATAGACACATACCGGGGGGAGACCGATGCAAGTTATAGTGAAAACGCCCTTATGCTGAAACCCGGCTCACATATGTCACATTAAGTAAAAAATTAAAAAAAATATAATTTTTCAATCGCGATAGCTAGGACTTTTATTTCTTTTTATTGGTGAATAACATGTCATGCACTCTTACAAACACAGCTGAACAGTAATATCATATCGTTCTGGATAAGTTTTTTCGTGTCTGATTTTAAGATTTTATCTCTTCTATCCTCATTGAAGAGAGACAGCAAGCACTGACATAGTACATATTGTAGCCCTGACAATTATGTAAAAAAAAATTCTCGTAGAAATCCAAGTTACTGAAATTTCGAGAATTGCAGCTGAATGTGAGATATGTGTAATTTGCAAAAATCGAAAATTAAATTTCTTGTAAATCGCAAGAGTAAGAGGTAGCTTTATTATGTCATTTTACTCGTAGTGATGCGCATGCACAGAAAAAATATACAAATAAATGCAGACTACATTTTAAAAAATTTAAAAAAAATTTTTTTTATTTTTATTTTTTCAATCCTCACATTGAGTCGACCATCAAGGCAAGTTGATTCATAGGGCGGATGGTAGCTGATGCATGTCCGTTTGCGAAAACAACTACCACGTGAAGAATCGTCGTTTCGCAGATTTCGAAAATATTTTTTTAAATTATCAAACTAGAATATTTATATGTTTCTTTCAGATAAATCGGTTGGAAAGTGGCGTACGGCAACCAAAGCTGTACCATTGTTATCAGTAGGAGTGTACTGTACTGCACTATCGTAATCGTCAGGAATCGCGAATTGATTTTTTTTTTCAGTCGACCCATGATTTTCAACCATGACCCGAGGGGGGTTCATGGTTGAGAATGGCTGACAAGGGAATGACCAACCATCCCCGTCGAGTTATGACTAGTGACATATACCATTCGAATCACCATGTGATTCTGATACTACATCTTTAATGACTGGACTCAAACGTTTATGATCTTCGAGAAAATCGATGTTGAAATTCGGCCAAATTCGTGTGGTTTTCTACACAACGCATGCGGATGGGTTAGTGAACTCTACTATCTTCTTCCCAAACATCGATTCGTGTAGTGTAGTGGATAAGATGCCTGCGTTTACTTTTGACTGTCAAGGGTTCGACCCCCCTTGCCGCACTTTTCTTTTGCTGATTTTGTTGCTGTAGAAAGTTTGAAATGTTTTGCAGTGATTATGAAAGCTAGAAAAAAGAACACATTCAGCAAGTTTTCTTGATGGAAAAACACTCCTCAAGGAAAATTGAACTTTGATCTTTTTGTTTATGGCATTTTAAAAAAAATCTCCTTCTCCCTCTCCCTCACCCGAGGTCGATGTCATGCAATGAATGACCTGAAAAACAGCAATGAGAGTTCAAAGATCAAAGATCATGCGAGTACGGTAAGTGCTTCCATTTCTTCTTGGACTGTCTTCCAAAGCCTTGATGTCATTGTTCTTCCTATTCATTCATTATGTGCCACAGATGTGAAAACTGTATTTTCCTTACTTCACTCATTTTGTTGTTCAAACGTGTTGAGTGTGTTCTTGTTTTTCTATAATCACAGCAAAACATTTCAAACTTTCTACAGCAACAAAATCAGCAAAATAAAAGTGCGGCAAGGGGGGTCGAACCCTTGACAGTCAAAAGTAAACTCATGCATCTTATCCACTACACTACACGAGCCGATGTTTGGGAAGAAGATAGTAGAGTTCACCAACCCATCCGCATGCGTTGTGTAGAAAACCACACGAATTTGGCCGAATTTCAATATCGATTTTTTCGAAGATCATAAACGTTTGAGTCCAGTCATTAAAGATGTAGTATCAGAATCACATGGTGATTCGAATGGTATATGTCACTAGTCATAACTCGACGGGGATGGTTGGTCATTCCCTTGTGAGGTCGAAAAATTCATGATGATCCCAGACCAAATACTATTTGCTATTATATCAACAGTGAGCTAACTTTTATTTTTATGGATACCATAACTCGAATTACCGTAATAGTAATGCACGCACCTGAAGTTTCCGAGAATTTCACCTCATTATTATAGGATACGGTAGCTAGATTACGGTAATTCGAGTTATGGTATCCATAAAAATAAAAGTTGCACCACTGTTGATATAATGCCACATAGCATTTGGACTGGGATCGTCATGAATTTTTCGACCTCAGCCATTCTCAACCATGGTTGAGAATCGGGGGTCGACTGAAAAAAAAATCAGTTCGCGATTCCTGGCGATTACTGTAGTTGAATACCGTATGCTCCTACTGATAAAAATGGTACAGCTTTGGATGCAGTACGCTACCTTCCAACCGATTTATATGAAAGAAACATATAAATATTCAAGTTTGATAATTAAAAAAATAAATTCGAGATCTGCGAATCGGCGATTCTTCACGTTGCAGTCGTTTCTGCAAACGCACATGCAACAGCCACCATCCGCCCTATTAATCGACTTGCCTTGACGGTCGACTGAATGTGGGGGTTGGAAAAAATAAAAATAAAATAATGATTTTTCTAAATTTTTTAAAAAGGTAGTCCGAATTTACTTGTATATTTCTCCTGTGCACTACTACTGTGCATTACTACGAGTATAATGACATAATAAAGCTACCTCTTACTCTTGCGATTTACAAGAAATTAAATTTTCGATTTTTTGCAAATTACACATATCTGACATTCAGCTGCAATTCTCGAAATTTCAGTAACTTGGATTTCTACGGGAATTTGACCATCATGTACATAATTGTCAGTGCTACAATATGTACTATGTCAGTGCTTGCCGTCTCTCTTCAATGAGGATAGAAGTGGAAAAATCTTATTCAAACACGAAAAAACTTATCCAGAACGATATGATATTACTGTTCAGCTGTGTTTGTAAGAGAGCATGGCATGTTATTCACCAATAAAAAGAAGTAAAAGTCCTAGCTATCGCGATTGAAAAGTTATGATTTTTTCAAGTTTTTACTTAATGTGACATATGTGAGCCGGGTTTCAGCCTAAGGGAGTTTTCACTATAACTTTAATCGGTCTCCCCCCGGTATGCGTCTATGATGAAAGCATTGAGTCCCAGATCGAAAGTCCTCGCGAATGTCCGGACCATGCTCGAGTCTTACCGAGCCGGTCTCATTTAAAAATGCATTAGGCAAATTGATTTTCGGGCTACTGTCATACCCGTTGAGTGGGGACTTAAATGCAATAGATCAGCTAGCGCTCCTCCGGCACTCTGTCCCACTACAGTAACGTTATCCTGCAAAGTTCAAAGATCAAAGATCAAAGATCACAGATTGATGCCAACCTTGTTTCCTCCAAATGCGTGAACATTTCGTTGAACCCATTGCAGAGCCTCGGTTAGATCCCAAAGGCCGTTGTTGCCCGGACAAGCATCGTCACCTTTAAAATGTTGGATTTGGAACAGCTCAAGACGTGCGGGCACTAGGTCGGATGAGATATGAGAGATAAGCGCTAATGAACCGACAAAGTATGCAAATAGTTCCAGTCGTTTCTCATTCCACGTTTCCTCATCCGACTTAGTGCTCTGATTGTGACACATTTGTCTGGACAGTAATAAATGCATAATACATCAATGCGAATGAAGATTAGCTACAAACATAACGTAATTCCTTGTTCATTAATTTGAAATATCTTTTAATGTATAATATTTTGTAAGTAGAACTAGAACTAGCCTGTTGTAAAGAATCCTAGATAGCCCAGACGATATTGCACAGTAACCACCACAATGCCTCGTGTTACCTCAAAGATCAAAATACTCACTGGAAAGATCAGAGATCAAAATACATAATGAAAAGATCAAAGATCAAACTACATACTATGTTTTCACAAATGGTTTTGTCGCCGTAGGTCATGGCGCCGTCCATCACGAAAGCTCCACCATGAACATAGACCATCACAGGGAAACCTGGTGAGCGATGTTTGTAGTTTGAACTAATGCAATTACGAATTGATCAGATCTTTGTAGTTTGAACTATGAACTTTACGAATTGATAAGATCTTTGTAGTTTGATCACCGCTTACCTCCTTCCGGAGGATTCCAGCACGGCGTGAATACATTCAGATACAGACAGTCCTCGGAGCCATAACCACGCTGAAAGTGTAGTTTAACTTTCATTTACTGATGTCACTCTCACTCTGAAGTTGTCGAAGAAGAAGAAATTCTGCTGAATATTCCTTGGACCGAAGCCCTTACAGGGACGAATATGGCTCCAGTTGTCAGGTGGGACAGGTCTCTAGAAAGAATTACTTATCTCTTATGATCATCTTTGATTCATCTAATTTATTTATTTACTCATAAAATTATAATTTTATTTTGAACTGATAAGATCAGCGAGTGCACGTGCGTCAATATAAACAGTTTCTAGCTAACCTTGAATCGAAGCGGACCTATCGGCGGCCTAGCGAATGGTATTCCCTGCAAATAAGTTAGTTCACGATGGTTGGTTCGCTGAATTACCGTATACCTGGAAAGCATCAACTTGCTTCGGTCCCTTGTAAACGAGTCGGCGTCCCACGACTTTTCCATTGGCAGTTTGCACGATGTGCGAATCGGGGTATGACAACCACGAGCCCATCTTTTTAAGTTAAAACTGTACATAAAACACATTATGATTATAATATGGTTCTGTCATACTTACTGTTCTGCACTAACAAATAGAGCTGATAAAAATGTTATTATAATATTTCAAGAAAAAGATAGATGGGGACAAAACATTGAGAAAAATACTAGAATAGATAGATTTCTGGGTCGTTTACGAAGTGAGAACGAGGAGAGAAAATGACCAATGCACTATTTGTTTTTCATACAAATCTGTCTTAGACGAGTATACTATTGAGTGACAGTCGATCAGTAAACATGGGTTTAGTGATAGTAGATATCACTCAAGATTGATAATGAGGTCAAGATATTACTCACGACCTATTTACAGTTGATAAGATTGATTATGCGGTCGAGAAAAATCAGCAAAAGATTTCGACCCTGGCAGGACTCGAACCTGCAATCTTCGGATCCGAAGTCCGACGCCTTATCCATTAGGCCACAAGGCCGGTCTCTTACTAGTTCTTCGTGTCTCTTCATACTCTCTCGCTCGACCATGGAAAGAAGAGAAGAGTAGGGGAAGGGAGCGAGAGAGAAGGGAAAAGGAGAGAGTGCGCGATTGCCTTCTCCTCTCTTTCTTACTGCCACCCACACTCTAGCAAGGGAGCGTTACTCTCGTCTCTACTCTCTCTCTCTCTCTCGATTTCCCATGATATTTCTTCGTCTTTCTCAACTAGAGAGTATTTCATGATGAGGAATTTTACCACTTCTCCTTCTAAAAGCATTGAATACAAGAAAATATCCAGAAATCTCTTACAGCATTCAGAGAGATCTACATACAAATATTTTTATGTGCTTTATTCCCGATTTTTTTTAAATTGGCAACAAGTTATCCTTGATAACATAGTGTGCGCAGTGCAGAGAATCAGAAATAAAACGATCGATTGCAGGAACAAAGAAATGTACAGTTAAAGGATCTTACAGTATCCCAAGCAAATCATTCGTTTATCTTAACTCAACCTCTTCATGGTCTTAATCAGCATTAAAATTGCAGTATTAAAAAGAATAAGCATAAGATTAAGCGCTGTAATATCTCTCCCTTCTTTCTCTATCCTGGACTTTCTTTCTTTCCTCTGGATTCAACGGTGTAATGGTCCCCTCGCATCTTTTTCCTGCCCTCCCTCTCCCTCTGGATCTCTCCCTCTCCCTTTCTTTCTACCTCTCCATCTACCTTCTCTCTCCGATCCCTATAGTGCGCACTTGTGTGCTGGAGAGAAAGAGAGAGAGAGGGAGAGGGAGAGGCAGAGGTAGAATGAGGGAGTGATTTCATTCTCTCAAACTTCCGTCAATTTCACATCACAACGTCCGTTTGTCACAAAACTCTCTCCGTACTTGATCCGCCTTTTATCATCTAATCTGTAAATACATTAGAAGTAGTTTGGTCCTCATCAGCAACCTATTTCGACCTCTTTATTATTTGTTTTTTGTTCTCTGCTAAAGAGAACTTAGGGAAGTACTTTTGTCTTCAAATTTCAAGGAAATCCGTAAGCGCGCTCGAATTGTTCAACAACTTTTAAAACATAGGGTTCCGCTGTCGGGAACCCCATGCATGTTATATGTACATGTTATATAGTATTAATAATGTACATTTGCATGTTTTCATGAAATACTTCACATTTAATTAACTAACAGTTTCATTTTCTGGTTTGATTCTTGATACTTCTACGAAGCCTTCTTATAACAAACCGCAGCTCGTCTTCTTTTACTGTCAGCTTGATCTTAGTCACCCTTGATCTTTCTCATTGTCGTATATCCTTTGCTCTTAACACGTCTTGTACCTCCTCAAACAGAAACCTCTATCACAGACCACTGACTCATCTGATATTTTCGCAAACTCTTCACATACCCATGACAACTGTTTCTTCGTGCTTTCGCAATCTGAAACACCTACACAATCTCGAACGGCCAAAACATTCGTGATCCTCACATCCTGAAAACATTATTACTTAGTTCATACTTCACGATTCTCCGTTCTCAACACCCCCGCATATCTCTAATTTTTCTATACCATCGAATTATAGATCTTTTTGAAGCCACACCCTGAGCTTATTTGAAACTCTCCGCTACGACAATGCTCTCTAGCTTTATTTCTCAACGAGAGAGCGCTGCCAGAGCGGCTGGTGAAATTAGCTCGGGTCTACCTTTCACACTGTTTTTATACCAGTCCCGTGAGAGTACGCGTTGTACCAAATCCGATGTATCCAGTACTGTGTGTTTGGATATTGAAAAGGTGTGTAATCTTTTCAAATTCTCAAGTATTCTTCGTCCTCCTCCCACGTGTTTGTCGTCGACGATGAAGTCAGCGACGAGAAGATCTGACATATCCCATAGTCTATCCCTCACCGAACTGTCTCACACCCTCTCACTTTACCGTACTATCTCGCTTTTCTGTCTCTCTGCACTCTCCACTTCCTTATCCTCTCTCGCTACTTTGTATCTCTTTATTCTCTTCAATACCAGTACTCTCTAACCAACTTTATTATTCTTGTATCTCCTACTTTCCCATGGAATCTTACCTTTACGAATCTCGACTCTCCAAGATCCGCATCATGTCTCATTGTCTTATCTGCTTCTCTAGCGCTCTCTCAACATCCCTCGATCTCTCGTCTCAAGTACCACATAGCACCTTCTCGTTTATAACTCATTTCACCTAGGATTTCATTTTCGACATTTATTTTCTCCTCCTTTTTTCGATTTTGTTCAATTTTGAACGTTCTTCACAAATATACCAAGGAATACACATCTATTCTCTTGAAGTCCTTACATTTTGTCCCATTTGTGCTACTTTCCTTTTTACCCATGTCCCTATCGTGTCGCTCCGCCTATAGTACTCCTTCATATCCATATACCGACCGTACTATTCCAATTACAGTATCTCCTTGTCATTGCTCGGGTAGTCTTCGTCGCAGTATGGACGACAGTCGCGAGGCACGTGAGCGCGTCCGCGCCCTGATGGAGACGCGGCCATCCGCTCGTCCGCCTGACTTTGCCAATCCACTCGAGAAGATCGAACAACTACTCACCTGTCCCATATGTCTCGATCGATACAAGTACGTTATTTCCCGGTCCTGAAGATCCGGAAAGTAGAATTGAACATTTTGTAGACTGCCAAAGCTACTGCCATGCCAGCACACGTTTTGCTTTCCCTGTCTGGAGAGCTGCGCCGAATCTGCAGGAAGGATGTTAAAGGTATGCTAAAGCAGACTTTGTTCACTATATTATCTACCGTGTTTTAGTAAACGCATAAATTATTATAATATTATCATTATTCATCCATCATACACTAATTTCATTCTCTATATCGTTGAAGTAACTGGAAGAAATTCACTAGAATTAAAGCCTAATCAAAATTTTTTGATTTGGCCGAAGAAAACACTGAAATATAGATGAGAGATCAAAGATCAAAGTCAAAATATGATCATTTCAGTGCCCCGAGTGTCGTGCGGAACACAACATCCCCTACGACGGTGTCAAAGCTTTCCAGACGAACTACACACTCACGGGTTTTCTCGATATTCATTTACAGGTAGAATTCTATTTCCTAAATCATATCTTGAATAATAATGACATTGACTGATGAGAAACGTATCACTTTTTTTTTACCATATTTTACCGGTTTTTTTAATATAAAAGTTAACGACAATAAGAAATGATCCCTTTAAATTTTGCTTTCGCCTCTCACGTCACAATGTGTAAGATTCAGATACGTTTGCAACATTTTCGTTCTCTTTGAACACAGTTGTGAATAACAAAGTCACTTTTTTTTTCTGTTTCACTGAATCTTTTGAAAAGACCATAGAACAAGATAGATTGTTTGCAGGCTACAAGCGAAACGAGTGCACAAATTGAAGAATACATTCACAGGTATTTTTTTAGATATAAATCAATTATATTCTATTTGAATTTTATCAATTATATCGATTCGTCAGAACCATTGATTCCGACGATTTTTCCATGTACGATAAGGATAATCCCCTCCACTTTCGTCTTTTGATCTTCTCACCATTATAGTGTTGTTTCTAAGAAAGAACTAAACCAAGTCCAAGAGCACTTCTTTCCTTTCGTACTCTTACTGTTCTGTGGCCCTTCCTACGTACTTTGTTGATTGATTGGACTGATTCGTCTGAACAACTGTTAGACTCTCTCGTGATAATTAGACCCTATGACTAGTACTTCATCGGAGTAATCGACCTTAGGGCTTTAATGAATAACGGCGTTAGCCTTCTAACCAGCGGAAGTTTGGGCTGAAAGTGTAAAGCTATGCCGGATCAAGATTTCGCTAGCTTATTCTTTAACTCTCGTATCGCTGAATATCTCGAGCTCTTGTGAGAGATAGATAGAAGTAGACAGAGAGAAGTAGGGAGGTGGAGAGGTAGAGAGGTAGAGGGGTAGAGAGGTAGAGAGGTAGAGAGGCAGAGAGGTAGAGAGGTATAGGTAGAGATAGAAAGACAAAAGTCAGCTGAACGGGTTAGCACGGCGGAGAGTGGGAAACAAACGAGGGATTGGTCAAAAAAACAATCTATGATATCATAAAATACCGATATAACATAGATATTTACACGTCTGACTTCTTCATCGATCCATAAATCGATTGAAATGAGTTTGTGAAAACATTATGATGTATTATAACATTTGATGATAAAACACTGAATTTCAGAATAATATTTAAATAATTTAAATATTAATGATTAAATCAGGTATAACCTCGAGCGATGCAAGATATGTGACGAGAAAGCAGAATGCGATACGTGCGCGCATTGCGATAGGTGAGTTCTGTCGAATCTGTGCATGATATTTTTTTTATTTATTCATAATATGTACTTAGAAAAGATGGGACAACATTTGAAACAACAAGTAAATGAATGCGTGTGTGATGAATACCCTGCTCAATCTCGATTATTATATGTCTACTCATTCATTGTTTATTGTTAATTGGCTTTAGAAAAACTAAATAATTCATTTACAGAAGAGCCTGCAAGGAGTGTCGCAGTTCGCACATGGAGATGCTCAAACGGGACCTGGGACGATTGCTCAACCAGGTTCTACGACAAATTAATATTTAACAGTGAAATAACCAGAGGCAGACCATTTCCTTTTGAATCATTGAAACGCTCTACCGTATTTTTGTTCTTATTTTTATGATCGAACAAATTGTTCGTTACATATTAAAAAATTGCTTCTGTTTAGATATTATACGCTCATTATCATACTTTCCAGAACTATCCTTACTGATTTATGGTCTTTCAGGTCAAACGTTTATCCAATCGTATCATAGAAGCATCGGACGGAGTAGCCAAAGGCATGGAGTTGATGACTCTCAATTGTGAAACGACCAAGACTGAAGTAAAGGAGTACTTTCACAGGTAATATTTAGTAAATTAATAATATTAATAATATTAATATAGTAATATTAATATTATTTACATCGATCTCTGATCTCTCTTACTACCTTGTCACAAATGATAGTGGCAATTACTAGGGTTTTACACCAATACAAACTGCTCGTTTAGTTCTTAGACTCTTGTTGATCAATGCTTCTTGTTTTCCCTGATAATACGATATCTCTCGTCGTGATTCTACTGTGATCTTGTTGTTGTGCGAACGCTTATTTTGTTTACTCCTCAGTGATTACTTGCTTGGATGGTTTAGCAGAGTCGATGTCTGTATCTCGGTAGTAAGAGGATATAAGCAAACAAAGGGACGGGGGGAACATACGATTGAGATTTCCCTCAAATGAGAACAAGATGTTCGTGTCGGCATTCAAAAAGAGATTTCGGAAAGATTATTAAGAAGAACGGTGAAATGGAAGGGGACATTTGCCGAATCCTTGACCGAGACTGGCCAACACTATATGCATTGTTGCACGAAAACTTTTAGATAAAGAGCAAAACCATGAGAGTACACGTAGATATATTCGAAACAATGAAAAAAAATTGTTTATTTTTAGCGTTATGATCTATAAGTAAACATGTTGCGGCATATTACATTACAATGAAATAAATAAGATTATAAATATAAAGAATCACGATAGATCAGTAAGAAATTAATAATTCAGATACACCCGAGAGCTGAAAAAGCGCGAAGAACATCTACTCTTTGAGATTGACCAGTTCCAGAACACTGAGAGCAGGTTGAGCTTTTAATAGATCAAAGCCGAACGTCAAAGATCAAAGATCAATATTACAGACTGATGTCAAATCTGCGCGACGTACTAGAACTCGAGAGCAGCAACATGAGCGAGGCTGTGTCGCGATTGGAAGCCGCCTTGAAGGTAGCATATCTTTATTCATTTAGTTGGTTTTCCCATGAAGCTCTAACTTACTTGTGCATATTAGTACATTCAATACCTCAGTTGAACGTTTAGTTCCAAACGAATGTAGAGTTAGTATTCTTTTTTTCAAAATTTTCTTTTATTTTCAAAAATGAAGCTTAAGTTGTATTAGTTAATCTAAATTTAGCGCAGCAATAGAGGTAAGATCGCATGAAGTAGAATAGTGCTTTTTCTTGTTGTAATTGTTGTTATGTTTGCACAATAATAAAAATATTTGGTCCTAACATAAGTATTTTCCATTTTGAGGTGGGCATTTAAATTTGAATATCGTTATTCATCGATGATTCTGAATATCGATGTAGTTTTGTATGGTTATCCGGGCAGATAATGGGCAAACTCCTGATCGAAGGACTGTTGTCATGGCGCAAATTGTGAGGCCAACCACGCTTTGATCTTTGTTCTTGAACTTTTTGTTTACTTGAGCACGTTGGATGCCTGAACTACATAGATCAGCAGTCCGAGAGAGTTATGCATCGTTACATTTGACTTACGTTCCTACGACGTAACCTCATCCGCCGCGTCTCCGTTGTTACGGCGGGGGTTACGGCGTAGGCACGGAAGGCAAATGTAACGATGCATAAGAAGAACTGGTTTATATGTATGTGGGTAAAGAAATTGTAGGCATGTCGATTCGAGCTTTGGCTTCAAATCTTGTACTTTTTTTACGATTAAACTTGACCGTTATAGCGTACCCTCGTTTAGGTTCATCTAATGCACTGGCTCTTTCACACTCAACCCAAACTAGTGATTGTCCATTTCATTTTGTTATTCAGGTTTAGTCATCAGTTCTCTGATTCTCTGATTCTGATTCTACGTTCTCTGATTTAAAAAAATCCACTGATCCCGGTGTAAACTCTTTATTTTGAATGACATCCAACTCTTGAATCAAGTGACCAGATTGACAAAAAAAACTCTGCTTTCTATTTTTTGAAGTAAAAATTATGAGAGCCAATCTCATCAACATAGGGTAGTCTGAATTGACGGTTATGTGGGTTATGCAGGGTTAGTAATGTGCGCTTGTGCAGAAGGCTTCGTTGAGAACAAAGCGATTAACAAAAGTGCAAACACTTCATACTCAAAATGGAAAATACTTATGCTACTTATACTTATGCTTACGCTAATATATGGTGCTTTGAAATCATCTCAGAACATACTCGTTTTCTTTGAGGTTGATTTCAGAACAACAATTTAGATTCTTATTATTTAAAATTAATGTCTCCCCTTTCTTTATCGATTACATTTGTGTGTCTTTGGGTGTTTGGGTGGTGACGGTGTGAAACTGATCAGGGTAAAGGTGAAGGTAGAACCGTTATTCAAGACACACGAAGCCCTGCGGGTGATCACTGTTAGGCCAGTGATAATTCAGTGATAATTGTGATGATAATTATGATATTGTGCGTATAAAATGTACTTGCATAAGAAAATGACAAACACTGCTAACGAACGGAAGTCAAAATCGAGAGGCGTGCGAGATGTAGCCTTCTACATCTCGCCCCGCCTCTCGATTGTCTCTCCGCTGCCTCTCTCTATCCCGGCTGACCTTCGCCGCGCGCTATATGATATATAAAAGAGATCGGCATAGTTTCTGAACCATGCTAAACAAGAAAGTCTCTTGTGGGAGTGGTTGGCTACTCTCGTACCAAATAAACAAGTGTATTTTATACGGTCAATAGTACCGCATTACTATCATGGTGTCTCTGGATTACACGATGAGTTCCATACGAGCTACAGAGTATGCGTCACATCAGAGGATGTATTCATTAATTTTGGCAAACCAAACGTGATGTCACAATCGTAGGGGAGTATTTTCCTCATTCTACGGTTGTGAGGTTACCAAACGGTTTGCCAACGTTCATGGATACATATACATGTTCCAAGTATTTCGCAAAAAATCTTCATTGATCCACATTTCCTATCGATGGCCTGGAAATTGTTCTGTGTAAAATCTCCACGCCGCCATCGGAAACAACGACTGTGTATGAGAGCTTATTATCAGTGTTCCCAGCGTAATCCTATCCTGTTTTTGCCTCACTCGAAACGTCTCAAATCTCTCTCACTTCCGCCTGATCTCTCGTCCTTCTCTAGCCTCTCTGCGCTCTCTCCCACTTGCATTGTCTCTGCGCTAATCTCATTTTCTCCTCCTTGCTCTTCGCCAGTGTAATTCCACAAGCACTCACAAACCAATAAATCTGGATAATATCGATTGGGATCGAAACGATCAACGATTTCAATGTGTTCTTTACACTTGTTTTACATCGATGGCCACAATGCCAACCACAGCTAACACATCCAGGCGAAAAAGTCAACGATCATTCTGGGAAAAGATGTGGATGAGAAGAGAGTGCAGGGTGTACTTAGAGTATACAAATTGAACTATAAATTACACCTGATTGACACAGAAATTTCTTGAAAATAGCGAAAGTTGGAAACCATTGTTGAATACTCTTACTTTATCATATTTTTATATTTTACAATTAATACAATGTGAAGAGATTTTTAAAATAGGATTCGCTTGTTCTAAAAGACTAGAGATTAAATTGTTTATTGTTCATTAATGCACATGCATGCAATATAGTCAAACTAGAAATCGAAATAAAATTGATGTCAGACGATGCATTATTGTGTTTCCATAGATTATCATAACAGTGGAAATAGTCATTCCCATGTTTGTGTTTCTTACTTGAGACCTAGCATGATCTTACAGTAAAATAAGCCAATGCAGATTTCAGAAGGTTACCCGACTTTCGCAATATTTTAAATAAATTTAAAAAAATCAAATTCTAAATTAAGGGTGAATGCACCATCGAGGATGCGGATCTCGTCAAGTACAAGAACACGTTCACAGAGGGACTCGAGTATCTCAGAAACTTCCAGGTCAGCAACTTACTACGTTTTTAAAGGCTCATCCCAAGCTAATTTTACTCTCCGCATTGACATTGTCAGTGAAATTCAAATTAGATATCCCTTTAAAGTTGGCAAAACGCGACCTGAAAAATCAATATGCGGGAATGATGATGTTGATTAAAAAAACATTTAATTTTGTTAATTTCTTTACTTTCAGCCAGATGCAGATGAGCTCTTCTGCAAGAAGCTCCGCTTCGCGCCCGGTGATGACGCTTCAAAGCTACCGCAAGCCATCACAACCTTCGGCGATCTCACAGTGCTCGTACCACAGTTCGCCGGACGCTATCTACCCCTGGAGAGCTCGTATCTTCCGCGGCCTTTCCGCGTCGGACTCGAGTCGGACATGTACCGTGGACGTCCAGCCAAGGAGGATGAGTCGAGCGGACGTGGACGATATGGACGCGCGGCTGTCATGGACGACGAGAACGGATTGCGGTACCGCCGGCGTCAGGCGCTAGAGGACGAAGCATGGAACAGACTCCAATCGACTACACCAGTGCCCACATCTAGTCCCTGGTCACGATCCCCTGTGCCTGAGCCCGTCGCGGAAACCGTTGTGACCGCGTCCGCGCCGCCTGCCAAGATACCACCAGCTATGGCCGCTTCGGTTCCCCCGCCAGCCACGAAACCACCGGTGCCAAGGACGGCAATAACACCGCGAGCGCCGTTATCGAAGCCACCATTGCCGCGTCAGCGCTCAAGTACTGACGACACGAGTTTGAATGAGAAGATAGAGACGATAAGAAGAGCTCATGAGAAGACGCGGACTAACGCACTGCCACCGCCTCCGCCATCCATCGAATCATCGTCCGCGGCCAATACCACTGCCGAAAGCTCAGAGTCAGAGTCAGCTGACGAACCGCAAGCATCCGCGTCCTCGCCCGCGTCGCGGTCACGTATCCGCATCATATGTCGCGCATCTTCAGTCTCGCGTGCCGATGACTCTTCGTTATTGCATGCGCCATCATCTGAGGACGAACCACCGTCTTCCCCTATTCCCATAACACATTACCCAGGTGAGGAGGCATTCGCTTCGGCGCTCGCGGCGCGGCGAGGCGCCAGTGCCGCTATGCGCGATGAATCACCGCCGACAACTCCGGCTTGGCTGGCGCGTCGCCGCGCGCGTTTCGCGCGTTCCAAGACCAATCCGGACCTGGCGGCGGCGTTTGGCATCGCGGCGAACACGTCGCCGCGTGTGCAGCAATTGCTCGAGCAGCGCCGTCAGTCACGTTTAGATTCATCCACCAATGTCCGCGTCGGTCCCGCCCCCACGCAAGTCTACAACGAGGACGGAGAGATCGTGCCTGTTCTGGCGTCCGTTCCTGACGCTGGCGCTCGTCGACGTCGTCCATCGCTCGTCCGCGAATCCTCCGAGTACCGCAAGATTCCGACTAGGGTATTCGGCAAGAAGGGAAACAAAGACAACGAGTTGAACTGGCCCAGAGGACTGGCGACACTTCCGGGAGGGCAAATCGCCGTTGCGGACAGTTCTAACCATCGCATATGTGTGTTCTGTGCGGCAGACGGCAAACTAACGCGCACAGTCGGCTCTTATGGCGCGGGCGTCGGGCAACTCGACTCGTGCGCTGGTGTGGCGCCAGGACGCGGACGCCAGATCGTGGTCACCGATCGGTACAATCATCGCGTGGTCATCTTCGACGCGGAGGGCGAGGTGGTCACGAGCTGGGGTGGACACGGACCGAACAATGGTCGATTCAACAATCCATGGGGCATTGCTGTTGATGAGACCGGAACGATCTACGTCGTTGATAAGGTAATCAATAATGCTTAATGTGTTGCTCAAAACTTGCGAAATGAAAAGCAAATGAGACTTGCGTTTTTTTTTTCTTTTCGTAAATTTTGAACAGACCATAATCTCATATTTTTGTTTCGCCCTAATTCTCGCTATGATTTCTCGCAATCACACGATTCACTGAACTAAAAGCATCAAAACCTTGTCCAAACCATATATTTTTAAATAACTCGCTTACCTGAGTGTGTGGAGTGTTGATTTAAACCCATTTTCAGGATAACCATCGTGTGCAGATGTTCAATAAGGAGGGAAATTTCATCAGCAAATTCGGCTCGATCGGCCATGGAGACGGAGAGTTGAACTCACCGCTCTTTGTAGCACTATCGAGATTGAACCAGGAGGTAGGGTTTAGTTTACTTTATAATGATTAAATTTGAATTCAGTAGTTGGATGTAGTTATAACAGAATTTTCAGCAAGTGTTTCGAGAAATGTCTTTTTTGGTCCTTAGATCACTTGACCTTGATTCTCAGGTTCTTGTGACCGACTCGGCCAACAACCGTGTTTGCGTCTTCGACACTCATGGCGGATTCAAATTTGCCTTTGGCGAGGAGGGATTCCAGGTAGATCGCCAATTCTCAGTATCTATAATGTATTTTTTTATAAACATTCGGATTTATGATCCTTTTTAAACCACATGAATGTGAAATAAACCTATTGTTTTAGTTGGTTATCCCTCTATTAATTGTAAAAAAATAAAAATCTACGCCTAAGGCGTAACAGCAATTAAGCGAACAATAATTGGTAAAGAAATAATTGATGACTCTTTGGGGGAATGTGATAATTCGGCATCTTTTAACCGTTGGACATTTCAGGCTGGACAGTTCAAGCTACCTCGAGGCATAGCTGTCGATCAGAAGGGCAATATCATAGTTGCTGATTCGGGCAATAATCGAGTACAGGTACGGTTCGAAGAATGAAATATCCCAACTCAATCAATAGAAATTTGCCGAGCATAGGTGCCACAACCTTCTAGCTATACTTTAACCAAATATGTTTGAGGTGTTCACATCTCACGGTGACTTCATCGCTACATTCGGTTCTTGGGGAACAGGAGCCGGTCAACTGAAGGGTGTTGAGGTAAACAAATTTGGTGATTGATGACTAAATCAACAAATATTTAATTTTATGATGCAGTAACTTGAATTTATTTTAATACAAATAATGCTCACTACGCTGAACATAAAAACTGATCACTTACAAAATGAATATGATAAAACGCAAAACAAATGTTTTGTTTCAGGCCGTGACAGTCTTGACCGACGGCTCCATCGTAGTCTCTGATAGAGACAATCATCGTATCCAGATCTTCAGTTGATCTTTGATCTTTGATCTTTGATCTTTCTACTTTGATCCTCCCTTTGAACCCCATTACCCTAATTCCAATCCCAGACAATAGTTATCATATTTTGTATATTCTACAAATTCCTGTGCAAATAATCGACCGATTTAATATTTTATTTTTAACTCTTTATATTTGTTTAAGCTTCTATTCATCGTTATTTTATTACTGTCCTGTCCGATATCTTTTCTGAAACGAGGTGTGCATTTTTATTCAATCTAGTCTATTTGATCTTTGATCTTTGATCTTTGATCTTTGATCTTTGTTTCGGATGCACTTGTATTAGTCATCAATTATATGTGTGAAGCGCCGTCCACTCATTATAGTACGAGGATAAATGTTTTCAGCTTTACTCAATTGTTATTGCATTTAAAAAAAGAGGCGAGATAGAGTGTAAAAAGAGGAAGGCTTTCCATGATATTATTTTCATATCCTACTTTTGAACAGACGATAAACGAACAATATGTTTTTATGTTTCCAATTTTTGTTGCACTGAACAGCAATGCAATAGCTTGAATTAAAGGGAGAGTAAGCTTTGTCAAGTATAGTAGGTTAAAACTCCCTGGAAAAGGCACCTCATATGGCGCAGACCAGGGCTGTGCGGCAAGGCATTGCCGGTTTGCCGAAATTGCCGAAATTGCCGGTTTTTCATTGCCGAAATTGCCGAATCGGCAATTTCGGCAATATTTCTCAAAATCGGCAATTTCGGCAAATATTTAGAAAATATTTCAATACATTAAAAATAAATTAAAACGTATTCAAATGGTTTCTTGTGGCAGTTTTAAAAGCATGTTGATTTTTTTCTCTGTAGTGTATTCAAAATACACCATATTTATTATACTGTATTGAAATCGATTGCTCTGTTTGCTTGATTGTAAATTATAACTTGTTTTAGTTTTTGTTTGTTTATTCTACGCGTTATATGATTTTCTTTTTTTTTCATTCGCGAATTCAGAAATGGGTAAGGTCAGGAAGTACTTTGAACCCTCGATTAACGGCGATTTCACCAGTAAGATCTGCAGAAATTATACATGCAAGAAGACCAAAACAGGTTAATTTTCATTTTATTTTCGTATTTTTCTGATTTAGAATCTTCATTTATTTCAGGGTCAACTTTACTGCAGATCAATCACATGATGTTGTTCCTTTCTAAGAACCTTGTTCCTATCCATAAATGGACTAAACTCTTGTTATCGCGTTGTTGATTTTTTTTGTTGTTTGTTATTCTTTTTTTTGTTCGTTCGTTATTATACAATAAAGATTATTACTCGAAAAAATTTTACAAAGAAAAAAAAACACTGAAATAAGTATTGGAAAAAAAATGTCGAAATTGCCGAAAATTGCCGAAATTGCCGAAAATTTGCCTTGCCGCACAGCCTGGCGCAGACCCCCTCCACGACCAACAGCTCTCCTGCATTTGGAATTTTGCCAAAAACATATTGAAATGGAAGGGAAGATTCCTATGAGGCAATCAATCAATATATGGAAGTGTCTCGACATTAGCAAATCAAAACTCAAAACACTACCGCATGCAGAAGCTGTGTTTCATGCCCCGTCTCATCCCTTCTATAGATGTCAATTATCCTTTAAAGATGGAGGCCAGCGAATGTCTATGCAAATATATAACATATCTATTATGCAATGGGCAAGTGATATGCAAGAAATTAGCACGACCATTCATCAATCCCGTAGCGCAGTGGCAAAAGTGCTCACTAGTAAGCGTAACGTCGCGGGTTCGAAACCTATTGCTGAGCTTTCCTATTTTCATAATTTCGCGCCCTTGCCTGTACATCAAGCATGGATTCATTAATGATTCTAGCGATCAATAAGCTAAATTAGCATAAACTAATTTATGTAAGGTATGCAGAATAACTTTTACTATCTTTCTGTCTTCACAGTTTGTTCACGAAAATTTTGCCCGGACACCACCTTTAACATGCTCTGGTGGCGCAAAAAATGGGATCAAACGGAAGATTGGCTACGGTATGTATTACATTATAATGTGTTACGCGTTACATATATTTTATTCGAATTAGATCATCCAATTAGTATTAATATGCTTCCTACGCGTTATTATTCTTATTCACCTTGTTCGCACTATTCCGTTGAATTGCCCATCTTCCTTAGTTTCACGGTTTCTCCACTGTCTCTGTCAACAAAGAAAACATTCGCCATTCATTCTCTGTGCCCACTCTATTCCTTTCTTCAATCAATCAATAACATGCATGTCTCTAGTCAGAGGTCAAGAAATCAACCATAACAAGAGTGAGGCCAGTCCCTTCCCATGCCTTGATCTGCCAATCAATTTGTCATCTCTTGATCACGTATCTCACTTCCTTTCCTATTCTAGTACATTCTCTTCACTGTTTATCATCATTTTCTTAATTCTTATCGATTCGCACTTCCCCACAGGATATTTCATACATTTCCTTTATCACAATCGTGTAATAGGTCGTGATCAAACTACAACTTTACTAAATCTAGAGCCCTTTCTCGATATTTGTTTGTTTTTCATATTATCTTGAAATCTCCATTACGTATTCCCTCTTAGTAGTGACTCCATTTAGTAGTTATATTTTCTCGTATCATCTCCTCTGTAAGCTCTTCCATACTCTTTGC
Source organism: Parapristionchus giblindavisi (assembly GCA_943737045.1). Lineage (NCBI taxonomy): Eukaryota > Metazoa > Nematoda > Chromadorea > Rhabditida > Diplogasteridae > Parapristionchus > Parapristionchus giblindavisi. The sequence goes on along the minus strand of CALSFV010000030.1, from coordinate 935,145 downwards.
CTCTTGTTCATTTCTCCTTGTCTTTATCTGTTCTTGTCTAGACTTTATATTGTATTCCAATTCGATTATATATTATTATTCACTACATTTCTTCCTTTTGGATCATTACAGTTTTCGATCGTCGTTTCTAACTCATCTTTTTACACCGTTCATAATTAATCTTTGATCTATGCATGTATTTCGCTTTTCTTTTGTCACTTCTATCGCTCCTTCTCCTTCTCTCTTACACCCCCTCTTATGCTTGTTGCTATATCTTGCTGGGCACTAGGTCTGAAGAGATCCGATGAAATAAAATCGACGGATGAGAGCTATTTTCATATGAGATGCAACTGCTAATGAATAGACAAATGTATTCGAATAGTCATCATCCAGTCAGTTCTCATTTATCGATTCTCATCTGACCTAATACAACTTTTTGTGTTATATCTTACTGTTTTTGTTGCATTTCGCTCCCTTCAAACCCTCTCTCAACTTTATTCATACTCCTCTTGTTCTCTTATGACTCCGAGGCCGTATCCATGAAGCTTTGCAAACTTATCTGGTCAACTCTTACACCTTACGCCATGGATACGATCTCGAACGATGTGTGTCCTTCCTCTCCTTAATTTCTCCACTCTGCCCATGACTTTCCGTCACTGTTCTTTGTATACGAGACTGTGAAGAGTGTTCACATTTTGCTAATTTCATAATCATTTAAATCATTAGAAATCCATTTCAGATCGAGTTGTCAGGCCCGTCTGATGCCATTGATGACGTCACCTGAGAACCAACAATATGATGACGTCAATCTCGAGGTATCGTACTTAAAATGTTTCACTCAGTCAATATCTTTATGCCAATTTCTCATTCTTCAGGGCATCCTATAGCTATGACCGAACAAGTTCGTCACGAAGGCTACCGTGACCATCGTAGATGATGAGGAATCGGCGGGATCCTAGAAAAGCTCAACTTCAACGCTGGATGCAACTCTACAAGGTACCTTCTTTTGGATTTTCTCTTGTTATGTGATGTTCAAAAGTCGCGAAAAAATAGCGAGAGTCCATAAAAATGGAATGTTGCTTCTCTTTACTATTCATGACTTTTAACAAAGCATCATGTTGAATATGGTTCACGTTTGTTGAACTTCTCCATCCTGGTCTTTGCTTTTACCAACGTCCTCTTCAATGTTCTTTCGTTAACTGAAACCAATCACTGTGCAAATTGAAGAGATCGTTGACAAAGCTTAATTGGCAATTTTTCATTTTACAGGTCTATTAACGTCTTCTGAAAGTCGTCTTCGTCGGTGATGGTCTACTCGAAGATGTTCTTCAGGAAGGGGTCGTCTACCTGCACTCCTTGGACTCTGCCGTCAATGTCTTCGCAAGATAGAATAAAGATTTTGGGGATGACAGTGTTTGAACAAGGCGTCTAAGACCGCGAAGTTATAAGGGCGGGGCAAGAATCGCTTTATAGGTGGGGTCTATAAGAAATGGGCGGAGCCATATATCGGTAGATAAGTATGGGAGGGTGTGGGAGACAAGATAGGAAGTGGTTCCGTTTCAGATCAGTGGTAGAGTGGCCAGGTGATCAGACTAGATCGATGGGCAGAGACGCAGAGGGTCATCGCGCTCTCACTGAACTCGATATACCACCACTGTTGAGACGGGTGAAGGGCGGGGATTACTTCACTGAAAAAAACATTACAATTTAAAAATATTAATATTGATAAAATTACGATTCTAAATAACTCTAATAATTTTATTGGCGCAGATTTCGATGTTAATGTAGAAATATATGCGAAAATAATGAGTATTTCTCCGAAATTATTTTAGTTGAATAATACGGGTGTATAAAGCAAGAATAATAGAGCACGGAGGGAGATGGTTCATTGTTCGGGCGATCCCTTGCATGTTTCAGTAGTCATATGTTTAGGTTAAAGTCATGAGCAAGACTTGTATGGATTTAGTTGACGTGAACTGAATATACATTATAACCAAAATTACCATAAACATTTTAAGAGCATCTCATCATAGCAGACTTTTGTTCAATGAGTTTTTAAAATATTATTTATTTATTGTTGGATAGATGAAATAAGTTGTTTTTTTTAAATGGACGATTACTGCAGTAAGTCAAAGCTACGATAAGTGAGAGTACTTCAACGATAAAGTAAGTAAAAAAGTGCATACCTTAGAGATATAATAAAGAACACAACTTGAGCGAAGGTATGGTACTAAAATATCCCAAAGATGACATCTTTTCTTGATACAATGAATCTTAGTAATTATAAGTATTCGATAGATGAGAACTGATACAGATATATCTGTTCAGAATATACCATGTTCGTGTTATGAACCGTTAATTTAAACATCACAAAATCGCAAAAAAAATTTAAAAAATTAAAGAATAGTCGTATATTATAATTTTTATAAATAAAATCGCTAAATGGCTCTAATAAATCTATTCTCAAAGATTGGCTAGATACTCAGGCTAGTAAAAATTAAAAATGACGAATCAGGGTACTTTTCAGATAATACATGATGCGATTTGCACAACAATTCATATTTTTTGTCATTTAGAAAGTAATGCTTGTTGTGCACGCAGTTAACACAAAGTATAAGAATTTAATGTATAAAAAAATTAAAAAATCTTTTTCAAAGGAATCTGGATACTGTTTCATGAGGTGCATCGTTGCTATATAGATTTTTTTGGATTTCAAAACACATGAATGGATTGGGGTTTTATGATTTTTCATGATTAATATAGTAGTACATGATAGGATCGATGAAGGACACGTATTTTCGGCCCATTCCGAGAAAATTAAGTTTTTATGTGAGAAGTAATTTGTTCGCAGTCTACGCAAAACGGAAACGATTATTCTAATGAATTTCACTACAATTGAGCAATTTAATAACAAAGAAAAGGTATTCTAGCAATAAGCCAAAAGAAAAATAAGTGTTGTGAATTCATTAATTCACATAAAAAAAACTACAATGCGCAAACAACAGTTCATGTAGCCGAGCATGTCAATAAATATATGTATTAGCCATCATCATAATTATTGGTATGATCATCATATTCAGCATTATCAACTAAAATAATTTCGGAGAAATACTCATTATTTTCGCATATAATTCTACATTAACATCGAAATCTGCGCCAATAAAATTATTAGAGTTATTTAGAATCGTAATTTTATCAAAATTAATATTTTTAAATTTTAATGTTTTTTTTTCAGTGAAGTAATCCCCGCCCTCCATCTCAACAGTGGTGGTATATCGAGTTCAGTGAGAGCGCGATGACCCTCTGCGTCTCTGCCCATCGATCTAGTCTGATCACCTGGCCACTCTATCACTGATCTGAAACGGAACCACTTCCTATCTTGTCTCCCACACCCTCCCATACTTATCTACCGATATATGGCTCCGCCCATTTCTTATAGACCCCACCTATAAAGCGATTCTTGCCCCGCCCTTATAACTTCGCGGGCTTAGACGCCTTGTTCAAACACTGTCATCCCCAAAATCTTTATTCTATCTTGCGAAGACGTTGCGGCAGAGTCCAAGGAGTGCAGGTAGACGACCCCTTCCTGAAGAACATCTTCGAGTAGACCATCACCGACGAAGACGACCTTCAGAAGACGTTAATAGACCTGTAAAATGATAAATTGCCAATTAAGCTTTGTCAACGATCTCTTCAATTTGCACAGTGATTGGTTTCAGTTAACGAAAGAACATTGAAGAAGACGTTGGTAAAAGCAAAGACCAGGATGGAGAAGTTCAACAAACGTGAACCATATTCAACATGATGCTTTGTTAAAAGTCATGAATAGTAAAGAGAAGCAACATTCCATTTTTATGGACTCTCGCTATCTTTTCGCGACTTTTGAACATCACATAACAAGAGAAAATCCAAAAGAAGGTACCTTGTAGAGTTGCATCCAGCGTTGAAGTTGAGCTTTTCGAGGATCCCGCCGATTCCTCATCATCTACGACGGTCACGGTAGCCTTCGTGACGAACTTGTTCGGTCATAGCTATAGGATGCCCTGAAGAATGAGAAATTGGCATAAAGATATTGACTGAGTGAAACATTTTAAGTACGATACCTCGAGATTGACGTCATCATATTGTTGATTCCCAGGTGACGTCATCGATGACATCAGACGGGCCTGACAACTCGATATAAAATGGATTTCTCTAATGATTTAAATGATTATATAAACAAAATGAGCGCACTCTTCACACTGTCTCGTATGCAAAGAACAGTGACTGAAAGTCGTGGGTAAAGTGTAAAGAATAAGAAGAGGAAGGACACATTATACACATCGTCCGAGATCGTATCCATGGCGTAAGGTGTAAGAGTTGACCAGATAAGTTTGCAAAGCTTCATGGATACGGCCTCGGAGTCATAAGAGAACAAGAGGAGTATGAATAAAGTTGAGAGAGGGTTTGAAGGGAGCGAAATGCAACAAAAACAGTAAGATATAACACAAAAAGTTGTATTAGGTCAGATGAGAATCGATAAATGAGAACTGACTGGATGATGACTATTCGAATACATTTGTCTATTCATTAGCAGTTGCATCTCATATGAAAATAGCTCTCATCCGTCGATTTTATTTCATCGGATCTCTTCAGACCTAGTGCCCAGCAAGATATAGCAACAAGCATAAGAGAGAAGGAGAAGGAAAGATTGAAGTAGCAAAAAAAAGCGAAATACATACATAGATCAAAGATTAATTATGAACTGTTTAAAAGATGAGTTAGAAACGACTATCGAAAACTGCAATGAACCAAAAGGAAGAAATGTAGTGAATAATAATATATAATCGAATGGGAATGCAATATAAAGTCTAGACAAGAACAGATAAAGACAAGGAGAAATGAAAAAGAGAGAAAGAGTCGGGAAGAGCTTACAGAGGAGATGATACGAGAAAATATGAATACTAAATCGAGCCACTACTGTCATGAATAAGAGGAAATACGTAAAGGAGCTTTCGAGATTGATATGCAAAACAAACAAATATCGATGTCTCTAGATAGTAAAGTTGGAGTTTGATCACGATTGTGTATAAGAAATATCCTGTCGGGAAATGAGACTAAGCGATAATAATTAAGAAAATGATGATAAACAGCGAATAGAATGTTCTAGAATAGGCTAGGAAGTGAGATACGTGATCGAGAGTTGAGAGATTGATTGGATGATCAAGACATGGGAAGGGACTAACCTCACTCTTGTTATTGTTGATCTCTTGACCTCTGACTAGAGACAATCGTGTATTTGATTGATTGAAGAAAGGAGTAGACTGGGCACAGAGAATGAATGGCGAATGTTTTCTTTGTTGAAAGAGACAAGGTAAAGATCATAGATCAACTTTAAAAAGAGGAGACACCGGGGATCTAGGGAAGATGGACAATTCAACGGAATAGTGCAAGCCGGGTGAATAAGAATAGTAACGCGTTGGAAACATATTTATGCTAATTGGATGATCCAGCTAATATACAATTTATGAAAGGCGTAATACATTATAATATTATATAGTACATAGCGTCAATCTTCCTTTTGATCTCGTTATTTTTGTTGAATCGATTTGCATGAGCTAATTATTTGTTGTGATGCTTCGCAGTTTGTTCCCATATAGACGCCTTATGGATCTCGGATCTCTTTAGTTTGAGTCATTTATCACCTTTAGTTATCAAAAAATTGTCTCAGTAAAGTTATTGAAATTTTTTTCTATTGCAAAAAAGTTGTCGATTTCAACACTCCATTTTAATATGCTGATTTTCAACAACAAATTTTCATAATGTGAAACGGGGTTTTGGGCAATAGTGGTGAGCGATCCTTACATGTAGAAAAGTGAAGCAATGCTAATCTAAGTCATTGCTCCCTGATAACCGTTTCTTTCTTTCGTTTTTATCTATTTATCTATCTATACATCGCCCCGCCCGGTCTCGAACATATTCTTACTCCATTCCTTGAATTGATCTTCGTACAATAACGTTCTTGTCCAATATCTTTTATTGTGATGGCAAAGTGACTCAAAGACGTATAAGCAAATATTTTCCGACAATATCAGCGGAAAAAAAATGAACGAAGAATTATTCAATAATATTGCCCCTTGTATGTGACCCCAGAACGCCCGTCTATTCAGTTGTTTAGTGTCAACCCTACCCAATGGTTCTGCTTGATAAAGTTCACTGTATGATATTTAAATATGTATAATAATATACACCAATCAATCATGTGCGGCATCGCAGTGCTTTTTTTTGTTTTTTTTCAACATGCAAATTATTGTTGGAAACTATAGCACAATACAATAACTGAGATAAACTTCTTACAATTAGCGACTGAATGTAGAGCGTGATTGAATTAGATCAAAGTTCAGTCACTCGGTAACTATAGTTTATCCCTCCGAGCCCATAAACTTGGTTGACCCAGTCACATGATCATTCTGATTCCCCAAATATTTTCAAAGGCTCCGCCACCCAATATGGGCTTCTGGAGTAGTGCCGAATATGAGTAGCGAAGAAGAAGATTATCCTGTTTTGATGCCAAAGCATGAATCAAATCCTGTTTTGAGCTCAAATTTAATGTTTTTTTTCATTTTTCTGTTCTTTCGTATATCATTTTGGCTATTAATATGTCAAATTATTTAATATGAATAATAAGAATACTCAAAAATCAGCATTGTACTGAATTCAAAAAGGTCAGTTCACGATAGGATATCGCAGGCTCCCTACCGTGTAGGGGGGCGCTAATTCGCTTTTGCTTATTCACGGTTCTGGATCTCGCTGAACGGAGTCAGCAAGGTGGTTTCTCTTGTTTTACACGGAAACATAGAGGACGAGTCTAGTTCGCGTTGCGGTCGCGTCGCGAAAAGTTGAGTCCTACCACGAAAACCCTTTACATTATGCTAAAGTACATGGAATAATTTTTCATTTTCGCGGCCGGCCCTTGTTATACTCGGAAAATGTCATACGGTATGCTGTTCATTCGTGCTCATTGTGTCTCGTAGCGAATGTTAGCATACTATAATTTATTTTCGGAAAGTTTGCACTCGTCCTCTCGGGCTGTTTTAGGTGTCCGTGTTTTACTTGTACTTGTTGACTTCACCCTTGTTATATTTCACTAATTCACTTATTCACACAATATGTGGAGAGATATTCAGTGAACCATGCTGTAGTGCATAACACTTTTCATTCAATATATATTTCACACATTAGTCAACTTACATATTTTAAAATTTAAAATTTTCATGCGAACCTATTTTTGTACACATAATATTATTAATTTTGATTTAATTCTTATTCTTATTCTTTATTTCCATCACAACAAATGAGAGAATAGTTAATTAGCATGGGTCGAACTCTGGTATTTTCAAACTAGTAGTTTACTTATATTTCCCACCAGTCGTAGACTTGCAAGTCTACGACTAGTTAAACGTGTGAACCAGCGAGCTTGGCTTCAAACATTTCGTAACTGTTCTGCAACAGATCGATGTTATTCAACTAAATACGTAGTGAAAACAGAGTAGCTACATGTTGTAACATGGAAGAGTAACGAGTATAACGAACAAGAAAACGACGTGAAAGCGACGTAGCAACCGCAAGAAAAATAGATCTGTTAGAAGGCCAAATTTTCCCGCACTGATTAAGGTATACATTATGGCGCACACCAAATTTAGTACACAACATTTGGATCTTTAACTAACGTTATTTTAATTTAATCAATGAAGTTAATTCATAAAAACAAAATAAAAACGCAAATAAATTAAATATAAGAAATTGAAAATTAAGAAAATTATGAATTGCTCTAAAAAATAAGAAATTCAAAGGCAATTTTCTTAAATATAAGAAATATGAAAAATAAGAAATGTATTTCTGACATTCAAATCATCATGCATTTCTTATTTTTAAGAAATTCGAAGATAAGAAATTGATTTCTTATTGCAAACTCCGCCCCTTTCTTCTATAATTTCTTAAAAATAAGAAATATAAGTAATAAGAAATTGAAAAGTAAGAGAATTTTCTGTGTGAGTATTTCATTGAAAGAGTATGCCAACCGAATGTTATATTCGCTATTCCAATAAATGAAGATTACCGACTAAATAAGGGAATAAAATTCAATATTACAAATGAAGAGTTCAATAAACTGTTCCGCATTACTGTATACGGGTCAGTGGAATTTATTAGAAAATTATTTGTGTAAATATTTTGAACTCATTGAAATCCATGCATGATCACGGATACAAGTATGATCATGTATGAGTCGACATTTCATTCATATACCCGTGATCATGCACGAATTTTTCGTAATCTTGCATGTAATCCCAGGCCAGAATCCATACATGGTTGGAGTATATTCCATGTATGATCATGCCATTACACACAGAAAAAAAAGTCCACAGAAGTCAAGACTTGTGGAGTATTATATTTAACACTTTTTGAGCTATTTTTACCGCAACAAGTGCTAAATATAACACTTCACAGGTCTTGTGTGCTGTGCAGTACACTATTTGTCTCTGTGCGATTAATTGCGCAAATTTCCGTGACCATGCATGGATACGAACAAATGAGAATTTGTAGGAATTTCTTATTCGATATTTCTGGTTCATGCATTCGTCAATATAAATCAGATGATCTTACAAATCAATGTACTGTTAAATATGGATTACCAGGGGTATTACTTAAGTAATGGTGCGATTAGTTTCAATGCATTTACAGCTCTATTCAAGAACAGTGGCATTCAACAATCGTATTTTTTATTTCTCCCATAGCAAAGAACTTGTCGCAGTCAATATGATTGATCTCTCTTGGGAAATTATAACCACAAAGTAAGTTGCGATTAAATTGTACGTATCTGCTAAGACATTAAAACTCTCCGCTCTGACCACACTCTCTCACAAACAAAGAAATCGAGCGAGTATTGCCAGAGAGGAGATTTTCAAATTAGCTCGGAGTTCGCCTTTGATCAGATTATTCCAGCGTGCGAATGTTCCAGAATGTGAATATAGTTGGAATTGATGAGAATGGAATTATGACTATACAAAATGATATCACCGTGGTTCCATCTTATCTCTATTCAGCTCAATTACCCGATAAGTATACTGTACGTTTCTTCATCGTAATCTTAATTTTACCTTCAATTTGACTTTCTTCAGAAAGCACGAGTATGCAAACTTTTCTCGAAAGAATCCTCCCTTGCAAATGCTTTTCATGTCAAATGCTTGTTCGCAAGGTCATTTTTATTTTCAGAAGACGTCCTCTTCGAAAGCTACAAAATCGCTCAATTCTGAATTTGAGAATATCCAAAGATGTGTAATATGTTTTGAGAAGTTTGGTAAGCTAATAAATTAACCAAAATTTTTTCCTGGCAATATTTAAAAGATCATCAACTTATCAATAACCGTTTATTGCTCGATCACGTTTTTAAATTTTAATATTTTTGTATTACAGATTCGAATTTTCAAATTCCCCGAACTCTTCACTGTGGTCATACATTCTGCCTGAAATGCATTGAAGCAATTAAGAAAGATGAAATGTTCGTTTTATTTATTAAATATTTATTTTAACTCAAAATTTCATAGCTATACCTGCCCAAATTGTCGAAGTGAAAATATAATTGTAAACGGACAATATTTCAATCGAGTTGACATCAGTGAGTCTTTTTCGCTTCTTAAAGTTAATCTTATATCGAAATTTTAAAGGAGTGCCTGAACTGAGGGAGAATGCAAAAGATGCCAAACAAAAGGCCACAAGCGATTACGTTCATTGTAATATGGTAAGCAAATGATAGAAACTCCTCTTTTCTCACTTTTCAGAAGAACAAGAGATGCCTACTAGTAGTTCTGTGTTCAGTATTCACAAAAAAAATTCAAAAAAGTGGAAGCAAAATGGCAACTTTCAAATTTTTCCAAATACCCCAGTTCTGTGTGGTCGACTTTTTTATGCCATCATTTATATTTCAGCTGTGTCAAAAATAAAATTGTAAATGGAAAATTCTTTACGATCAATCGACTTGCTCTCAGTGAGTTTTTTGGCTTTTAAGTTAATCTTATGTCAAGTTTAATGTTAACACAGAACTGGCTGAATTGAAGAAGAATGCAAATGATGATAAACATAAAAACACAATTGATTGTTTTCATTGTTATGAAGTAAGTTATTGAAACTTTTCCACCTTTTTCTTCCATGTAATTTGAACAAATTTTCAGAATGTTCAAGCTTCTAAAATTAGAATTTGTACTGAACTAAATTGCATTGAGGTACGAAAATGATCTAAGCTTTACTTCATTTTACTTCATAATTGAATTGTTCAATAGTCAATAATTCTAAGTAATTATAAAAATTTTAAAAAAAATCGTGATTCAACATTTTTCAGTACAATCAACCAATTTGCGGTAATTGCTGCTGCGAAGATCCCCATGTAGGGTATTCAACAGTTAGATATTACGAAAAGGTTCGATTTTTTTAAATCAAGGCTCTGTCCGATTTCACGGAAACAATTAGCTCTATTCAGCTCCCTACAGACACACACGAATATGTTCGAGTAAAAAAAGAAGAAATGCAATCGAAAAAAGATGAAATATTATCCAAGCACCAAATATTGATTGATTTGCAGAAAGAAATTGAATCGGTAATAGATAATCGCATCCAACAGATACATTTTGCCTATAGTTTTTATGATTTTATCTTTCAGAAACTGCCGCATATTCAAATCCAGGAACATATTTCTATTGCTGCTGATTCTATTTCCACACTGGAGGTAATATTGGAAAATTAATTACTATTCTAGGACGAAAAACTAAATTTAGGAAGCTAACGAATTGAGATCAACAGTAGATGAATTCAGTGATAAATTCATTAAATCAGCTAATTTTATCATTAAATCGATGGATAGAACAATTCGAACAATTCGTGTAAGTCAAATATATTTGTTGAACAATGCGACATAATTCGCTTTCATCGTTTCGTTTTCAGCAACAATTATCTGCATTATAATAGTCCTGTTGTTCCTATTGGTCCTCTCATACTCAGCATGCCAAAGGATGAAACTGAAAAAGTGTATTGCATTGTTCACAAATTTCTGTTCTCATTATCATTATTGTTGTTATTAATATCAGTATTAAAGGTGGAGTCTCTCAAATATTATATTTAACAAACTATGAAGACAGAACGGTTGAAAAAGTTATTCACTTACCGTATTGAGCGTATAAAAATCACTTGTTTTATTTGTAGAAGAGAACTTTCTTGTTTTGCATGGTTCAGAAACTATGCCGATCTCTTTTATATATCATATAGCGCGCGGCGAAGGTCAGCCGGGTTAGAAAGAGGCAGCGGAGAGACAATCGAGAGGCGGGCGAGATGTTGAAGGCTACATCTCGCAGCGCCTCTCGATTGTGACTTCCGTTCGTTAGCACCGTTTGTCATTTTCTTGTGCAAGTACATTTTATACGCACAATACGCTATTTATTTTATGCTGATCCGGCTTATTTATCGCTAGAATGATCAATGAATCGTCAGGCCTGTGTAGGGAAAGACCCGCTTTTTGAAAATTTGGAAAATTCGCCAATGGGTTTTGAACTTGCGATACTCCAACTTCTCACATATCACTCAATATGTGAAATTTTCGCATTCGCGCACGAGAGATGTGAGGGATTTACATGAACATTCTTCATATTTAAGTATTATCAATACATTACATAGGTTAATGCCAAAGTTTCTTTACAACACCTAAGCACCTCTTGGCCTCATATTTTTGTAGAGTACGCCATACTGACTAACTTCCTTCTCCTATGAGAGGGAAGTTAGCTCATTATCAGGAGTTTCACATGGTACAGTTCTAGGACCACTACTATTTTTTATCTATATTTCTGAAATACAGATGATTATAGATACTCTTCCTTTACTCTTCCGTTAGTGCGTATTCGACTTTTTATTGCATGAATATTCTCCTACTCTAAAAGAGACTTTTATTTTTCAATTATGCATTGAGAGTGTAGGAAAAAAAAAATTATTATGAAGACGTTGTTTATCGTTCAGTGATTCCATCGTCCATACTCGATTTTTTCGTTGCTAACCAAAGTTTAGTCCTGAAGATTTAAAATATATTAATGAAATAATAATAATGACTCAATCAATCAATAATAATGCAAATAGAGGTAAATAGTAAAGGTTAATCCCCCTATTAAAGGCACACGAAGTCGAGTGAAGCGGAGGCGATGCCACGACCGGTAATCGAACCGGGGGGGGGGAGATGGAAACGCGGTGCGCATAATAACAGGATTGACCTTTCCTTTTATAATAATATAAATATAATTATAATAACTCAATCAATAAATCCTATCAGAAGTACGTTTCTGATAAATATGCTACGTTATTTATTGTTAATATTTATTTAAATACGACAACCCGTCTTCGATTGTTGCGAGCGATCGACCAATTCTAAGACAAATTGCTTTAATAATGAGTGATCCATGAACATTAATGTAAGAAATGAGAATGAGTTGAACGATCTACAAAAAATAGATTAAGAAAAAATGAAGTAACTCAATTCTCACAACTCACGAATGTCACGAAGAAATCAAGCGAATCAACTATTACTTGGCTCATTGTGAAATGTGCAAAAACATGCAAACTATTGGAAATTTTAACACAACAATATGGGTTAATTTTGAGCGGTTTATCTCTCGTTCGTCTCTTTTTCTTTCATCTAATCAAATCCAACAATGTAAAATGATCGACACCTCGAAGACTATTTATAGTTTAGTTTTTGTAAAAAATCAGGAGTCGTAAGTCTTTCGTCATGCAATGGTTGATGAAGTATTGAGCGAGGACTTCGTTTGTTATCTCTGTCATATTGTCAAGACAATGGTTCTGTGCTTGATAAAGATCACTATTGTATTTAAATACGTAATATAAGCCAATCATGGCAGCGGCGTCTTAGTTTTTTCTAACATGTAAATTATTAAACATACTTTTATCGTCAATTATGACAAAACTATTGTAAATGGTTTGGAAAATAGAGATTAACCCAATGTGCCATCTGTCCCTGTCGTTCTCTCTCTGTTTCTTTCTTCCCTCTCATCCTTTCACGATCTATCCCTTTTTCTCCCTCTCTTTCTAGCTGAGTGACCTAGCTGGGACATATGAGAGAGATGGGACACAGAGGTCCTATTATTTAATTTTAATTTACCAAATGTATCGCATATTATTATTATAATATGAATAAGTCGTCTCTTTCCATCCCGGTTTATTTTTTGCTTACATCGAAATAAGATCCATCTTTGTCGATCGATTTTATCAAATTTCATCTATTTCACCATCCCCAACATCCCGTACTCTGCAAGTCAAAGTACACAATCTTCAGTTATCAATCCCTTTGGTTCCACTATGATCCAATCCCTCTCATTTATCTGTACGGTCCCTTCCCGTTAGGAGACCTGGTCCTCCTCACTCCTATTGGAGCATCTATGATTTGATAGCTATCGATCAATGCTCCTGTCACCTTCCCCCATTCTCTGCCATTATTATTATTTTTCTCATACCACTTCTGTATTTGCTCTCACACTTGTCAAATATAAAATAATGTATCAAGCAAGTAAATAAATAAAACTATAAGTTTACATTTTATATTAATAAAACCATCTGTCAAAGGATTCTGCACCTTTTTTGAATTTTTTTTCTGTTCGAGATATCGCAAAAAGCACTATTCCACTTCTATGAACAAGCATGTTCGACCATTCATTTTACGGAAATCTTTTATTTTGCCTCTCACATGAATTATGCCAATAATCCTCATCAAATACATTATCTCAACTTTGTTTTTAATTAATTAAGTTCAACTGTGCCATGGAATTTGTAAAACGTGAAGAATTATCGATAAATAAAATAGGATGGGTCTACCAAGTATCTCAAGGTATTCTAAGAAATGAAAATAAGTGTGTTTCAAATTCGCATTTCAGATGAATATGTTCAACTGCAACGTACTTCTCCTCGTGTCGTTGCATGGAGGAAAGGGTTTGTCTTTTGTTTCTTTTTCTTGCAGGTTTATTCAATGATGAAATTAATTAAATATACATTAAATATACATAAATTAAGTTTAATGCTGATTTATTGACTTAAGATTGAAACATATTGAACAAAGAATTAATTATACTGATGAAATTGGAATCTTCCGTAAATCGTTATTTTTCTTCCAGGTTAGTTTTAATGTTATTAATCTTGCATTTGAACAAATTGTCAACAAGTGAGATACGAGGATATGAGAAGTTTTAACGGTCGAATAGTTAATGAAAGCGAATTGTAGGACTCAATAATTAAGAGAGCTGAGCTTAAGAATGATGAAATCATAATCTCTGATAGCGTAGAGGTATGATCAAAATTACTATCAGGCAATATAGAGTGACTTTTACAGATTGAGAAAGGTGTCAAAACACGTACAGTGTACAATTGTTTCCATTATTTCATTGAAAGAGTTAACCAACCGAATGTTGTTTTCGCAATTCCAATAAATGAAGATTATCGATTAACTAATGGAATTAAATTCAACCTTACACCTGAAGAGTTTCGGAAACATCTTCGTATTACCGTATACCGGTCGGTGTAACATATTCGATTTGATTTGTAAATATTTTGGAATGTATAGGAACTTCTTATTTGCTATATCTAATGGGGACAAAGCTTCCTGCATTTGTCGATATAAATCAGATAATGTTACCAATCATTGTACAGCTAAATATGGAATACCAAAGGTATTACTTAAGAAATGGAGCGATTTGTTTTAATACTTTTACAGGTCTGTTCAAGAACAGTGGTATACAACAATTGTATTTTTTATTTCTCCTATGAAAAGAAACTTGTCGCGGTGAATATGATTGATCTATCTTGGGAAATTATAAGGACAAAGTAAGTTGTACTTTAATTGTTTTTTTTTGTTAGGACATTAAAGCCACACCCCAAGCTAATTTTACTCTCTGCTTTGGCAACGCTCTCTCGTAGACAAAGAAAGCGAGAGAGTGTGGCCAGAGCGGAGAGTTTCAAATAAGCTTGAGGTGTGCCTTTAAACAGATTATTTCAGTGTTCCAGTGGATGTAAATATAGTTGGAATTGATGAGAATGGAATTATGACTATACAAAATGACATCTTGGTGTATCCATCTCATCTCTACACTGCTCAATTACCCGATAAATATACAGTAAGTTTATTTCTCGCACTTTCTCTTTCTCTTTCTTTCTTTAATAATTTCACCTTAAATTTTTTTTCCTCAGTAAACACAAGATTTTGAGGTAGAAAATTTTATTACTTGATAAAACTAGAGAATTATAGGATGCAGGAATTTAATAAGAATTAGGAGAGATTTAAAAAATTAATGCTTATTGATCCAGAAATCCCCAATGTATGCCTATTGGCAGTGTTCTATTCGTTCAGCATTTAGAAAAAGGATTTGTAAAAAAGTGGAAGCAAAATGGCAAAAGCAAAAATGAAGCTTTAACATATCAAGAATGGTAGAAATATTGGTATTTAATTTATATCATTTGCTTGACAGTTACCTTTCCTTTCATCCCAAATGCAAGTTGTCGGCGTCATTTTTATTTTCAGAAGATCACATATTCGACACCTACACGAGATAGTTCGCTGAATTATGAGAATGTTCCGAGATGTATAACATGTTTTGGAAAGTTTGGTAAGCTAATCACTTTACATAAATTTCTAATTTTGCTTGCATTATCAACTAAACGATAACCGTCTGCTCGATTATATTTTAAAAATATATTTTTTATTATAGATTCGAATTTTCAAATTCGCCAAACTCTTCACTGTGGTCATGCATTCTGTTTAAAATGCATTGAAACAGTCACAAGAAATGAAATGTACGTTTTATTCATTAATTATTTATTTTAAAATAAAATATCTTATTGTTAGATATACTTGCCCAAATTGTCGTGAAAATACAATTGTAAACGGACGATGTTTCAATCGACCTATCCTGATGGAGAACGCAAAAGATACTAAACTTAAAGCCACTATTGACTACTTTCATTATAATGAGGTAAGCTAATGACAGAAACTCCTCTTTTTCTTCTTTTCAGTAGATCGAGAAAAGAATACTGGTACATATAGAGAATACAGTTTAAGTCAGACCTGTTAAGTGTTATATTTAACACTTTTTAACATAACTGAAAAATGTTAAAGAGACTGATCCTTTGCCAAAGGTCTCTTCTTTGCGCAATGCTCTTTCGTTGTTAGAGAACAAAGAAATAGTGTGCGCAATGAAGAGGCCATTGAGAGAGGTCACTATAGCACTTCACTGGTCTCTACATTTTTTCTCTGTATGTAATTCAGACCTCAGCATTCATAGAAAATATTTAAAAAAAGTGGAATAAAAAATGGCAAAAGCCAAATACAAGATTTCAAAGCTCAAGAGATGGAAATATCGATGTAAATGAATTTTAAAAATAGTCGGTATTAAAAATATTACATGAGATAAATAAAAAGATTTTGGTTAGACAGTTTTAACCAATCGAGTTCAGTCGAAATGTTGAATTTAATTACTTTCAAAGCACATGACTTCAGTGTGGCCAATTTATAGTTCGTTTATTTCATTTTTTTTTGAAATGTCAGATGTGCAAAGCATTTCTCGATAGCCTCCATTGCAATTGCCTTCCACCCCCAAATGACAGTTTTCAGCTTCTTTTTTTCAGAAGAAGTCATCGAAAGCTCCAGAAGAAAGTTCTCTGATTTCTGAAATTGAAGATTTCCAAAGCTGTGAGATATGTGCTGAAAAATTCGGTATGTCAATCACTTATAAATTCTTCCTGGTAGTTTTGTTTAAGATTATCAACTAATCAATAGCCATATATTGCTCTATTACATTTTAAATATTTTTGTATTACAGATTCGAATATTCGAATTCCACACACTTTTCACTGTGGTCATACATTCTGTTTAAAATGCATTGAAGCAATTAAAAAAGAAGATTGGTTCGTTTTATTTATTAAGTATTTTTAAAAGTAAATATTCATAGCTATCCCTGCCCAAATTGTCGGAGTGAAAATAATATTGTAAATGGAAAATTCTTTACGATCAATCGACTTGCTCTCAGTGAGTTTTTTGGCTTTTAAGTTAATCTTATGTCAAGTTTATTGTTAACACAGAACTGGCTGAATTGAAGAAGAATGCAAATGATGATAAACATAAAAACACAATTGATTGCTTTCATTGTAATGAGGTAAGTTATTGATGCTTTTCCACTTTTTTTCTTCCTTATAATTTGAACAAATTTTCAGAATGTTCAAGCTTCAAAAATTAGAATTTGTACTGAACTAAATTGCATTGAGGTAAGATTATGATCAATTCATTTTACTTCATCACAGAAATGTCATTTTAATTTTTAAAGTTCCTAGTAATTAAAAAAAATTATCCTGATTTTCTGATCCGACATTTTTTCAGTACAACCAACCAATTTGTGGTAATTGCTGTTTCGAAGAACCCCATGTTGGGCATCCAACAGTTAGATATTATGAGAAAGTATGATTTTATCTAACAATATGTCGACAATATGCCCGATCTCGCAGAAATAATTTCCTCCATTCAGCTCCCTACATACACAGGAGAATACGTGAGAATAAATAAAGAAGAAATGGAATCGAACAATGATCAAATATTATCCAAGCTTTCCGGAACAATTATCTGCATTTTAATGGTCCTATTTTTCCTGTTGGTCATCTTATAGACAGCATGCCAAAGTATGAATCTGATAAAGTGTATTGTATTGTTCACAAATATCCATTGTCATCGTCATTATTTATCATTGTAATTATTATCATAATTAAAGGTTGAGTCCCTCGAATGTTTTCGTGAACAAACTATAAGGACAGAAGGGTTGCAAAAGTAATTAAACCTACCGTACACTATTTATTTTATGAAGATTCAGCTTATTGATCGTTAGAAACAGCAATAAAAAATCAGGACCATGCAGGAAAAGGTGCGCGTTTTTAATATTTTGGAAATTTGGAAATAGTCTACGAACTTACGACAAAGGGGTAACCACTCCGAACGTTTACAACTGTGCTATAAGATAGATGCGAATGGCTGTTCGAACTTATCACATATCACTAATTTGTTCTCGCAATCGCACACGAGAGATATGCGGGATTTAAATTCTCCATCTTTAACAGTTGATGCCAAAGTTTCTTTACAACACTTTAGCCCTCGTATTTCTCTTGTTTGTAGTTCATCGCTGAGACCTCTTTTTTTTCTTTTTTTTTCTTTTTTTCTTTTTTCGATTGTTTTCGCGTCAATCCATCCGGTCGTCCGGTTGAGAATGTCTCATTGACTACCTACTTGCGAGGAGAGGGAAGTTAGCTCAGAAGTTTCACATGGTACAGTTCTAGGGACAACTATTTTTGATCTATATTTCTGAATTATCCAAGGTCACTTTTCCTTTAGTGGGTATTCGATTTTTGTTGCTTGAATATTCTCTGACTTTAAAAGAGACTTTTATTGTCAATATGCATGGATAGAATCGGAATGATTATGATAGGGGTTTTTATCGCACATTGTTTCTATCGTCCATACTCGATTAAAGCGTCGAAGACTACTCCTGAAAATTAAAAATATATTAATGAAATAATGATAACAAATAAATCAATCAATAATAATGTAAAAAGTAAATAGTAAAGGTTCATCCCGTTATTCTAGGCGAAAAACTTACGGGCAAGCCTAGCGACCGCTTACGAATGTCTCGACGAACTGAAGTGAATGAGTGAATGAACTATTACTTTGCACATTATGAATTGTGTACCCTGCAAATTATTGTAAATTTTATAACAAATAAATAGGATGAATGTTAAGCGGTTTTTTCTCGATCGTATATTCTTCATCTGAAGTCATCTAATCAATGTCAACAACTTAACGGGATCCGCTCCTAGAAGAATATAGGAAGTCAGGAATGATATGCCATGTAAGAATCGAAGTATTAAGCGAGGACTTTGTGGGTTATCCGTAACGATGCTTTTTCTATATTCTGTTTCATGATTCCCTATTCGAAAAGGATCAATTGTAGCGGCTTTGATTCTGACAAACGTCTTCAGTAGCTGCTCAGAAGAAGAAGAACGAAGAATTGTTCAAGATAAAAATGTTCAAATTCATATTCCCCGACTATTCAGTGGTTTAGAGCCAACTATCCCCTCACCTGATTATTAATTGAATGATCATTATCTGACTAGATGGGCAGAGCTGCGGTAACAATACGGCAGAATCAATATCAATAGGGACTTTAAAGAGCAGCTCCGGTATTATTTCTTTATTATCATGATTATATAGAATCCTATGTATATTGATCGGTTGTTTTGGTTCTTACAAGGGAACCACTTAACCATACCCCATTTTCTTCTAATTTTGATATCCTGGCGTAAATCTACATGGAAAAAGGTTTCTAAAAAGTTATGCCAAAAGTTCCACATTCGCGTTTTAAGGCCTTTTTCGAGCCTCCGAAATGCATTGGATTTGCCCAAAATGAGGCCAAAAAATCCAATAGACCCAGAAAGTCAAAAATATCCAAAAATGGAAATAAATACTCAAAAAGAAGAACTAAAGAGGACCAAAAAGGCCCATAAATGTCCAAACAGTCCCAAAAAGGCCTAAAAAGGCTCTTTTCAGAGGACCGAAACAGGTCTTAAAACGTGAATGTGGAACTTTTGACATAACTTTTTAGAAACCTTATTCCATGCAGATTTACGCCAGGATATCAAAATGAGAAGAAAATGGGGTATGGTTAAGTGGTTCCCTTGTTAGAACACCACATGTTACCGTCGTTTTGTTTACTCTACGCCGCTCTGGCGACGCTCTCTCGTAGACAAAGAAAGCAACAGAATGTACACCTTTGTCAACGGTCTCTTCAACGCTCTACGCTCTATCGTTGTTAGAGAACAGAGAAAGTGTGCGCGATAAAGAGACCATTGAGAGAGGTCCCTTTAAGATGGAATGATCTTTTCACGCTAATCGTCGGTCCAACTTTCCTCAGAAAAAGTGTTTAAAATCTGTAAACTGTGTTGTGCATATTCCACTGAAATAAATGCCATCAAGAAATTTTATGAGGGCATAGACACAGAATAGATGGTTAGATGGTCTTTATAGGTATGCTGATTGGTCGGTACGGGGCTTGGTCACTCCGGGAGGATTGCTGTTGCCGCTGCTGGATCCAGATCCGAATCCTCCGCCGCTCGAACTTCCCCAAGCGTACTCCTCCCTGAAATTTCAAAGATTAATTTATTGTTCGAAGGTAAATTTATTGTGATATTAGATAATACTCTAAAACCAAAAAAAACTTAAATCTGTAACTACTATAACCATAAGACCCTAAAACCTTATGACCCAAAAACCTTACGAACCTAAACCTTTACTTAGACTTACTTAGCGTATCCAGATCCTCCTCCTCCAGCTCCAGAACCGGGAGGTCCAGCATAAGCAGATTGATCCATGTTGAGAAGAGAACGAGACTCTTATGATTGAAAGAGAAAACGACTGCTTTTTATATGGAATGGAAACGAAATGTATATTTCATTGTGATCTATGAAATTGACAACGCAAAAATCATGTAATGTAATTTGATTATATCGGACAATGCATTTGAAAATTTTTGCAATATCTATTACACAGAAAAAAAGGTGTAAAATAGAACACATTTTCATGTTCATTCCGTCAGACTCTAATACCCGATGTGTAACTATTAACAGCCTAAAAAGTGTACTTTTCAACACATGAAAAGGTGTAAAAATAAACACCTCGAGGTGTAAAAACTACACCTTTTTGAATGGCGCGGTCACATCTTTTCTTTCATTAGTTCTGCACATATCTTTAGACTCCAACCACTTTGTCAATGTTGTACTGACTGTCAAAAATTTGTGAGTGACAACAGACTTCCGTGTCACAATCATATCTTTCAATTGTAATAAGAATAGACTTCACAATCGCTTGATGACATGTGCATTGCATGAATGCAAGTGTATACATATAGGGCGCGGAGAACACCAGAAGGGTTTGGTGGAGGCGGTATTCGGTTAAAAAGAACACCTTTCCAGGTGTTCCTTTGAGCACATAAAGAGGTGTAAATTAGAGACTCGAAACTTTGAACGTGAAGCTGAAACCTGTAAAACTGGACATCTTTTCATGTGTTCAAAAGAACACTTTAAAAGGTGTAAATTAGGACACCCCTACGCCTTCATAAAAACACTCCGAGGTGTTCTACAAAATTACACCTGTTCATTTTTACATCTTTTTTTCTGAGTGCACTTAGATATAGCAAATTTTTTAAATTTTTTCAAAAATTTAAAGATTTGTCACTGGCATAGCAGTCACCCGCAAGACTTTTTGTGCCTTGAATAACGCGTTGTACCTTTTCCTTTGCCTTTATTATCCATAAGATATAGTTCTTCTTGATTGCCTCACCCCATGATGGGAAAAGTGAGACTGCCTTAGAGTGCTTTGGATTTAATGTGTCAAGAAAAAAAGAAAAATAATCACTTTGCACCGCTTTACATTATTTGTTCTGTTTGCGGAGCCATCATGTCGGATCGACAGTCTCCTGAGAGCAATCAAATATTTATGAAAAATATTCAATGATCAAAGATCAGCTCACTCCCGGAGTGCTCTAGAGCATCTATAAAGTCAGTTATTTTATATAAAAGTGTAAAAATGTCAAATTGAACAACTAAACTACTATATGAATATTGTTAGACAAGCAATGATAAATCAATGAAGGATTGGAAAATGACGCATGTTTCCCGTTAGAATCACTGAAAAAGCGCTATAGCGTGAATGCGCAATGACATTCGTGCCTGAAGTGATTCAACTTCTTCTTCTTTTCGTTGTTGTACAATTCCTAACGGCAATATCTAGTGGTTAGATTATTATTCATCATCGATGAACATTGTCCAAGTACCTTTTTTCTTGGTTCTTCCCTCTCTTGTGGAAAGCTTGTCACTTTTGTCTATATTAGACACAATTTTTCCATTCTTCGTCGACAAAGTTTCCGTGCCGAAAGGAGCGGTGAGTGTTTTTTTAAAAGATTTAATCTTCAATTATGCTTTCTAGTCTATATTTTTAAAGACACGCCCAAGCTAATTTAATCTCCGTATTGGTAATACTCTCTCGCAGACAATAAAAGCGAGAGAGTGTGGCCAGATCGAAGATTTTCAAATTAACGTGTGCCTTTAAACTTTCAGTTTTGTCGATGGAACGGATCAGCACCGCTGTGTCGTGGTAGATGTAATGAGAAGGATGGATGGAGTGTAAGACACTTTTTTAATTGTTTTCAGATGCATTTTTCTTTTACACGGCTTTTTTAACTGTAAAGTGTATTTTTCGCTCAGTAATTAGAAGTTTATTTAATGCGGTACACATATCTGATCTAAGTAGTCTTGAATTCATACTCACATAATTATTTACATAAATATCGTCATGTTAAATTGATCAAATTTACCCGCATTTCATTTTCTTTACCGCCCATCCGTTCATGATTCTAGTGATCAATTAGCTAACAAGGAGTCTCTTTTGACTTACGGTGGCGAAATGTAATGATTTCTAGCTTATTTGAAAGCCCTTTCTCTGTAGAGTAAGAATATATATTTTAAAAATTCTGCGGAGCTCTGTACACGGATTTAAAGAAGGGGACCCATAAGTTGGCATGACTGACTCCCGCCACGATAAGCATGTTGGCTATTGTTAATATTATATGGTAATTGGCGTAAGGGACAATGAGAAAATGAGAGAGAAAGTATGCAAATTCGATGAGCACTCTCTACATGCCTTGAAAGTTGTACTTTCAATAGGCATAGTGAGCTTTAAACATATCGGGAATCAATATCAGATATGTCTTTCGATTCGTATGATGAATCTCTATTATTCTATCCGAACAGTCTTATTACGAAAAAACTCGTGGGTCTCCATCTTTAAAAAAATCCAAAGTTTGACCAATTTCTGCCTTGCAATTCCCGTGCAATGGCAGTGAAAGATCGTGGTGGTGCAGTGGAGTGGCGGAGCTCGGAAAGAGAGCGCGGAGAAGTTCCCCATCATTGTACGGCAATTTCACTGCCATTTTTGGAATTGCAAGGCAGAAATTGGTCAAACTTTGGATTTTTTTAGAATCCGGGTACAGAGCTCCGCAGGATTTTTTAAACATAAATTCTTACTCTACAGAGAAAGGGCTTTCGAATAAGCTATGAATCATCACTTTTCGCCAACTTAAGTTAAAAGAGACTCCTTGTAAATTAGCATAAACTAATTTATGTAAGGTATGCAGAATAACTTTTGCTATCTTTCTGTCTTCACAGTTTGTTCACGAAAATATTGCTCGGATACCGCCTTTAAGATGGTTTTCGAAACAAGTTGGGCAGAGGAGGCAGGTCTCTACGGTGATTTTGGCAGGTAAGCATATTTACCTTTAATTTTTCTTTTGAAAGTCATGATAAACTCGGTTAATCTCGGTCATCCAGTAATTGTTTGCAATATACAACAGTCTTAGTTGACATCCATCAAATTAATAATCAATTAACGGACACGCCAAGCTAATTTTACTCTTCGCATTGGCAATACTATCTCGTACCAGATCGGAGAGTTTCAAATTAGATTGCGGTGTCTCTTTAAACCCCAGTCATATTTCGCCGAAGTGTATATCACGCGTGTCACTGAAGAATCGAGTAAAATCCGGGGGTGGTTGGCACATTTTTTGACCCCCACATATTAATGCATTTTTCGGTAGTCCATAGGGTCCCTAACAAATTGGCAAGAGCTTTTTTGCATATCTTCATTTTTGACGTCGAGAGACGACGTCAAACTTTCTGGACGCCGAAAATTGCCGACTTTGGAGCGCTGTAGCTCTTCGGGGTGTGGTTTTCGTGTCGAGTGGTCAACAGAAGATTTTCCTGGAATGACAAGTTGAATGCGCCTTCATTATTGCCAGCTCGATATTTTAATTAGTATTTTTGTAAATCGATTTTGTGTTAGGGTTAAAAACAAAAATCGAAGCCGAAGGTTTTCAATAGCTCAATCGACTAATCTCGACGAGAGGATTTCAACGGTATACTGAACGTTTTTGTATGTGGTTGCGCTCGGAAGTTATGAGCATTCCAAAAATTTTTGACTCTGAAATTTGTGTTGTTTCCAGCACAAGCCATCCTGATTGGTTGATAAACTCTTCTGTCAACCTTCCATACAGCTATCTGTAGTGTAGTGGATAAGATGTCGGCGTTTAGTTTTGACGGTCAGGGGTTCGATCCTCCTAGCCGCAGTGATCTTTTGCTGGTTTTCCTTTTGTTGAAAAAAAAGAACTATGAATGAAACAAAGAAAAGAGAATACACTTTCACTTATCAGTAGGTGTAAACTATAACAGGACGAGAAAGAGATGAGTTGTGGATGAGTCATGGGACGCTGGACGATGAGGCAGGAGGGAGAAGATGAGGACGAGAAAAATTTTGGACAACTCGAAGATGAATGTTTTATGTTTTAGGATGGTGGTCGAGGAAGAGCGTGATAAAATATTCGATGCCGGTACGAACTGTAACTCGTGAATGAAAACTTTAACCATTGTAACTTTTTGATTGAGAAAATAGGTTTTGTAACGTGCAGCTCGTGAACAAAGCCTCGTAACTGTTTTGACTAAAACCCTGATCAAAGAACCACTCGATTGGAATTATGGAAATGGAACGAGTGATTTGAGAACAAGGGATGCAAATCCGACGATATGGAAAACGAGTCTGAAACCCAATTAGCATAGAACTTATCGATGAAAACCAACGTTTCGGAACCGAGGTTTCGGAACCAACGTTTCAGAACCGAGATTTCGGAACCAACGTTTCGGAACCGAGATTTAGCATCTCAATCAATCTCAATGGACAATCTCAATGGTATTCCATATTTGGACTGGGCAAGTATTACTAGGCGTTTCAAATAATTTGCTCGTATATGCTGTTTATCGATTTTCTCTTTAACTACGCTGCTGCTTTAATTATGATCCTATAATCTTAACTCTTTCGCTCCGTTGGGGTGGTTCCCAAATCTCGGTTCCGAAACGTTGGTTTCAAAATCTCGGTTCCGAAACGTTGGTTTTCGTCGATAAGTTCTATGCTAATTGGGTCTCAGACTCGTTTTCCATATCGTCGGATTTGCATCCCTTGTTCTCAAATCACTCCTTCCATTTCCATAATTCCAATCGAGTGGTTCTTTGATCAGGGTTTTAGTCAAAACGGTTCTCAAAGATTGTGTTCCGCACTAAAGGGTTCTATTACCGTATTTCCGAAGAATGGATTCTCAGATTAGAGTTCCGATTGAATTAGTTTTCATTCACGAGTTACAATTCGTACCGGCATCAAATATTCCTATGAATTTGAAGCCTCTTTGTTGTCATACTCTAATTTGCATTCAAAGTGATTAATATTCATTGATTGGCTATGATTTATGAATTGAATTATGGAAATGAATATTCAAAAGATTTCAAAAATAGCTAGAAGATGTACTAGAACAACAGTAAAACTAATGAGAATGTGCGAATTGTTCATACGAGGAATAAGAGTGGGTAGATCACTGGCTGCGTCACTCTTCTCTCGTGTGATCCCACGCAATGAAAAATCTTGAAATGCTCATAACTTCCGAGCGCAACCACATACAAAAACGTTCAGTATACCGTTGAAATCCTCTCGTCGAGATTAGTCGATTGAGCTATTGTGTGATATCCTTCGGAAAATTAACACTGAAAATGTAATTCCTCACTCAATCTCTCGCCGCCAAAGCAACTTTCCAATTTGCTAAATTAGCACAATATTAATGATCTTCTCAGCTTCTGTGTTATCGGAACTAAAGCACTGTGCTGTCGATCGTTGGACGAAAAGCATTGGCCTCGTAACAAATTCAAGATGATCAAATCCAGCTGTTCCACCATCATTCATCCTTTCTCTATTACTAATCACTATTTATTCATAGTATTTATCACAATTGTCTTCTTCAGATAAAACTAAGTTTTATTCAGTAGATATATATTCAAAGAGTAAATTTATGGTAAGGAATACATATTCAGCATTACAAATACATTTGAATAGTAGCTCTAACTCACTTGATGTTCAGAAAAAAAGAAGGCAAAAGAGATTGGAGGGCATATAATTGATTAGTGATCTTCCCTAAAGCTATTCTTCCAGCGTTGTACACCACGCATTAGTGATCGATGTATTACTTTCTCTCTCCTGGGCGGAGTTAGTGAGCAGAAGTAGTCCATGGGTGCACAGGATGGTGCAGTCCTTCGAATGAAACTTATCGGTGAGACCTTCCAGTGAGACGAACCTATGTATTTGTTTCTATTTTTCTAATTATGAGCACAACAGGGTGTCCTGCAGAGAGAGAGAGTAAGCAAAGCAAGCCACACCGCGGGGCACCCTGTCGAAAACAAGCTGGCATGCAACCTGTAGCTTGCCCCGTGGGGCCACCTGCCGGGCATACTGCGATTAGAAATTTCCAGAGCTGTCTTTTGTCTGCTCTCAAAAATATTGTGTGAAGTGATAGCTGTCAAAAGTGTTGTGTGAAGTGATATTCGCAAATGTAACTTAACTTCACAAACGCTCACTTTACATAATTTTCTGGTGCATTCGGACAAGGATTCTCTCTGTTAATCTCAGGAATTCCATCAAGTCTTGGACATCCACTCGGTTCTGTAATCAAGATAGACATTAATACGTTTTTCATCAAAGTTCTTTTTTTGAAGTTCAAACTACCTATCGATCTTCTCGGACTCAAGAATTGTGAAATCGGAAAAAGCGCATATGAAAATCAATGACAATGTTCTGGGATTATCGGAAGTATTTAAGACCGTTTTTCCCATGCACATCAGAGTCTATTCTTGAGAAATGTGTTTGAAATAAAAATAATAATAAAGTATAATACTAACTAGAGATCCGCATTCGTGCAATTGCACGACCGGTCGACCAATGTTCGACGTTAAAATGATGAAAAGTCATTCTGCGCGATTTTGACTCTTAATTTCGTGCAAAGTCGCGCATTTGGGCATCATTTTCAAGTCATTTTCAGGCTTTATATCGTTGTTTTTAACCGCTAATTCAATGGAAATAAATAAGAATTACTCGACTGCGCGACTTTGCACGAATAATTTTTTAATTATCATATGAATACCGTGCGCGCGATTTCTCATTCATTAATTAGTGAGAAATCATTTCTGAGCGACTGCACGTTTGCGGATCTCTAATACTGACCATCGCTTGCAGTGATCCGAACACACTTCGCCCCTCGAACAATTATCGCCGTTTTGATTTGAGCGAATTTCCATGCTCCAATGTCTCTCATCCATGAGAACCTAGTCTGGTAATTGGAGCTCTGTAGACCGCCAGAAGTACCGTCGACGAGAGTTACACTCAAGTATACAATCAATTTAATCAATCAATTAAATTACCAAATTTATTGATTGTAGGTACTCATACAAGAAAAAAGTGTATGTACCTAAACGGTTGCCAACCTTCTCCGGTATTTTTCTCGCGGTGCAAGTCAATTCCGCGGCGTACCCCGTGGTGTACGCCGAGGGGTAGAACCTTTAGACGGGGTACCCCGCGAGTTTTGGAGTTTTCCTCTCGACGGTGTCCCCACGGGGGTGGAAGGGACTAACTGTCCCGCGAGTTTTGATATCCACCCCACGGAGCGTACCGTTTTCCCACCCAGCACCCCGCGAGATATCGCCTCTCAACAGCGCACCCCGCGAGCAAAAAATACCAGAGTTGTATGTTGTTCGGAAGAAAACAAAACAATTCAAACAGTTTCAAACATTCAACTTTACTCAAATATGGTATTCCAGTGTATTACCCCCCCCCACATTATTGTCAAATCGCAATTGCGTAATTTCAACTGCTGTATTAGGTTGGTTCGAAAGTCCGGTACATTTTTTGTCAAACTTGTTTATCGTGCATCTCAGTAGCAGACAAGCGAATGATCATCGATATTGGCCATCAACAGCTATGACCTTCGTAGATCTCCCCTGCAGGGCCAGGACCCCACTTGCCTACCACTTCGAGGACTTAGAACCAAAGTAGTGGGTGATGTCACGATTGAGGTCGGTCTCATTCTGGAAGTCGTGCTCATCGAGATGACATTGAAGGCCGGAGAATAGGTGGTAATCATAAGGATCCAGGTCCATGCTGTTGGGTGGGTGGGGTAGGAATGAACATCCATATAACAATAGCTCGTTCTTGCACTTTTTCGCGGAGTCTGATCTGGCGTTATTATACAGAAATGATATTTGGGCTGTAGTTCCCCAGGCTGAATCGAAATGGAATTTCAGGCTACGTAGTTGGTGAATGTAGACATCGGCGTCGATGGTGCTACCATGCTTTAGCAGCTCCCAATACTCAATGTCACGGGCAGACCACCACAACCACCACACCTGTTTTTTGCCATCAATTTCTGCATGAAGGACGGGGTCTGGGGTTTCACCGGAACTGAGCCACCCGCCCTTGGGTTCAACGTTAGAATACCTCACCCACTTCTCGTCGCCAGTCATGATTCCTTCGAGTCATTCGAACCGGCGGTGGGAGGTGTGGAGTTTCAACGACGTGTCGACCCTCATCTGACGGTCGAAATCTGTCAGGGTACGGGGCAGCCTTCTTCTAAACTTTTTAGTCTTCCCGTCTTATTCCAATTCGAGGACAATAGTAGCATGGGAGGCCCCAAGTATCTACTCCATTTCGCGGGTGGTCTGGAATGGGCTCTTCTCCTACGTTCCCCGCAAAAGGTCCACATACAGATAAAGGGGACGACTCGACCTCGGCTGGTCTTCGAGGTCCCACTCCTTCTTATTGAACAATTGGTACCATTTGCTCAGCATGTGATGAACGATGGTCTTCTCGCCGTACACGGTGTTGATTTGGTTTCCCCCAGCCTTCTCTTTTAGCTCTGAGAATTAAGGGAATGTGGGGTCATGGCCAAAGTGAAAAAATAAAACAACCGCCATTGCTCGTGGACAATGATGTAGACTTGTGGTCCTAGTGAAAAAGAATAAGAGATGTTCACACTCTCTAACCCACCTATGGGGAATTAGGTCAGATGTTTACACGAACGGCGACATAGCAGCAAAAACACCCTAAAAATGTACCGGACTTTCTAACCAACCTGATAGATAAGCTATTATAATTAATGCATTTACTCTATTAAAGCTGGTCCGATACCACAAGGTGAGGTGCTGATCATTTCGGTAGCAATGTACGTGTCCGAAGCTTTCACCCCTGGGCTAGGTAAATAACCTTCATCGCCACTTCTCATTTCGGTTGTGCCTGAAATTTATTTATTGTTTTTTTTGTGATTTTTTGATAGCTTACCACAAGTCGAAGATCTCGCGTATTCAATAATAGGCCGTAGACACCCGTCTATTTTGTCAGATGGTGTGCCTAATAGAGCGCAAGCCCTCCTTGTATCATCATAAGCGTACGCTTTACACTGTAAAAACATTAGAAAAGGGGGGTCGAATGAGAACCGATGAATAATTACCGACTGGATGATAACCAATTGCATATGAGAGACAAGCGCTAATGAATAGACAAAAATTGCAAAGGTTGCCATCCAGTCGGTTATTATTCATCAGTTCTCATTCGACCTAGTGCCGATAAGTCTGATTGAAAGATGTAAGTCGCCAAGGCGAATCGGTGAGATACAACATAATATTACATTATTTTTAAAGGGTTTGGGGATGGGAAAGACACTAATTATTTGAAGCTGAACTATAACATTAACCATAATCATATTATAGATGGACAATCGAACCTGGATGTCATAGAAGCAGAGCGCTCTACAGTGTTGCCCGTCATAAACTGATTGCCGACTCAATATCGATCGAGAAGTTCTGGTCTCTTGTTGTATGAAGCACACAAAAGCGATCTTTTTTTGAAAATAATGACAATAGTAATGATCAGTTTCACACTTTGGTGCACTGGGTTAATTATTCTTATCCTTATTCTCATACTTATCCTTTTTTCATCATAACAAATGAAACAGAGCGAATAGATCAGGGAAATGAGGCATTGGAAGTTTTCTCTTCTTTTTGCATGAATAATGCTCACCGTAGTTTCTAGAAAGCCGAGCCAAAATGCCACGAACAGAACGTTTGGCTTCATTCACTGAATGAATTTAGTACAGTAGCGACAGAAAGTATTTAGTATACGAATGTGATATAAGAATGTGATATGCACTTCGTGAATTCGGTTCGTTGAACACTAAAGTGACAGTAATGGGATCTGTCCCCTCGAATACTGAGACGAAACAAACATCAGCAACGAAAAATATCCTCGTATATAGTGTGGTAAAGTAAAGTAAAATCTGCGGAAATGGAATCTGTGATTTTCAAAATGCGTGTGGATACAGGAGAAATAGTGAAATTTCAAGGGAATAAGTCATTTCATGACTCAATCTTGCGATTGGGTAGTTATTTAATGCATGCTGCGCGCGTATATGCCATAGGATATCTCCTTAGATATGGTCCATCTCTGTTATAAGTGGCCGCCACACCAGGCAACGCTTTATGCGTCTAGACGTTGCGACCGAAGAACCATAAGGATCATTATTAGCTACCCTATATATTACAAATTTTACATTTGAAGTTCAATCATCAATTAATATTATTAATTTAATCTTTTGCTTCCTATGCTTGTCTCCCTTGCATAGGAAATGTTCTATATATAAAACGTGTTGGGTTTTCAGTCGACGATACATTTCATACTTTCTTTATTACTAACCACCATGCATTCATTGTGTTTATCACAACTGTTTTCCTAAGATAAAGTTGACTTTTAATCATTAGACATATATATATATATAGTATATATTAGACATAGTACATATACTCATAGAGTAAATTTATAATTAAAAATAAATAATGATCATCACAAATAAAGTATAATTTGAGTCCTAATCCGAGCACTTAATTTACTGACCAGAAAAAAAAATGTGAAAGAAATCGGGCGGCTCAAAGTCACACCACAAGCTAATTTTACATTGTCAATGCAGTATCGAAGACAAAGATAACGAGAGTAAGATCTCAAAGCTTGGGATATCGCTTATCCTATGATATCCCCTAAACCTATTAGTCCCTCCTTGTACACCATGCATTAGTGATCACTGTATTGCTTCCTCTCTCATGGGCTGAGGTAATGAGCAGGAGTAGTCCATGGGTGCACACGATGGTGCAGTACTTGGAATGGTACTTGTCGGTATGACCTTCGATTGAGAAGAACCTTAGAGATGATGTTTTAAAAATATCTTAATATTTATATGTTATCGGGCGACAAAGTTTCTTATTGCTGTGAAAGCTTCTACAGCCTCGAAATATAGAATTCGTAAATTTCTTTTTATTATTTTATTTGAAAATATTATAATACTACATTTACATTATTTGCGAATGAACCAAAGCGAATAGATAGCTGGTTTTTTAAAATATTTGCACGGAACTTCTCAAAAGCTCACTTCATATAATTTTCTGGTGCATTCGGACAAGGATTCTCCCTGTTAATCTTAGATATACCGTCAAGTCTTGGACATCTACTCGGTTCTGTAATCAAGATACATATTTAAATGTATTTCATACTAGTCATTATTCATTTTTTGAAGTTCTGGTGCAGTACATGGGAAGATAACTTCAAACTGACTACCGATCTTCTCAGACTCAAGAATTGTGGAATAAGAAGAAGCGCATACGACAATGTTCTGGGACTCTCGTAAGCAAGAAGAGCTTTTTTCC
Source organism: Parapristionchus giblindavisi (assembly GCA_943737045.1). Lineage (NCBI taxonomy): Eukaryota > Metazoa > Nematoda > Chromadorea > Rhabditida > Diplogasteridae > Parapristionchus > Parapristionchus giblindavisi. The sequence goes on along the minus strand of CALSFV010000030.1, from coordinate 903,396 downwards.
CATGCACGTCAGAGTCTATTCTTGATAAATGTGTTTGGAATAAAAAAGCATAGTTCTAACCATCGTGTGCAATGATCCGAACACATTTTGCTCCTCGAACAATCATCTCCTTGTCGATTTGAGCGAGTTTCCATGCTCCCAGGTCTTCCATCCATGATAGACTAGTTCGATAATCGGAGCTCTGTAGCCCGCCAGAAGAACCGTCCACAAGAGTTACACTCAATAGAATCCAATCATACATCAATCATATCAATCAATCGTACATACAAGAAGAACTTTCAAGAAACCCCACGGGGCGTACATTCTTCCCACACAGTGGTGCTACTGTACCCCGCTAGTTTTGGCTTCTCACGGGCGCAACAAAAATACCGAAGTTGTATGTCTCTCACAACAAAACAAAACAATTCAAACAGTTCATTACCTACCTCAAACATGATATCCCTGGAGAATCACACCCCCATTTCATATCGCAATTATTTCATTTAAACTGCTGTGGATAAATTATCTTTATCATTAGTACACTTACTCTAGTAAAGCCGGTCCGATACCACAAGGTGAGGTATTGATTACTTCGGTGACAATGTACGTGTCCGAAGCTGTCACCCCTGGGCTAGGTAAATAGCCTTCATCGGCACTTCCCATTGCGATTCGGTCTGAAATTGTTTTTTTGCCATCTTGTGTTTTTGCAATTTTTTTCGAGAGCTTACAACAAGTCGAAGATTTCACGTATTCAAGAATAGGCTGTGGACATCCGTCTATTCTACCAGATTCTGTGCCTAATAGAGCGCAAGCCTTCCTTGTATCATCATAAACGTACGCTTTACACTGTAAAAACAATAGATAAGTTTGATTGAAAGATGCCCGTCGCCAAGGCGAATCGGCGAGATAAAGATTACTATATTATAACAAATGTGTTTGGGTTGGGGTTGGGAAAAAGTTATTATTGCATAATGTTATTTTCACCGTAAGGTTACCGAAACACTCCACAAGGCTATATAATTAACATTCGCTGTTCAAGGCAGCATTCGCAAGAGAATGAAAAAAATATAGGTAAAATTGGATGTTCACCATAACCACCATAAAAATACAAGCAACAAGCAAACCTGGCTGTTATCGAAACATAGAACTTTACAGTGTAGTTCGTCATAAACTAATTTCCGGTTCAGCATCGATCGAGAAGTCCTGGTCTCTTGTTGTATGAAACACACACTAGCGACCTTTTTGAAAATAATGACATTGATCTAGTATCTCAGAACTTGAAATGTAGTTACGCTTTCACTTTAAGTAGACTTGTAAGCCTACTTAAAGTGAAAAAAAGTAATGTCACTCACTTGAAGTAGACCTGAAGTCTAGTTCAAGTGAGTGACGTATATAAAGTAGTAGACTTTAACATTTGATATACCACAAAAAAACTAACAGATTCACCCTTTGATTTGCTACGATAGTTATTCTAATTCTTATTGTTATCTTTCAAGAAAGAATCGAGATGAAGCGAGAGGTGAACGATAATAATACTTTACCAATAATAAAAACATTTTAATAATGTTTAATAATAATTGCAGTAACGCTAACTAATTGTATAAATAATACTTACCGTAGTTTCTAGAAAGACGAGCCAATAAGCAATCAACATAACGTTTGACTTCATTCACTGAATTAATGTAGTACAGTAGCGACGGAAAGTGGCTAGTATACGAGCAACATTGTGATCTGCACTTTGTGGAATCGGATCGTTACACACCCAAGTGACAGTAATGGTTCCTGTCTCGTTGAATGCAAATAGGAAACAAACACCAGTAGTGTGCTACGCGAATGAATATTCACTCGTTTGTGACATATTATTGACATATGACATATGACATATGACATATGACATATGACATATGACATATGACATATGACATATGACATATGACATATGACATATGACATATGACATATGACATATGACATATGACATATGACATATGACATATGACATATACAAAAATTATTTATCACTTCACATGGTAATGTGAGTATAAAAACAATCCGAATAAGGTGGAATACGGTGGTTGAAAAGCTGCGTGTGGGCACAAATAGTGCAAATTCAATGAAAACAGCCAGTTGATGACCCAATCTTGCGATTTAAAAGTCACTACGTTTTGCCTGTGCGCGTATATGCCATAGAATATCTTTATAGATGGGATATGGACCATCTGTGTTATAAGAGACCGCGACACCAGGCAACGCTTTATGTGTCTAGACGTTGCGACCGAAAGACCAAGCGATCATTATTAGCTAACTTATATATTACAAATTTTACATTTGAAGTGTAAGCCTATACTGGTACAACTAATTTGATCTATAGCACGCGTGTCGCGTAAGGTTCGAATAAACGGTGGCACATTGAAAAAATCGAAAATGAGCAAAAGTCATTTTTCGGTAGTCCATATGGTCCCTAACAAGGTACCGTCGAGCTTTTTTGCATATCTTCATTTTCAACGTCGAGAGACGTCGTCAAACTTTTTGGACGTCGAAATCGGCCGACTTTGGAGCTCTATAGCTCGTCGGGGTATGGTTTTGGTATCGAGTCGTCAACAGAAGAATTTCCCGCAATGTCAAGGAGAATACGCCTGCATCATTGAAATGTCGATATTTTAATTAGTATTTTTGTAAATCGTTTTTATTGTTTAGTTTTCTTAAAAATATAGAAGCCGAAATTTTGCAATAGCTTAATCGATAGATCTCGTCCTCAGCTTTTCAATGGTATGCTGAACTCATACTTTATTTAAGTGCGCTCGAAAGTTATGAGCATTTTAAGGTTTTAATCGAGTGCGATCGCACGAGAGGAGAGTGACGGAGCCAGCGATCTACCCACTCATCTGCCTCGTACAATGACTTCGCCCATTGTAATCAGTTTTACTTTTGTTCTAGTACATCTCCAAGTTATTTTTTGGTTACTTTCGGATATTTATTTCTATTATTCAATTCATAACCAATTGATGAAAATACAAAACTAGAAAATATCCTAGATTGAGTGAGTCATTTCATGCCCAATCTAGCAGATCGATACGCGATTTTGAGTAGATCATTTGCATCGACTGCAGGGAAGGAAAGACGAATAAGTCCTTCCTCTCAGTCTTTGCGATTTTTGGTTCGGTGGAACACCATTTTTCCTTTTTTGTGAATGATTATTCTTGTTTCAGTTGATTTATGCTTCATTCTTGTTATTATCGTCTCAGCACGAAGGGCATTCATGAAACGAAGGATAGGATCAAGTCCTTCGATCTCGGGCAAACACCGTGTGAGGGAAAGTAAGTTCATCTCTATTTGGTTGATTCTTCTCGTGGTCTCGTTCACATGTTTCAATCAAGGGAGCAGTCAGCATCTCTGTTCATCGATGAACTTCAAAATGACGTCGATCTCCATGGCTGCGATTCAGTTCTCGATCTAATCAATGTTCGAGCCAATGGAGAGGGGATGGATTCAGAAAATGAGGTATTTCTTTCATATTTGCTTGATCTTTTCACATCATTCATAAACCACTTGCATAACTAAGATGTGAAGATCTAAGATCTAATAACTGAGATGTGTGATATTTTCCCTTGAAACATATATCATCTATCTATCGCCAAAACAAATAGTCAAACTATTTTTTATGTGACATTGAGGCATGGTACATTTTCTAATTATTTCCCTTAATTTATAAACTTCGATTACTTCATTGCAGGTCACTCTTCGATCGAGAATCATCTGTATGGCCCACTTCCGTTCGTTGGTGATGAATTCGAATGGGTCGGATCCGAAGGTCAAAAAGATTCGTCAGTCTCGGTTGAACAGCGCTTTGGTCAAATGTCCTCTCGAACATCAGAGCAGTATTGTCGCAGAGAGTTGTCGAGTTGTCAATAAGGTACATCTATCATCCTCATAGATACTATAGTACCTCCGAGAAGAGCCGAAGCTTCATTCATGAGGAAGACGTTAGTTGATGCGACGGACCCCTCCGATCCCACTGGCAGTAGCTACCTTCTGGATTACTCTAGAATCCCTTCTGAGAAGCAACTAACCTCCCTGTTTTCTCGTCTGGAGAGGACTAGAGCTAAAGGTTCGAATACAGTAATGATAGAGGTGGACAAAATTCGCTCTTTTCAGGACCCAAGAAGACGACTGTGAAAGCAGCCAAGATTCCCAAGACGGCGACGACGACATCAAGGAAGAGCAAGAAAAGCACAGGTGCGAAGTCGAGTGTTCGCTCGACCAGTGGAATGACCAGGAAGAGAAGGGTAGTGGAGGAATCGGAGGACTCGGAGCTCGACGATGACGTCTTCGATGAGGAGGGAGACGATGAGGAGGATGAGGATGAGGACGTTCTAGGACAAAACGAACATGACTTCATTAGGATGCTCCGCAATTTTAGGGGTGACAATAATTTGGTCGAAGTGGGGCCAATAATTTGGTGGATCGTAAAAGTTGACTCTAAAATTTGGCTACCAGACAAGCCCCACTTTTAAAGTTGAGTCAATAATTTGGTGGTTGAGCCAATAATTTGGTTAGAAGTGGGGCTATTATTTTAGTCCAAAATTTTAGCCAAACTTTGGCTACAATTTTAGCTAAACTTTAGCCAAACTTTGGCTAAAATTTTAGACCACCAAATTATTGACTCAACTTTAGAAGTAGGGCTTGTCTGGTAGCCAAATTTTAGGTACCCAAAAAAGTTCGACCAAATTATTGGCCCCCTTAAAATTGCGGAGTGGTAGTTGAGGAAGAATGTGATGAAATATTCCTGTGAATTCTCTGTTATTTTCATGTATAAAGTTGCATTCATTGTTATGAATAATTAAATTGAATAATAGAAATACATATCCGAAAGTAACCAAAAAATAACTTGGAGATGTACTAGAACAAAAGCAAAACTGATTACAATGGGCGAAGTCATTGTACGAGCAGATGAGTGGGTAGATCACTGGCTCCGTCACTCTCCTCTCGTGCGATCGTACTCGATTAAAACCTTAAAATGCTCATAACTTTCGAGCGCACTTAAATAAAGTATGAGTTCAGCATACCATTGAAAAGCTGAGGACGAGATCTATCGATTAAGCTATTGCAAAATTTCGGCTTCTATATTTTTAAGAAAACTAAACAATAAAAACGATTTACAAAAATACTATTTAAAATATCGACATTTCAATGATGCAGGCGTATTCTCCTTGACATTGCGGGAAATTCTTCTGTTGACGACTCGATACCAAAACCATACCCCGACGAGCTATAGAGCTCCAAAGTCGGCCGATTTCGACGTCCAAAAAGTTTGACGACGTCTCTCGACGTTGAAAATGAAGATATGCAAAAAAGCTCGACGGTACCTTGTTAGGGACCATATGGACTACCGAAAAATGTATTAATATATGGGGGTCAAAAAATGTGCCAACTACCCCCGGATTTTACTCGATTCTTCAGTGACATGCGTGATAGATTCTAACGCGCTTCTCTCCCTTGCATAGGAAATGTTCTATATATAAAATGTGTTATGTTTTCTGTCGTCGATTCATTACATTTTTGGTAATCGAAATCTACCCCTTATGAAAGAATTTTACAACGAAAACTGTGCACATGTTTGTCGATGTACCATGAAATCAATATAATCAACAATAATCACTTTATCATTATATTCCAAATGGAAAATAATACGAGCGAGCGAGGGAATTTGTTAAAGGGAAGGTGCAGATCAAAACAAGTGTATGGCTATCAGTCAATTATGTTATGTTTGACATATTCTTGAAGAAATAAAAAATTAGAAAAAATAATTGAACGATTTTTGCAATTTCAAAATTTTGTATTTATTAAATCGTTCCGACAATAACCTCTTAGATTACTACCTATAAGATAACACAGTTCCGCAATGGACGCTCAATGGATGAGCAGATTTCGACTATATTTTCACTTCGTTTCGTTGTTTGTTGTTGTTATTTCATTATTGTTCTATTCTTGAACGTTTAAACTGTTTATTTACTCTTGTTTGAACTCACAATCACTTATATTGCGTCTTTTTTTCACTCTTTCTTTGGTGGAAATAGTGTGCGAGAGTAATTTATTCAACTTTTTCTCTGTTTTGTTGCAAAATAGAAAGTGAAACATCTTTATTCACAGCGCCGGAAATGTATGATAATAACTAGACCTTGTGACTGCGGGTTATTGAGATATCGCCGTTGGAATCATTTTTTTTGTCGATTGAACGATTATTGTTGTAAATTCGATCGTGGGATTGGAGTGTGATGGTGTCGATCGTAGTTACACATGTTCTAGGGTATGCGCACATGATATATTACGGTCGAATTGTCGATAGAAATCTTCTTTTATCGATTTATCAATCAATTGTAGTCGATCAACGCATTCGCTATGGACCCCCTGTTGGCGGCCTCATCCGACGGAAGAGTTGGAAGAGGACGAGGAAGAGGCTTTGCACGTATGGTAAAAGGTATAGGCTTACTGATATTTTCATGTTTTAAAGATATTTTGATTGGTTTCCCCGAATTACGTGTAATAATTTGCAGGGAACGCAAGCAGTTTATATGCAGTGAGCTCAAGTACAGCGGGCTGCTGAGAATTGCTGTCAGCGATAAGTGAGTAATTGGGTTATTGATTGCTATTGGTTAATCATTTGGTGTTACAAAGTTTGGAAAGGAAAGGGAAATCGTAGTAATATCTCCTCTTTTTATACATACATACTTTCACCTTTTTTTCTTTTCGCAAACTGGGCATTACCGATATTAGCCACGGTCGGTCAATCGATACTCGGTAATTAATAATCACATAATAATAAATTATGTATTTATAAACGAGGAAAATTGCTGGAAGACCTTACTGTATATTTACCCTTACGCTATCATTGCTTTTTACCGTATTGTATCCCATTCAGGCTCACCTATGTCGGCTCTGGCGATGGGCACGCTGAACTATTCAACAAGGGCGAACTGTAACGTGGTTTAATTTTTATTTGATCAATGCAATATATTTTTCTATTCATCACATAATTTTGTTTCCATTAGATGACTCTCCTTTGCATAATAGTTGCAACTAGAGTTGGTTATTCGGGAGTTGTGGACCTACAATGGGATTGCGAGAGCGTCCTTTTCCTCCCCTCTCCCTCCTTTCCTTTCCCATCACTCCCACTCCCCTCCTCTCGAGCCTGCAGCCAGCTCTAGTTGAAACATTGAATTCGCTGGTTCTTTGTTGTTTTAGTTTTTGTCTTTTACAAGGGCACATATGATTTGGATGAGCTAGTTTAGGTGTCGTATAAGTATCTTAGTGATGAGTTTGTAGTAACTGATGTCATTGAATCAATCCATAATACCATCAAATCAATCAATATTAGGCAATCTCCTCGAGCGCTTCAAGACGGTCAACGGTAAAAGTGAACACTGGTACGACGAGGCCTGCCGAAAGTGAAACGGATAATGAAATAAGGTAAGAGGAAGATATTATTGGTTGGCAAGTTTTTAATTCTGGGTCAGTGAGCTCTGCTCATTCAGTAGTAGGTAGAATGCACGTATACACCTCATGTGTGGTCAACCTTTGTCGTGAAAATAGGGTGTGTTTTGTCGTTAGCCAAAATGTCACCAACTAAGACTTGAATGACTGCGATAAAGATTAAATCATTTTGATTATCTCCAGGCCAATCGGATGCACTCATGCCTACACTCTTCCTCGACTTCATTCGATGCTTGATTACTTTATACTTATTATGTAATAATTAATTCAAGATAAACAGTGTCTATATAGATCAATCTTGTTTGTATAAATCTTTATTTGATTTTATGCAGTAGCCTATTCTACTTGATGGAAAGGCTGTGTATTACCCAGGAACACACCAGTAGCACAACTTGTTAGGACAGACCATACACCGACGCGTTTCGGCATATATGTGAGAAATTGAGTTGTAATTGATGATGGGAATGTCAAAACATTAAATAGATGTCACAAAAACATACAAAATTTCTTTGAAAATCGAAAAAACTAACGGGAGTCGAATTGGGAAATTGACCCATCGGCCACACCACGTGCACCACTCAACTGTCCATTGAGTTACACCACGAAATATATTGTTGGTCTGTACATTTTTACAATTTTTTTAAAAAAATTTTGATAATGATTTTTGATTGCGGAGTGGTTAAAGCTACAATCTGAACTCAACTTGATTTGGTCTTCCTTATCCCTTTAAGTTGTTAACAGGATTTGGTCTGGCATAAAGAAGACGAAAGGGATAGGGGGCATATAATTGATTAGTGATCTTCCCTAAAACTATTCATCCTGCGTTGTACACCACGCATTAGTGATCACTGTATTACTTCCTCTCTCTTGGGCGGAGTTAGTAAGCAGAAGTAGTCCATGGGTGCACAAGATGGTGTAGTACTTGGAATCGTACTTGTCGGTGAGACCTTCGAGTGAGACGAACCTATGTATTTGTTTCTTTTTCTAATAGCGAGCACAGAGAAAGTAAGCAAAGCAAATCACCCTGCGGGGAACTCTGTCGAAAACAAGCTACCGTGCTGGGCACCCTGTAGCTGGCCTCGTGGGGCCACTTGCCTTGCATGCAGCGGGGAAAAATTTCCAGAACTGTCTTTTGTCTACTCTCAAAAGTGTTGTGTGAAGTGATATTGGCAAATGTAACTTAACTTCACGAACGCTTACTTTACATAATTTTCAGGTGAATTCGGACAAGGGTTTTCCTTGTTAATTTCAGGAATTCCATCAAGTCTTGGACGTCCACTCGGTTCTGTAATCAAGGCACACATTAATATGTATTTCATCATAGTCATTACTCTTTTTTTAAGTTCAAATTGCCTATCGATCGTCTCGGACTCAAGAATTGTGGAATTGGAAAAAAACGCTGGGGAATGTCGGAAGTAATACCTTTTTCCCATGCGCATCTGAGCCTACTCTTGACAAATGTGTTTGAAATAAAAATAATAATAATAATAAAGCATAATACTAACCATCGCTTGCAGTGATCCGAACACACTTCGCCCCCCGAACAATTATTGCCGTTTTGTTTTGAGCGAATTGCCATGCTCCAATGTCTCTCATCCATGATAACCTAGTCTGGTAATTGGAGCTCTGTAGCCCGCCAGAAGAACCGTCCACGAGAGTCACGCTTAAGTATACAATACAATATATTATTCCATTTACAAATTTATTGATTGAAAGTACTCTTACAAGGATAAAGTGTACCTAAACGGTCTCCGGGATTTTTTCTACGGTGCACGTCGTCTCAATCCCGTGGCGTACCCCGTGGAGTACGCCGCGGGGTAGAACTTTTAGAAGGGGTATCCCGCGAGTTTTGGCTCTCTCGCCGGCGTGCCCCACGCGGTGGAAGGGACGGTTTGCCCCGCGAGTTTTGATATGCATCCCGCGGGGCGTACCGTCTTCCCACACAGTGGTGGTACCCGCGAGATTTGGCCTCTCAACAGCGCATCCCGCGAGCAAAAAATACCAGAGTTGTATGTTGTTCGGAAGAAAACAAAACAATTCAAACAGTTTCAAACAGTCACCCTTTCTCAAATATGTTATTCCGGAGAAACATCCAGCCAACCCCCAATTCATTGTCGAATCGCAATTATTTTATTTCGACTCCTGTAGATAAGCTATTATAATTAATGCACTTACTCTATTAAAGCCGGTCCGATACCACAAGGTGAGGTGCTGATCATTTCGGTAGCAATGTACGTGTCCGAAGCTTTCACCCCTGGGCTAGGTAAATAACCTTCATCGCCACTTCTCATTTCGGTTGTGCCTGAAATTTATTTATTGTTTTTTTTGTGATTTTTTGATAGCTTACCACAAGTGGAAGATCTCGCGTATTCAATAATAGGCCGTGGACACCCGTAAATTCTGTCAGATGGTGTGCCTAATAGAGCGCAAGCCTTCCTTGTGTCATCATAAGCGTACGCTTTACACTGTAAAAACATTAGAAAAATCGGCACTAGGTCGAATGAGAACCGATGAATAATTACCGACTGGATGATAACCAATTGCATATGAGAGACAAGCGCTAATGAATAGACAAAAATTGCAAAGGTTGCCATCCAGTCGGTTATTATTCATCAGTTCTCATTCGACCTAGTGCCGATAAGTCTGATTGAAAGATGTAAGTCGCCAAGGCGAATCGGTGAGATACAACATAATATTACATTATTTTTAAAGGGTTTGGGGATGGGAAAGACACTAATTATTTGAAGCTGAACTATAACATTAACCATAATCATATTATAGATAGACAATCGAACCTGGATGTCATAGAAGCAGAGCGCTCTACAGTGTTGTCAGTCATAAACTGATTGCCGACTCAATATCGATCGAGAAGTTCAGGTCTCTTGTTGTATGAAGCACACAATAGCGATCTTTTTGAAAATAATGACAATAGTAATGATCAGTTTCACACTTTGGTGCACTGGGTTAATTATTCTTATCCTTATTCTCATACTTATACTTATTTCATCATAACAAATGAAACAGAGCGAATAGATCAGGGAAATGAGGCATTGGAAGTTTTCTCTTCTTTTTGCATGAATAATGCTCACCGTAGTTTCTAGAAAGCCGAGCCAAAAAGCAACTAACATAACGTTTTGCTTCATTCCCAGAATGAATTTAGTACAGCAGAGAAAGAAAGTGGTTAGTATACGAATGTGATATAAGAATGTGATATGCACTTCGTGAATTCGGTTCGTTGAACACTAAAGTGACAGTAATGGGATCTGTCCCCTCGAATACTGAGATGAAACAAACATCAGTAGCGAAAAATATCCTCGTATATAGTGTGGTAAAGTAAAGTAAAATCTGCAGAAATGGAATCTGTGGTTGTTAAAATGCGTGTGGGTACAGTTGAAATAGGAAATTTCAAGGGAATAAGTAATATCATGACTCAATCTTGTGATTGGGTAGTTATTTAATTTAGGCTGCCCTAGGATATCTCTATAAATAGGATACGCACAATAAAATGCGTGTGGGTACACGAGAAATAGTGAAATTTAAATAATAATAATATTTATCATTTCTTACAGAGAGATTGCTAATTTGACAAACAATTAGGAAGATGAAAACGTGAAAATAAAATATGAAGAAATGGTGTATACATACAACATGACACTTTAGATGGTAGCAACGATGGAATCTCACTGATGTAAAGAGAGAACATAAGTGGACCTAAACATGAACCATGAGGCACTCCACTATTAACCTAGTAGACGATAGAATCCGACTGATTGATAGAATGACCTTTTGCGACGAAAACCATGCTGTTCGTCTGGCATTGATCCGTTATTGCATAGATAGTGAGTAATATCGTGACATACAATTCGTTCCATGATCTTAGATGCTGAACATGTAAGGGATATGGGTCGGAAGTTGGTTACATCACTTTTTAAACCCTTTCTCTTGAAAGAAAGGTTTGACTTTGGCTGTAAGCAATATAGAGGGAGATTGAGCAAGAATAAGAAAACGCCCAAAGAGTATAGACAACGGAACGGAAATTTTATCCGTGGTTTTTTTTCATAAAAAGATATGTGATGTTATCGGGGGTTGATGAATTCTTGTTTGGAAGTTTTCTGATTATGGAGGCTACGCGTGCAGGAGTGAACATAACATAATCAATGGACTGTTGCGTGAATTCTTCAATTGAAGGAATAGAGTATGTTGAACTATTGAAGGACTGACTGAAGTAGTTGGCAAAATCATTTGCCTTGTCCTAGCATTTGCCTTGCCCTATATAAAGGAAGAAGTCATTTCATGACTCAATCTTGCGATTGGTTAGTCAATACAATAGCTTATGCGCGTATATGCCATAGGATATCTCTATAGATATGGTCCATCTCTGTTATAAGAGTCCGCCACACCAGGCAACGCTTTATGCGTCTAGACGTTGCGACCGAAGAACCATAAGGATCATTATTAGCTACCCTATATATTACAAATTTTACATTTGAAGTTCAATCATCAATTAATATTATTAATTTAATCTTTTGCTTCCTATGCTTGTCTCCCTTGCATAGGAAATGTTCTATATATAAAACGTGTTGGGTTTTCAGTCGACGATACATTTCATACTTTCTTTATTACTAACCACCATGCATTCATTGTGTTTATCACAACTGTTTTCCTAAGATAAAGTTGACTTTTAATCATTAGACATATATATATATAGTATATATTAGACATAGTACATATACTCATAGAGTAAATTTATAATTAAAAATAAATAATGATCATCACAAATAAAGTATAATTTGAGTCCTAATCCGAGCACTTAATTTACTGACCAGAAAAAAAAATGTGAAAGAAATCGGGCGGCTCAAAGTCACACCACAAGCTAATTTTACATTGTCAATGCAGTATCGAAGACAAAGATAACGAGAGTAAGATCTCAAAGCTTGGGATATCGCTTATCCTATGATATCCCCTAAACCTATTAGTCCCTCCTTGTACACCATGCATTAGTGATCACTGTATTGCTTCCTCTCTCATGGGCTGAGGTAATGAGCAGGAGTAGTCCATGGGTGCACACGATGGTGCAGTACTTGGAATGGTACTTGTCGGTATGACCTTCGATTGAGAAGAACCTTAGAGATGATGTTTTAAAAATATCTTAATATTTATTTGTTATCGGGCGACAAAGTTTCTTATTGCTGTGAAAGCTTCTACAGCCTCGAAATATAGAATTCGTAAATTTCTTTTTATTATTTTATTTGAAAATATTATAATACTACATTTACATTATTTGCGAATGAACCAAAGCGAATAGATAGCTGGTTTTTTAAAATATTTGCACGGAACTTCTCAAAAGCTCACTTCATATAATTTTCTGGTGCATTCGGACAAGGATTCTCCCTGTTAATCTTAGATATACCGTCAAGTCTTGGACATCTACTCGGTTCTGTAATCAAGATACATATTTAAATGTATTTCATACTAGTCATTATTCATTTTTTGAAGTTCTGGTGCAGTACATGGGAAGATAACTTCAAACTGACTACCGATCTTCTCAGACTCAAGAATTGTGGAATAAGAAGAAGCGCATACGACAATGTTCTGGGACTCTCGTAAGCAAGAAGAGCTTTTTTCCCATGCACGTCAGAGTCTATTCTTGATAAATGTGTTTGGAATAAAAAAGCATAGTTCTAACCATCGTGTGCAATGATCCGAACACATTTTGCTCCTCGAACAATCATCTCCTTGTCGATTTGAGCGAGTTTCCATGCTCCCAGGTCTTCCATCCATGATAGACTAGTTCGATAATCGGAGCTCTGTAGCCCGCCAGAAGAACCGTCCACGAGAGTTACACTCAAGAGAATCTCATAAATGTACTGTTCCATTGCTAAATTTATTGATTTAAAGTACTCATACAAGAAGAATTTTCAATCAATAAATTAACACCACGAGGTGAAAGGGGCGATGTGCCCCTCAAGTTTTGATATCCGCCTATCGGAGCGTACCGTCTTCCCAAACAGTGGTGCTACTGTACCCCGCTAGTTTTGGCTTCTCACCGGCGCACCCCACCAACACAAATACCGAAGTTGTATGTCTCTCACAATAAAAGAAAACAAAACAAAACAATTCAAACAGTTTATTACCTACCTCAAACCTGATATCCCTGGAGAATCACACCCCCCATTTCACTATCATATAGCAATTATTTCATTTATACTGCTGTGGATAAATTATCTTTATCATTAGTACACTTACTCTAGTAAAGCCGGTCCGATACCACAAGGTGAGGTATTGATTACTTCGGTGACAATGTACGTGTCCGAAGCTGTCACCCCTGGGCTAGGTAAATAGCCTTCATCGGCACTTCCCATTGCGATTCGGTCTGAAATTGTTTTATTGTGATTTTGTTTTTTTGCGATTTTTTGAGAGCTTACCACAAGTCGAAGATTTCGCGTATTCAATAATAGGATGTGGACATCCGTCAATTCTGTCAGATTCCGTGCCTAATAGAGCGCAAGCCTTTCTTTTGTCATCGTAAACGTACGCTGAACACTGTAAAAAACCTTCTGATTGAAAGATGTTTGGCGAGGCGAACCGGGGAGATAAAAATATTATTATATTAATACAAATGTGCTTGGGTTGGGGTTGGGAAAAGGACTTTATTTGATATTGAACAATTGCATAATGTAATTTTCACCGTAAGATTACCGAAACATTCCGCAAAGCTATTTAATTCGCATTCGCTGTTCAAGGCAACATTCGCAAGAGAATGAAAACAATATAGGAAAAATTGGATGTTCATCATAGTTACCATAATAATACAAGCAACCAGCAAACCTGGCTGTTATCGAAGCAGATCACTTTACAGTGTAGTTCGTCATAAACTAATTGCCGGTTCAGCATCGATCGAGAAGTTCTGGTCTCTTGTTGTATGAAGCACACACTAGCGACCTTTTTGAAAATAATGACAATGATCAAGTATCTCAGAACTTGAACTGAACTTACAGTTTCACTTTAAGTAGACTTGTATGTCTACTTAAAATGAAAAAAAGTAATGTCACCCACTTGAAGGAGACCTAAACTCTAGTTCAAGTGAGTGAAGAATATTAAGTAGTAGACTTTAACTTTTGATATACCACAGAAAAAAACTAACAGATTCACACTTTGGATTGCTACGATAGTTATTCTAATTCTTATTCTTATCCTTCAAGAAAGAATCGAGATGAAGCGAGGGATGAATGATAATAATACGTGCACCTACAGTCGCGCCGAAAATTCAGTGCCAATTTTTTGTTTTTGTTATATTTTGTGAACCAAGCGTGCTATCGGGCCGCTCCCGCGAGTTCTTATGGGAAATTTATCGGATAATCCGACCCTGATATTGCGGACTCATGAAAATTTCTCATTGTTGCGTAATGATGAAAAAAAAATAAAAAGTCCACTTTTCCACTTTTCGAAGTCCATTTTTTTGAAAAATCATAACTCCGAGGAAAAATTTTTTCCAGCCTACCGTTCTTCTATAAGTTTGAGATCTACGCGTCGGCTACTCTGAAAACTTTTTTTAGGTTGCTGCGATTTTTTTCAGCCGCGGCGGCCATGCTGCAAAATGGCGGCTGCAAACTCATATCTCAGCCCCCAGGCAAGCTAGAGACTCGTTCTTGGGCTCAAAATGATCCTTATGGAGTCCCAAATACACTCTGAAAAAGTGGTCTTTATCAGACTATAATTGCCTTGAGTATGCCAAAAAGTCACTTATTCAGATGACCTCACTTTGAGGGCATACAATTATGGGAGTGATTTTTCTAGAAATGTGGTTCTTGTGCTAAAATGTGCCAAAACCATACCAGAAGTCATCCTCACACTTTGGTGAAAACAGCTTGCTTCCCATCTTCACGGCAAACGTCAAGCGGGCATGCACTCGTTTCGGATGCGCACGTCCAGGGGAGGGGGGGGAAGAGGCGTGCGCTCGCACAGTGAGTGTGTGCGGGGAAGACTGATGTGGCATCGAGAGGTCGCAAGATGGGTTCTCCCAAGCTTGTAGACGTATTCTATGATGGTTTAGGCACATTTTAGCACAAGAAGCACAATTTTAGAAAAATCACTCTCATAATTGTATGCCCTCAAAGGACACCAAAAGTGCAAACTCATATCTCAGCTCCCAGCCATGCTAGAGACTCGTTCGTGGGATCAAAATGATCCTTGTGATGTCCAAAATACACCCTGCAAGTTTGATAGGACCACAATTGCTTTCAGTACACCAAAAAGTCAATTTTTCGGATGACCTCACTTTGAGGGCATACACTTATGAGCGTAATTTTTCAAAAATTGTGCTTCTTGTGCTAAAATGTGAGTAAACCATCATAGAATTTCTACATTTCATTTCAGTCTACATACTTGGGAGAACCCATCTTGCAACCTCTCGATGACACATCAGTCTTTTTCAACCTAAAAAAATTTTTCGGAGTAGCCGGCGCGTAGATCTCAAACTTATAGAAGAACGGTAGGCTGGAAAAAATTTTTCCTCGGAGTTATGATTTTTCAAAAAAGTGGACTTCGATTGCGTCATCATTACGCAACAATGAGAAATTTTCATGAGTCCGCAATATCAGGGTCGGATTCTCCGATAAATTTCCCATAAGAACTCGTGGCAGCGGCCCGATAGCACGCTTGGTTCACAAAATATAACAAAAACAAAAAGTTGGCACTGACTTTCCGGTGCGACTGTAGGTGCACACTTTGGTTAGCTACGATAGTTACACTAATTCTTATTCTTATCGTTCAAGAAAAAATCGAGATGAAGAGAGAGATGAAGGATAATAATACTTTTCCAATAATAACAACATTTTAATAATGTTTAATAATAATTGCAGTAACGCAGACTAAATGTTTAAATAATACTCACCGTAGTTTCTAGAAAGACGAGCCAATAAGCAATCAATATAACGGACTCCATTCACTGAATTAATGTAGTACAGTAGCGACGGAAAGTGGTTAGTATACTAGCAACATTGTGATCTGCACTTTGTGGAATCGGATCGTTACACACCCAAGTGACAGTAATGGGACCTGTCTCGTTGAACGCAAATAGGAAACAAACACCAGTAGTGTACGCCCGAAGAAAAGAATATTCACTCGTTTGTGACATATTATTGACATATGACTAATGACATGTGACATGTAGCATATTACAAAAATTATTTACCACTTCACATGGTAATGTGAGGATAAAGAAAAATCCGTGGACAGTAGTGCAAATTCAATGAAAACAGCCAGTTGATGACCCAATCTTGCGATTTAAAAGTCACTACGTTTTGCCTGTGCGCGTATATGCCATAGAATATCTCTATAGATAGGATATGGACCATCTCTGTTATAAGAGGCCGCGACACCAGGCAACGCTTTATGTGTCTAGACGTTGCGACCGAAAGACCAAGCGATCATTATTAGCTAACTTATATATTACAAAATTTACATTTAAAGTGTAAGCCTATAGTGGTACAACTAATTTGATCTATAGATTCTAACGCGCTTCTCTCCCTTGCATAGGATATGTATAAAATGTGTTGTGTTTTCTGTCGTCGATTCAGTACATTTTTGGTCGAAATGAAACCCTTATGAAAGAATTCTACAATGAAAACTGTGCACACGTTTGTCGATGTACCATGAAATCAATATAATCAACAATAATCACTTTATCATCAAAAAGGAAAATAATACGAGCGAGTAAATGTGTTAACAGGATTTGGTCTGACATAAAAAAGACGAAAGGGATAGGGGGAATATAATTGATTTGTGATATATCCTAAAGCTATCCATCCTGCGTTGTACACCACGCATTAGTGATCACTGTATTACTTCCTCTCTCCTGGGCGGAGTTAGTCAGCAGGAGTAATCCATGGGTGCACAAGATAGTGCAGTACTTGGAATCGTACTTGTCGCTCTGACCTTCGAGTGAGACGAACCTATATATTTGTTTCTATTTTTCTAATCATGAGCACAACAGAGTGTCCTGCAGAGAAAGTAAGCAAAGCAAGTGACCCCGCGGGGAACTCTGTCGAAAACAAGCTACCGTGTGGGGCACCCTGTAGCTGGCCCCGCGGGACCACCTGCCGGGCGTACAGTTTACAGTTTAACGACTTTTATCAAGCACAGAACCATGGGAGAGGGAATGGATGCCACTAAACGACTGATTAGTCTGGGCGTGCTGAGGTCCCATACTTGGGGTATTTCTATCTTAAATAATTCTTTGTTCTCAGGTATTCGGGCATACTGCGAGGAGAAATTTCCAGAACTGTCTTTTGTCTACTCTCAAAAGTGTTGTGTGAAGTGATATTGGCAAATGTAACTTAACTTCACGAACGCTTACTTTACATAATTTTCAGGTGAATTCGGACAAGGGTTTTCCTTGTTAATCTCAGGAATTCCATCAAGTCTTGGACATCCACTCGGTTCTGTAATCAAGATAGACATTACAACGTATTTCCTCTTTTTTTATGTTCAAACAGCCTGTCGATCTTCTCGGACTTAAGCATTGTGAAATGGGGAAAAGCGCACATAAAGATCAATGGCAATGTTCTGGGCTTGTCGGAAGCATGACCTTTTTACCTATGCTCCGGTATTTTTTGTCCGTGGGGTGCGCCGTAGGCAGCACCACGGTGTGGGACTAGGGCGCACCCCACGAGATCTAGGGTGTGGACCTCAAATTCCGTGGGGCACACCGTTCATTCCACACCATGGGACACGCCTTTCATTTATCCCGTGGGGCACGCCGCTCATTCCACACCATGGCGCACGCACTTTATAAATCCCGTGGGGTACGCCGTCTAGAGGCCAAATCCCGTGGGGTGCGCCCTAGTCCCACACCGTGGTGCTGCCCACGGCGCACCCCACGGACAAAAAATACCGGAGTAGCCCAGGGGTGAAAGCTTCGGACACGTACATTGCTACCGAAATGATCAGCACCTCACCTTGTGGTATCGGACCGGCTTTAATAGAGTAAGTGCATTAATTATAATAGCTTATCTACAGGAGTCGAAATAAAATAATTGCGATTCGACAATGAATTGGGGGTTGGCTGGATGTTTCTCCGGAATAACATATTTGAGAAAGGGTGACTGTTTGAAACTGTTTGAATTGTTTTGTTTTCTTCCGAACAACATACAACTCTGGTATTTTTTGCTCGCGGGGTGCGCTTTTGAGAGACCAAATCTCGCGGATAGCACCAATGTGTGGGAAGACGGTACACTCCGTGGGGTGAATATAAAAACTCGCGGGACACGTCGCCCCTTCCACCCCGTGGGGAACATCGTCGAGATGCCAAAACGCGCGGGGTACCCCGTCAAAAGGTTCTACCCCGCGGCGTACACCACGGGGTACGCCGCGGAATTGACTTGCACCGCGAGAAAAATACCGGAAAAGGTTGGCAACCGTTACGTATACTTTATTCTTGTATGAGTACCTACAATGAATAAATTTGGTAATGGAATTGAATGATTACATTGATTGTATACTTGAGTGTAACTCTGGTGGACGGTTCTTCTGGCGGGCTACTCCGGTATTTTTTGTCCGTGGGGTGCGCCGCAGTCCCACACCGTGGTGCAGCCCGCGGCGCACCCCACGGTCTGGGAGATAGGGTGTGCGCCGTGGTGTGGGAGATACGGCGTGCCCCATGGGATTTGATGCAAATACCGTGGGGCACGCCGTATCTCCCACACCACGGCGCACACCCTTCCTTCCAGCCCGCGGGGTGCGCCGTCCACCTTTACCCCTCCTCCTCTATATTAACTTTGTATTTTTAGTTTGTTTACACAATTTAACACACGAAGCATTTATTCAAAAGAACAATGCAAATACAGAGCAACAATAACCATGGTACGTTTCTAAATAAACGGAGTTCATAGATAACAATCAATACTATCTTCTAGACTTTGGAAAATAATATAACCTGAATAAATAATGTACAATTGAATGATATGCTTCCTAACAAAAACATGTAGTTTCACCTATAATACATAAATACATTAGATTAATGAACAAAAGTGGATAGATGATATAGAATAAATCAACGACTTCGAATTATAATCTCATATAATCAGAATTTGGTACGAAATAATAAAAAAAGGAGCCTATTGATTAGTAATAATCAATAACAATCAATACTATCTTCTAGACTTTGGGAAATATTTTTTCCCCCCTCATTCCTTGCCTTATCCATTTCGTTTATCATCGTCTGCTATCCATTCTCCCTCTCCCTCTCCCTCTCCCTCTCCCTCTCCCTCTCCCTCTCCCTCTCCCTCTCCCTCTCCCTCTCCCTCTCCCTCTCCCTCTCCCTCTCCCTCTCCCTCTCCCTCTCCCTCTCCCTCTCCCTCTCCCTCTCCCTCTCCCTCTCCCTCTCCCTCTCCCTCTCCCTCTCCCTCTCCCTCTCCCTCTCCCTCTCCCTCTCTCTCTCCCTCTCCCTCTCCCTCTCCCTCTCCCTCTCCCTCTCCCTCTCCCTCTCCCTCTCCCTCTCCCTCTCCCTCTCCCTCTCCCTCTGCTGATTCCACCTCTCTATCGTGTATTCTATTCAATTCCCGCTCCTTAGTCAATAAACTCCCTGATCTACATTGTCTATTATCTGTATCTAAGCCTGATATCGTATTTGTAACTGAGTCCTGGCTCTCTACGCGGATTGGTGACTCTGAACTGATTTTGAATTACCCTTATCGAGTCTTTCGTTGTGATAGAGCGAGAAGGGGTGGTGGAGTATGTATTATCATACGAGACCAGCTCTATGCAACTCTTATTCCCACTAGTTCCTCATCATCTTCAGATATAATTGCAATTGATATTGTTTCTCCTCTGTCTCTCACAACAATTCGTATAGTATTAGTCTACCGTCCTCCAAATACCACTTCTCAGTCTAATTCAGATCTGTTTGATAGCCTCTCTTCCCTTCTATCGATCGATAATCCAATTGTATTGTTAGGCGATTTCAACTTCCACATTGATTGGTCTATTTCGTCTCCTTCTGGCAATGGTCAAGCATCGTCCCTTATTGATTTATGCGAAGCCCTTAACCTTTCACAATATGTTCCGTTCCCTACTCTTGCTCAGAACTATTTAGACCTTATTTTATCTTCAGATGAAATCATAACTAAATGTTGTTTATCTCCTCCATTTGGATCCTCTGACCACTCAAGTGTTCTTTTCTCTATCTCATTTCCCTTCCACCCCTCAATCAATGTTCCAATTTTTAACTATCGTAAAACAAACTTTGATTTCCTAGACAATGCATTTTCTTTTCCGATTGGGATTCAATACTTAACGATTTTACATCTATTGATGACTTGTATGCTAAATTTACCTCTCATGTTTTGTCTATTCTACCCAAGTATGTTCCTATTTGCAAGGCACCTCTTCCCTTCGATCAATACCCTTCACACATTCGATCTTTGATCTCACATAAACGTGCTTTATTCAATAAGATCCATCTTCATCCTGTTCGCCCATTGTATCAGACTGTTTGTGCACGCCTTCAGCGAGAGATAAGGAAGTTTGTTAGAAATCGTGAAAACAAAATACTTTCTAAACTACATGGTAAAGGATTTTATAACTACCTTGGCTCTCGTCTGAAAGGAAAGACCAAAATAGGCTGTTTATGCGATTCTTCTGGAAATCCTCTTTTATCTAATGATTCTAAGGTCAATGCATTGGCTGACTTCTTTCAGACAATGTATACCACTGATGACTTGACCCTCCCTCCTCTATCTTCATCAATCTCTCAGTCTTTATCTATTCCTACTATTATGCCCATGGATGTTTGTTACCTTCTTAAACGTGTTAGCTCTTCCTGTTCTTTGCCCTCCGATTACATTCCTTCTATCATCTATAAGAATTGTTCCTCGTCTCTAGCCTATCCTCTTTCCGTTATATTCAATTTCTCTATCGCCTTAGGGCAGGTTCCATCAGTGTGGAAAATCGCCACAATTGTTCCAATACCCAAGATACCTTCGCCTTCTAATGTCTCTCATTTTCGACCCATTTCGCTTACTCCAATTGCATGTAAGGTTTTGGAACGTTTCCTTAAATATCTTGAAATGGTGTAATATCCATTCTATCATCCCCACGGAACAATATGGTTTTATGTCTGGACGATCTACCGTATCTCAACTTTTACATTGTACTCAATCGTGGCGTGACTCCATTGATCGTGATCTCTGTACTGATGTTATTTATATTGATCTTGCTAAGGCTTTTGATTCCGTTTCTCACTCAAAACTCCTATTCAAGTTGGAGTCTGTCGGAATCAGACGTAATCTTTTGACATGGTTTAATTCATTTTTAGATAATAGAAGTTTTAGAGTGCGTCTCGATAACTCCCTCTCCTCCGAGAGGGAGGTTACATCAGGAGTTCCTCAAGGTACAGTTTTAGGGCCATTGTTATTTTTAATCTATCTTTCGGAACTACCCAGGGTTATAGACACTCTTCCTTTAGTGGGCATTCGTCTTTTTGCTGATGACATCAAATTGTTTTCTACTTATAGTCACACACAACCTATGACTTCTCATCTCCAACTTTCGCAAGGGATTTCATCTGTATTAGATTACTGCAAAAAATGGCAGTTAACAGTTGCTCAAAAAAATGCACTGTACTATATATAGGCAAAAATAACCCATCTCTTCCTTACTCCATTCATTCTCATCTTCTACCTTCTTCTCAGTCTATTCGTGACCTTGGAGTCTTTCTTGATCCTCTCCTCAATTTTTCATCACACATTTCTATTATCTCTAAGAAAGCCACGTCATTAGTATATTTACTATTCCGCTCGATCTCTTGTACCAAACCCGATGTGTATATTCATTCTTTTAAATGTTATATTCTTCCCATAGTTGAATATGCTTCCCCTGTGTGGTCCCCATCGTCCAAAGGTCTTGTTCGTAAATTAGAAAATATATCACATCTTTTTACTCGTCTTTTATTTTACCGCTGTAATCGTATTGTTGGTTTCCCTCGTTTCCCTCCCTCATACCCCGCTAGATTGTCCTTGTATTCTCTCCCAACTCTGTACCACAGAAGAACAGTAATAGATATTATTTATGCTCTTAAGATCCTTCGTTGTCAAATAGATTTGCCAGCTAGTCATTTCTTTGTATTTAATCCCACATTTGGTCGTGTATCTTGCTTTGCTTTCCATATTCCTCTCGCTAGACGAGAAAATCTTAGATCATCTTTCTCTGTTAGAGTTGCTCGTTTTCTGATTAAATTATATTGTATTATTGATTCATCCACCATAGCATGTACCACTTCCGTTATCAAAGCTAAATTGCTTTCCTCCCAAGATCTTATTGAGAAATTAGGAATCACAATTACCCCTCTTTAGTGCCCTCATTCTAGACTCTCTCGATTCAATCCGACATATATTGCATCATTGCGGACCTCTCCACCGCTAGGCCTTGCCAACCTAACCTATCATTGATCTCCGTTTGATCTTTGATACAGAGTCTTTTCTGAGCTGCACTTCCCATCCTCCCCTTTACCCTCCCCCTCTCCCGATAATTTCTATCTATCCCACAAGCTCTTTTCATCTGTTATTTCAAATGTTGTCGCATCTTATTGATGTATGATAAATTAAATTAAATTAAATAATATAACCTGAATAAATAATGTACAATTGAATTATATGATTCCTAACAAAAACATGTAGTTTAGAAAAAAATGAACTTGTAGATCAACAACATCGAAGTATGATCTATATCTATAGTAAAAAGTAAATCCTTGAAACAAAATAGTAAAATCCATTAGTTTATTCCTTCTCCTTCTTCAGTGTGGCTTGTTGTCTGTAATCAATTGATGCACATATGTAATGTTATATATGATAATTTAATGGGGCAAGATAGAAGAGATAACCACATTATTCGACAACAAAGATGCATACCGTCAAAATGAAAAATAAGTGAAGCAATCTGAGACAACATTTGACAACCGATTTTCAATTTTTGTATGATGTTATCTAAACGCGGCTTTCCTATTAGATAACGGGAGGCGATCATTTCGCCAACGGATCATAAATCTTATAGGAGATTGCCTACGTCAACAAACGTTGTAATTTTATCTTTCTGGATACCGTAACCCGAACTACCGTAATCTAGCTACCGTACCCTGCAATATTATAGTGAAAGTCAAGGTAAATCCCGGTTTGATTACGGTAGTTCGGGTTACGGTATCCAGAAAGATAAAAGTTGGCTCACTATTGATATAATGGCAACTAGTATTTGGTCTCGGAGTATCATGAATTTTTCGACTTCGGCAATTTTCAACCATGAACAACCATGGTCATGGGTCGATTGAAAAAAATCAGTTTGCGATTCCCGACGGTTACGGTAGCACAATACCGTACACCCCACCGATAACAATGGTACAACTTTTGTTGCCATAGGCCTTCTCCTATAAGATTTATGATCTATTGGCGAAATGATCGTTGGCGAAATTATCGCCCCCCTAGATAACAAGGTATTTGAGGATATTTGAGGATATTTGAGGGTTTGTCTAATTTACCTACGAAGAAAAAAAAAATTAAATGATTCACTGTAAACGATCTTTTGTGAAAGAGGTATACTGTACCCCGGTATTTTTTACTCGCGGGGCACACCGTTTAACCCCGTGGTGTACGCCGTGGGGTAGAACTCTTAGACGGTGTACCCCGCGAGCTGTGGCTCTAGACGGGGTGCCCTGCGAAGTGGGAAGACGGTGTGCCCTGTGGGGTGGAAGGGACGGTGTGCCCCGCGAGGCACACCAAAAATACCGGGATATGCTTGTCTACAGTATACCAGTTTTGATGTTGATCCATGCCACGATCCAAACAGTGCAAATTCGCTGTAGGAGCATTGGGCATAAGAGCATTGGGCCAGCATATCATCTATTTATTTATACTGAACCGTGTTTCTTGTAAACGCATAAACTGTTATTAATACATACAGTCCCGCACGTTCGCGCTCCCTAAACGCGGCCCCCCGCGGCCCGCGGGGGGGGGGCGGGCCGCATCATGCCGCATCGATGAATAATTTGTTTTCAAACATTTCATTGCTTGTGATCCTTGCATCATCAGATAATATTAATATCACCGCAGAAACGAAAATTTTTGGTTGAGTGTGGACAGCGTCACACAGCGAGCCGTGCCCCCGAAACGCGGTATGATGCGGCCCCCCGCGGCCCGCTGCGTGCCGCATCATGCCGCATCGATGAATAAATTTTTTATTCAAACATTTCATTGGTTGCGATCGTTGCATCATCATGTCCGCACCCTTATTTGATGATGCAACGATCACAAACAACGAATTGTTTAAAAAAATATTCATCGATGCGGCATGACGCGGCTAACCCGCGGGCCGCGGGGGCCGCAACCTGCCGCGTTTAGGGAGGACGAACGTGCGACGCTGTCCACACTCATCCAAAAATTTTCGTTTCTGCGGTGATATTAATATTATCTGACGATACAACGATCACAACCAATGAGATGTTTGAAAAAATTATTCACCGATGCGGCATGATGCGGCCCCGTTTAGGGAGCGCGAACATGCGGGACTGTATATCCATGCTATAGAAAATAATAAAAGCACATCACCAACCATGTGGAAAAAACCTTTAAAAAAGCGGTACTTCAAATGTTTCACTTTTTTCCCGATTTCACGGTATACTCATGCTATTTATAATTTTTATATACTTAAATTATAAAGGAACTGACATGATAGATTGACGTCTAAGCGATCTCGCGGAAGGTTTCTTGGTAGAAGCAGTTACTTTTCTTGACGTGTCCGTATCCGACGGATGGCCAACTTGCGGCCGCAACTTGGCCGTCCGTCGGATAGTTATCCGACGGATGGCCAAATTGCGGGCAATAGCAAACTGAGTTAGTAATTGTTTTAAACACTCTGTTTTCTTATTTTTTTTTGTTGCTCCGAACTACTCTATTAATCCATTTAATTAGTCTATCGATTCAGTTGCTATCCAAGATCAGCAGAGTTCCTTTACTCCATTTTGCGGAATACGTCTTATTTCTTGTTTTGTCGTAGAACAAAAAAACAGTTACAGACAGAGTAGTGCGGACTCTAAGCCTAAGCTTACCTTAACTAAGGAACTCTGCTGAGTGCGAATAGTAACTGAATCGATAGAATGTTTAAATGAATTAATAGAGTAGTGCGGACTCTAAGCCTAAGCTTACCTTAACTAAAGGAACTCTGCGGAGTAAAGGATAATGAATTGCTCACGGGCAGGGATGTGCATTTTTCGTTTTTTTCGATTTTCAATTTTTCGAATTTTTCTCGAAAAACTTTTTCGACGAAAATTTTTTCGAATAAAATTCGAAAAAATCGAGAAAAAAAAATGCTTTTACATAAAAAGCACAAAATTTCAAAAATTAATGATTATTAGCGACTTTTTTGAAAAAATTTGAAACAAAAATTACAATTTTTGTTGAGCAAAAATATTTTTTCATGAAAGCGGCTTCAATTAAGAATCACACAGTTGCAATTCTTGCGTTATCATTATATCGATAGTAAAAAAAAATTCTAAAGAGAATAAAACGTGATATGTGCTCTCTGCGCTTATCTAAGGGTGTTTCTCCGGCGCTACCGGGCACACTATCCCAAGTATGGCTGTAACAGCGCATAAATAGCCTTCTTGTAAAATAATTCTGAACTCTTTCAATGACTATTTTGTCGTGCTTTTAGAACGGATTAAAAACAGTTGGATATAATGTTTTTTTTCGAATGAAGGCTATAAAATGATGATAGAAATATGAAAATGAAGTTGAGGAAGTTTGTAAAAATCAGCAAAAGAATAATGACAGAAACGGGGGTTGAACCAGGGGGGACAGGGATGCCAGTCTGTTGCGCTACCGGTTGAGCTGTAGAGGAAGTTGGACACACTACTTTACATCTCGTAGGGTATTTTGGCGGTGCGCCGTTATCGATCGCAATTATCGATTAGTATGAAGCTTTTGAAAACAGTTAACTGAATCGATACACTAATTAAATAGATCGGTAGAGTAGCACGGATCCTAAGCCTAAACAAACCTTAACTAAAGGAACTCTGCTGATTTTGTATAGTAACTGAATCGATAGACTAATTAAATGTATTAATAAAGTAGTTCGGTGCAAGAAATAAGAAGACAATGTGTTTAAAATTTTTAAAAAAAAGTCAGTTTGCAATTGCCCGCAATTTGGCCATCCGTCGGATAACTATCCGACGGACGGCCAAGTTGCGGCCGCAAGTTGGCCATCCGTCCGTTACGGACACCTCTTTTCTTGCTGGAGTATAGGTAGATGATCTGCAGATATATTTCATTAATTCATATTTTTTACCAAAATTGAATTAAATGTGAACTACATGACCGTGATTCGTGAGGATTGCGACAACGATTCACATTTAGAATTGATTAACGCTTATAGCATGAATAAAGTGGAAATGACAAACATTGCTGATTCCTTTGTAGATGCTTCTTGTTTCACAGAATACTTGAGAGGCGTAGTTGTGACATGAGAGAGGCTGAATCAATCAATAGTTCAATGTCTTTAACAAGTCCAAATATTCTCAACTTCTTTAACATTTAGCTAACCGCATGGTTATAAATACAGCCCTGCATTTAGGGAACTGGTGGCTTAATGCATGCAGTTTCGGCTTTTTGTCATTATATGCTCGATTACGGTAATTCGCTACAGTATCCAAATTGGTTTTCAAGATTCCCCTTTAGGGTCAACCTGTGAATACAAATGTCGGAACATTGATTTTTATTCTTATAAGAAAATATGCGAAATGGCTAGGGCTCAGGCGAAGAGCCTAAATAGTGAGAATCATTCTGTAGTGATTTGCGAAATTAATCAATACTTCTAACAAATTTTATGGAAAATATAAAATACCAGGTGATATCTTGATTCCGTTCCCAGCTACGATCGTGCGCACTGCGATCGTCCTGTATAATAGGAATTTATATTTTCTATTATCAGAAATTATAATCATTGACGATAGCCCTATTCGCTGTCTTTAAAGCGGAGTAAAATGCAAACATTAATCGAACGAATACGATTGCATTTTTATAGTATGACTACATATTTTCCCAATTAATTCTATATATCAGCGTAAGCCCTTAGATCAATAAGTAAGTCAGCGATAATTGAGTCGAGTGGGGAACGAGAACGAGAAGGGCAAAAGGTGTTGAAATGGACAGGATCGAATCCTCAAGATACCGGCCTACCGTACCACAAACGCTACAGTAGCCGCATACCTACCGTACCCCTCACAATTGATATCGATCGATTATGATACACAGTTCATATTAGTTCATTAACAGAATTCCAGGTTACCCACCTCCCGTACCAAAAACGTTACAGATATTAACATATCGTACCACAACCGATATAGTAACTGTGGAGATTGATCTACCGTATTCTACACGTTACAATTGCCGTGGATATCGATATTTTGATTCAGTTAAAATTAACTCAAGCCTACCTCTCACGCACATTACATCACTGTAGCCATTACACTATCGTACACCGTAGCCGGTTCTTGTAACGGGTACGATAGGTCGACATTTACGAGTACTGGGTACGGTAAGTCAACTGTAACGTTTTTGTACGACACGTCAATATTAGCGGGTACGGTAACGTTTGTGGTATGGGAACTTGGTTTTCTGGATTACGTTAGCGTGCGATATACTGAATCGTGAATGTAATAACCAGATCGTGTTAACATAGGTCGAAAAGTATGTTACAAAGTACCAAGCCTGACCGTATTTTTGAGCCAAATTTTCACAAAAATTGAAAAACCTGACCGGATTTTGAGCCAAATTTTCACAAAAATCGAAAAACCTGACCGGATTTTGAAAACCGATAACCTAGCTATTCGACCTATGCGTGTTAACAACGCTTCGACACTTGGTTAATCACTTGGTCACGACACGACTTGGTTAACTAGTTTAATATTTCTATTTCTAATGCCTATTTTTGGCTTGTTAAAGTGTATAAATTGTACCATCGCATTCAATCCTCCATACGAATGATCGGCAAATGCATTAAAGCAACCAGAAATAGATGGTACGTCTGTAGATGATCTGAAAAAAAGCGATAGCTATCAAGCAATAAGGTTATAGAATTAAACTATTCGCTCAGTAATTATATACATATACATACATTGGTTCCATATCATCCAAAGTTCCAGATTCAATGGTGATCCTAAATTGTCTGATTTATGAATGTTTTTTTCAAGGAACACGATAAAAGGCAATACATAAATCAGATAAGTGGGTCTTTTACACTTATTTTTGAACCAAGCTGAGTAGTCGTTTGTTCAACATCCCATTTT
Source organism: Parapristionchus giblindavisi (assembly GCA_943737045.1). NCBI lineage: Eukaryota > Metazoa > Nematoda > Chromadorea > Rhabditida > Diplogasteridae > Parapristionchus > Parapristionchus giblindavisi. Next base: position 874,598 of record CALSFV010000030.1, on the reverse strand, counting down.
AACAAGTTTCTCTCCGTTCCCCTCTCCTTCTCCCTCCCTCTCCCTCGGGTGGTATTTATACTAATAAAAACGAGATGATAAAAGATCGACTGACAGTTCAGGGCAGCATATCGATGTTGATGAAGGCACTCGTTCTCCACAATACCTGCACCTGAATACACATTATTAAAGCACATGCAGTCACAAAAATGAAATCCTAAATATATTCGGTATACGGTATGTGTAGGAAATCAGTCGATATCTGTTTCGTTCTCTTCGTTTCGTTAAGGTTTTACCTTTCTTTCACTTTTTAATTGTATGATTGGTTATCCATGGTTAACCATGGTTATCACTGTTATGATTTTAAAAAATGCGTTGCTAATTATCCATTCAAACAATTATTTGCAAAATATTTGTTGAATCTAAATACATTTTGACCCTTGATTTAGATGAAAAAAGAAAATACCTAATGGACTGGTTGATTCCATAGTACATGAATACATCTTTCTCGTACTTCTGCACCTCGTCTAATTCCCTGTTCATGTCAGGATACCACTGACGAATGGAATCAATATCTGAAACAACATAAACGAATAACTAGCTTGAACTATGTACGCTCATGAAGAGAGTTTATACGCCTATGTTACCACGTGGGTCAAAATCATATAATGTTATGAATACTAGAGCTGACACCTCGCATTATGCTATCTCGGCGATCACCGAATAAAACATGACACTATGTAAAAGCGATCACTCGAACCGAAATTGTAGGGATGTCTTAGAAAAAACCATACATGGGCGTGGTACATGGAGCTCGATTATACAGGCAGCATCGGAACGAAACAAAGTAAAAGCTATACTTTTAAGGATGACGTAATATCAAAGTAATTAGAAAAGTAATTAGAAAAACTAAATTACCCGATTTTCGACTCCACCAGATATTTGCTAGAAGAGCCAATTGACGAACCGTGAGATCTGGCTTTCTTTGTTGTACCACTAAGAAATCTGCGGGAATCGATACTGCAGGTACCTACAGTAACAGATGTATTCCTACTGGGATACATTCAGCGTACATAAATTATTTTTGAGTTTTTTTTTTGTAAAAAAGATCGAGGGAACAGCGATTACTTGTTTGTAAATAACAATAATACGTGTACAAATAACATGAAATTATATAATTAATAAATATTATTACCTCATCATATTGTTCAATGTCTTCTCTATCGTCTTCTATTCCAACTATGGGTTCATCTTCCTCACTTGAACTCGATTCGAGCTCAGAATACACTGTACAACGTTCAGTTGTACGATTCGAACGATAATCGCCTGCAAAAGAAACTAAAACTTCCATAAAATAAAAGCGTAACATCATTATATTCAAAACATTCTGTGACGTGCAGCTTAATCGGAAAAAACGCGTAGAAAATTGTACAGATAAACAACAAACAGTAATGCAAATAACGAATGGAAATAGATGTTACCTCTTGGATCAGCCATCACCTAACTAGGGAAGGCCGTGTGAAATGGTAGAAACTACGGGGAATGGCCTGCATAGCGATAATCAGCATGGTCGACTTAGTAAGAATCAACTTTTAAAGTCTGCAATTTATCCATTTTGTAAAATGTCAAACCCGGCTCATATACGCGGCAAGAGTGAAATAATGGCATACAGTTAAGATGAGAGGAGGGGAGGGATAACTGCGGAAGGATGAACACTCACTATCAACCGTGCTGTGGTGTAGTGGTAAGCATGCGTGGTCGTAACTTTTTGTACACGAGTTCGATTCCCTCAAGAGAAATTTTTTGTCAGTGTAAAGTTCATCAAAGCACATTGCTGTTTCAATTTAAATAAAGTCGGAAATATCAACTTCTTTTGTTTTTGCAACTTTTTTTCGCTCTCTTTTCTTAACTATTCCTTGTTGCGAATCTGTGGGAAATCGAATAAACTTTATTGAAACAATGGAAAATATTAACATAAATGTTCAACCAACTAACAATAACTGTAGGTATAACAGCGTGAATATCAACAAACACAATTTTAAAAAACAGCGTAGATCAAGCGAAATCATCACGCTAAAGAGTAAATCGATAAAAGGCGGGAAGCGTGAGCAACTAATCGATCAAACTACAACACAACAACTTGCAAAGCATGTATCTACCGGGTTGGTATTGGATTTAACATCAAATTCCTGAAATAAACAAGTCCAATATAAGCAAAAGAGAGCGAAAAAAAGTTGTAAAAACAAAAGAAGTTGATATTTCCGACTTTATTTAAATTGAAACAGCAATGTGCTTTGATGAACTTTACACTGACAAAAAATTTCTCTTGAGGGAATCGAACTCGTGTACAAAAAGTTACGACCACGCATGCTTACCACTACACCACAGCACGGTTGATAGTGAGTGTTCATCCTTCCGCAGTTATCCCTCCCCTCCTCTCATCTAAACTGTATGCCATTATTTCACTCTTGCCGCGTATATGAGCCGGGTTTGACATTTTACAAAATCGATAAATTGCAGACTTTAAAAGTTGATTCTTACTAAGTCGACCATGCTGATTATCGCTATGCAGGCCATTCCCCGTAGTTTCTACCATTTCACACGGCCTTCCCTAGTAAGGTGAACGACTTGGTAGAGCTACACACAATAGGCTAAAAACAAAAGATTTAATATGTGTCAAAGAAACCACTCCTACAAGAAACAAATATGATAATAAAAGTAGCAGCACATGCGATACGATGTTCACGCTCTGCAGAATTCACTATAAACTCGAAAGCCTTCCCAATCAGTAGGTCGACGGGGCGCGCACATGACATAAGGCGCACCCCATGGGAAAGTGCTACGGCGCACCCCACGGTGTGGGAGTTACGGCGTGCCCCACGGGATTTGGCCTCTATACGGCGCACCCCACGGACAAAAAATACCGGAGTAGGTAAATAACCTTCATCGCCACTTCTCATTTCGGTTGTGCCTGAAATTTATTTATTCCTTTTTTTGTGATTTTTTGATAGCTTACCACAAGTCGAAGATCTCGCGTATTCAATAATAGGCCGTAGACACCCGTCTATTCTGTCAGATGGTGTGCCTAATAGAGCGCAAGCCTTCCTTGTATCATCATAAGCGTACGCTTTACACTGTAAAAAAAACATTAGACAAGTCGGCTCTAGGTCTAATGAGAACCGATGAATAATATGATAACCATTTGCATATGAGAGACCGGTTATTATTCATCAGTTCTCATTGTCTGATTGAAAGATGTCCGTCGCTAAGGCGAATTGGAGAGATAAAACACAATATTACATTACTTTTAAAGGGATTGGGGATGGGAAAAGGCACTGATTATTTGAAGCTGAACAATAGCATTAACCATAATCACATCATCACACATAGCGAATAGATCATGGAAATTAGGCATGTGAAGTCTTTTTTTATTCATAATAGCATTTTGACAACGCATTGTATGAATAATGCTCACCGTAGTTTCTAGAAAGACTAGCCAAAAAGCAACTAACATAACGTTTTGCTTCATTCCCAGAATGAATTTAGTACAGTAGAGAAAGAAAGTATTTAGTATACGAATGTGATATAAGAATGTGTTCTGCACTTCGTGGAATCGGTTCGTTGAACACTAAAGTGACAGTAATGGGATCTGTCCCCTCGAATACTGAGACGAAACAAACATCAGTAGCGAAAAATATCCTCGTATATAGTGTGGTAAAGTAAAGTAAAATCTGCAGAAATGGAATCTGTGGTTGTCAAAATGCGTGTGGGTACAGGAGAAATAGGAAATTTCAAGGGAATAAGTCATCTCATGACTCAATCTTGCGATTGGGTGGTTATTTAATTTATGCTGCGCGCGTATATGCCACAGGATATCTCTATAAATAGGATATGGACCATCTCAGTTATAAGTGGCCGCAACACCAGGCAACGCAACGCATAAATGCGTCTAGACGTTGCGATCGAAGAAACATAGGGATAATTATTAGCTACCTTATATATTGCAAAGTTTACATTTGAAGTTCAATCCTATACGTGTTCATCAATTAATATTATTAATTTAATCTTTTGATTCCTATGCTTGTCTCCCTTGCATAGGAAATGTTCTATATATAAAATGTGTTGTGTTTTCAGTCGGCGATGCGGTTCATTTTTGGACAACGAAATCTATTCCTTATGAAAGAATTCTACAATTAAAACTTTTTTACATGTTTGTCGATGTACCATGAAATCAATATAATCAACAATAATCACTTTATCATTTTGTTCCAAATGGAAAATAATACTTGCAAGTTAATCAGTTCTTAACAGGATCAAGTCTTATGCCTATCTATTCGTGTTCTTACGTAGGCATGATGCACTCTCCACAATCGTCGTAGATCCAGCTTCGACAAAATCGTTGATCAAGAGCGATTGACCATAGGAGCACGCGAATCGGACGTAATTGGCGTAGAAGTAGCTATGGAGGTACTCGATCGAAGTATATCTGCAGAGCAAGATTTAATAATATTTTATGTTACTTCGACGAAAGAAAAAATTCTACATATATATCTAATATATATTATAATATCTAGATTACAGCATTGATACTATTACAGAAAGTGCAGGATATACAATAGATGATTTGCAACCAAGTGTATCTCTCTAGCTAAAAAGAAGTCGAAATGTCTTACTGTACATAATCCTTAGCACTGCATGGATTTCCTTTAGAAGGGAATGTAGGCTGGCGAGATGTTATTACATGGTCATTTACTTCTGATTTCGTCTCCTTTTTGAGCGGTGTACAATTGTCTGAAATTTTAATCTTAAAATCAGGGCTGGGAATTTCTGTTTCTGAATTTTCTGTTTTTTCTGTTTTCTGGTCATTTTGGGGACCAGAAAATTTTCTGACCAGAAAAAGAAAATATATATCTAAAACAGAAAATTTTCAGAAAATATTATTCTTTGAAATGGTTTTAAAGAAAAAGACAAAACTCTTTTACTGTTGCATTTATTAAGTGTTTTTGTCAAATATCGTACACAGCGAGTGTAAATTGGCCCAAATATGGCATCAGATTTCTCATCTTTCCCTACTTGTGTACACGATTTGCCAACATTCTGGCAAATGGTAGTCGAGGACCAGCTATTTGCCACATACAGGCACGCATTTGCCAGAATACCGGTAAATCGTTCGTAAATTATCCCTACTCGGCCAAATTTAATCAATGTGCATATACGGCCGAAAATTGCATGATCGGACTTTGGTGTCTCGGTGTTGGATCTAGTCAAATGAAGCCGGTATCGTTTCGATTCTATATAGTTGCAATTTGGTGTTTTTCGCTGGCGCCTAGATAAAAATGTATGCGAAATTGGTTTTGCAACCAAACTAATAAAAATATTAAGAAAAGAAGGCAAATCAATGATTTTATGACATTTTCTGTTTTTTTTCTGAATTTTCTGTTTTTTTCTGCTTTTTTGAAAACAGAAATTTCTGTTTTCTGATTTCAGAAAAAAATTATTTTCTGTCCCAGTCCTGCTTAAAATATTAAAAAAAGAATACTTCCATGGTGAGCCTACTTACCTACTTACCAATATAAATGTTTAGTTAACGACAAAGTGAGAAAAAGTGGAAAGTATAATTAGTATGCTGGTATTGATTTTAAAATCTTTAAAACTCACTTTGATGAGCAGCGTTTACACATTTGGCTCCCTTGATCAACATCCACTCGTTGTTCTCAGTCAGATTCCACAATCTCTCATTCGAGTTCCATACGAAATTCGTCAAGAGATTACTACTGCGGAAGATGTTGGTTCCATTGAGGAGAGTTACACTGAAATTCGACATAGAATCGACAATCTATTCATTTTATGAAATTTTCGACATAAGTAATATCATAACACAAGCTAATGTGATTCTCCGCTCTGACAGCACTCTCTCGTAACAAAAAACGAGAGTGTGTTGCCAGACCGGAGAAATTCAAATTATCCTTGGCATCAATCTAAACCTTACTCAAGCATGACATCTCCCTTTCCACATGGTGACGTGGCCAACTTGTCCATCGGTACAATAAACGTTTGATTTGAATCAAACAGTGTATTCTGAATGTAACCCTCCTCGATTGGTGTTGGTCCCGGGGTATCGGTTACTTCAACTGTAGCCGTTGACTTGGGTACTTCCGTGACTTCAGCGGTTGATGGCTCTTCTGAACGGAACACAACGTAAGTATTGCACGAGTGCAATTAAAAGTGTTTCATAACTTCAGTGGTTCAACGAAAAAATGACGTGTTTTAGAACACCGTTTCACTCACTTTTCGAATCTCATTTACACGAGAATAATGCGCGTTTCTTCTAAACTAACAAGGAAACGTTGTCAAAAAATAGGCATAAACTATCATACCTGTACATTCTTCTTTGACATATTCATTGTACGCTGCCATGCAGGAGTACGTATTAGGCATATGATGGGATAACAGAACACATGTACTTCTTGCAGCACTGAAGAAGAAAGATTCGCACTGAAATTTGATTATATATTACGAAATTATAGAGTTGGCAGTTTTTTCGAAATTTGAAAAAAATGCAGTAATAATGGAAACAAAAAATCTTACTTCATCCAACTCCGAACATTCTTTCTGGCATTGGTCGATGGAGAAGGAAAGTTTTCTGTCAATAGTGACTCTTGGAGATCTATTGCTCTTTACGGAATAGCAATGACCGGATGCCTGTGCAAAATTTTCATTGAATTAACCGGGATTTTGTAATTCTCCTCATCTCTTCACAATTTTTTCCACGAGAAAGTAGATTTTTCTCACCTCTTAATCATCTCATCATTTTTGTTATTATCAAATTGTTAAACATTCCTCTAAGGGCAGGTAATAAGGGTATTCTTATTATAAATATAAAAGCGATTATTCTACCTGTACAAGGATCAAGAAGAGGACAATACATCCCAAGACCAGATTCATCGTAAAGTAGGGATGGTAAGATGGGGATTGAAGACAGGAGAAGTATATATATTAGCATCGTCTACCTACGCATCTGTCAATGCAGATTTGTTTCAATTTATTGTTTTCATGACAGTATCCATTTCGTCTGAAGGTATTATTTTTAGCAATATGAAGACCACAGTACTACCCTAGATTGTATCAATCTGAAAGTTTTTTTATTGTTTGCTTTCTTTTTTGATACGACGTCTCAATAAATGTTCAAACAACAAATATGTACATATATGGAACACATTGTAGTTGAACTGAATAACCATTCAAATGAAGAAATAATATTTATCATTGACTCTAGGAAAAGCATTGGGCCCACAATAGTTGGATAGATCATTAGGTAATAAGGCAAGCGAGACACGCCGGTACATTATGGAAAGCGCATGATACTCAGGGAGGGGAACGATTGTCGATAGGTATCTACGCAGGCAAAATACAATACGGTAAGTCTACAATAGCTGCTAAATGGCAGTGATAATCGAGCCCGTGCGAACGACCCGTTTGAACTGGGTGTAGTATACGGTAAATGATTACAAAACATTTTAACATTATGGATAGAGGAGCAAGCTCAACGATTTCACAGGGAGAGGCATAGCTGATTCAGCTGATCAGAATAATTAACAAAAATGATTAATTAAAGATAATAAAGTCTTTACATCTGATATGATTATAATTTTTATTAAACGAGGTAAATCTATGCTCAAAGCGCTGATTTTTTTCTCCGATTTGACCACACTCTCTGGGTTTCTTTGTCTACGAGAGAGTACTGTCAATGCGGAGAGTGAAATTAACTTGTTTGTGCCTTTAAAGGGATTGCAACCTCATGCAATGGTCTCTTCGACGCGCAATGCTCTCTCGTTATTAGAGAACAGATAAATAGTATGCACAATGAAGAGGCCATGAAGTGAGGTTACGCTCCCTTTAAGGGCTAGCAGTTTGTATGAATGGACTCTAGCTAGCAGACGGAGATAGTGTATGAAATGTAGAGAAAAATCAATAATTATTTGTTTCAATCCGTGTAGAAAGGATATTTAGGAGCGAATTGATTCTCGCCGAATTGCACAGTCTCCTTCTCATCTGATATGTCGGTTTTCCCGAAGAATGACTCCCTGAAAAATGAAAAAAAATCTTTCAAACGAGATTCACGCAGGGAGTATTTTGTACCGTCGATTTCTTATGTCGTTTCTACGTGGGATTTATCGAAAAAAAAGGTTGTTTCAAACACCAGAAGTGTATACGAATTGTTGATAATATCCACGGAATAAAGAGTATTACGTCGAATTTGTACTTATGACATACCGGTAGTATGGCGATGGCATCGTTGGATACAGCTCGGATAGGATTGACGACGGCATGCGCACCTGCAATTGTCTGCGTAGCCCAACTGAGTATCATGATCAATTTTGGTTGCGTAGACACTGAGTATCATACCCGTTTCCTCGCCGATAACAGTGCATCGAGTTCGTTTGACATGGCATCATCAGTGGTCGTCTGGCCGTCCTCATCCGTTATTGTCACCTGAAGTTCATAAAACTTATTTAAATGTTTACTTCATAAATAAAGAAAATATCACTGTAAAGTATGTATTTCCAGGAATGCCTAACATAATGTGCTCACGCGTTTGTTATAACTATCACTAAATTCCAAAAAAAAATTGTACTTTTCGCTCTGTCTCTCGTAGAAAATGGAAGCATTAACATGAGCAAAGAGTTTCAAATTAGCACGGGATGTACCTTTAACAATGAATAACTAGGGACTAATCAATGAACAACTTACTTGCACAATCGAATCATCAACAGGCATGCTGTTCTTGTGGGTGAGTGACAGCGAATTTCCATTGTTCCTCGCCGTTGACTGTTTCGAGTGGGTCAACAAATCTGCCAGTAAAGGAATGGTTCCCACCACGATAGGAACGGAGGCGGTTACGGTACCTTCCACCTGAAATATCGATCGTTCACAATAGTGTTCGATGGGCGTCTAAATTTTTTGCTTATTTTAAATATATTTTTGCACTTTTAGCATAATGCCTACCTCCAAATCAACCGTGTAGTTAAGATGTATGCTCTTGCATCTTCCCAATTTCGGCGGAAGAGACGGTAATCGCAGCCTCTCCAAGACCACGTCAAATGAGGAATTGGCGCCGGCCTCACCAAACTCTTTCCGGAGGATTTGCTGAAATATTTTTATTCAATAAAATTAATCTGTTGAATTAATTCACCAATGTTTCAACTGTAAGAACGTGCCGGTAACACAATTGAACTCTTATTTCGTCACGGTATTATCTTCCTAATGGGAATTTTCTATATCACTCTCTATCATGCACTAGTTGTCTGGACTCGCATATCGTCTCTCTCTTTCTACAAATGTCCGCACAGGTGTTCAATATAAATACAGTTTGTAATCTTACCTTTTTGGTTGTCTTCGCTTGCTCATGTCCAGCGAAAGTTTTTGCTCTAAAATTTTAAAATTTTATAATAAAATATAAATTCAATTTTAATCAAGTTATCGTACTTGTAAGTGACATGTTGAGTGAGTTTCAGCGAGACTTTCCTGGCCTTGTTCGAACTGTTTTGCACCTGTAATATTCTTCATGATCAGATTGTAATTTCACTCAGTGCTTGATAATTTACTTCAAAGAAAAAAGAAGCATGCAGAGACTAATTTATATAAAAATTTTATGTGATTTATGCAAATTATCAAAGCGCAGTTGTAAAGCCAGTTAGAAAAGTGCCAAGTATTACTTGGCTTGTTGTCAAAATAATCTTCCTTGCGCATGATATGAATACTTTGTTATCGATAAGTGAGATTAGACAATATTGTATGTAAAATTCCCTTGCCAACCTTTGCAGATGCTTCTATCATCTCTCCAGGCGTATAACCGGTCTTTGTCAGCGACAATTCTGCCTGAAATATCTTAATAAACCGCGAATATTTTAGTCTGGCTATCGTTCGTAGACACGAAAGTGTAGGGAAGTCAATGGGGAAACTAAACAATTGGCAAAACCTAATGACTATTAGAGTATTGTAAGTTGACCACAATAAAGTTCTGTGATGACTATTGATTCAGTCGTTACATATCCCAGAACGTTCAATCTACCGGGACTTCGATTACTCATTCTTAGGTTGAGCGAAATGTTTTTTCTTTTTTTTGCATATTTACATTTTCACCGCTCCTTGAACAAGCATCGGTATAAAATGTCCTGCGCTCATTGTTTTCTTGTTTTTTCTCACACCCCCACGGATGAATAGAAAGAGCATGACTTTCCGAATGAGGATTCGGTCAGGGATGAAATTTCCTTGCATTCTCGCCTGGACGAATAGAGAGCACTGAATAGTAAACATACTTTGACATCACTGGTCTGCTATTATTTATTGTCGGGAATAACACAGAATGACATGACAGAAGAAAACTTTCCACTCGATCTAATATTTACCTGAATGCTACCAGACGCTTTCCAACAGATGGCGGCTACAGTTTGATTCGATTCAGCAACAGTGGCAGGCTCGCTCAACTTAATTATACAAAATGATTTATATTTAATTGGATGCAAAGCTAACTTTTCCCCCATGAACGTCCAACCTTACGTTCTTTCAACACCGATCATGTAGAGAGTATTGATATTTATTTCTAATGGAAAGAAACTCTTACGACGGGATCACAGTTGATGTCCTCAATTCCAACGACAGTGAACGCCGTTCGTGAGACGATGTCAAAGTCCCATGGACTGTAAACAATTTATATTAAGTTCAGCAATCTTTCACCAATTGATGTTGTTGATAGAAACATAGCTTAATTAATAAATGATAATATTTAATAATAATAATATATCTTTTGCTAAACTATAATCAGCCATCAACAAGATTTCAGATAGCACAGTCAAATATCTAGTTTATTTTGAATAATTCTTACCGTTCACAAATGGCTCGACACGTATAACGTACGAAGCCGTGATCTCCTTCGAACGATGAAGGAAGAGACTTGGGAAGGGTATACGAAAAGGGAATCTCGTGATGACCGGAGGGAAGAATACGGTCCTGAAATTGATTATCTCATTAAAAGTCAAACTTTGCAAAGTGAATTACGAGTTAAAATTTCACATTCCTTGATCGAGCTTATTTGTAATATATCTGAAAAAATTAGATGCGATCTGTATCCTATTAGGAATGGTCGCATAGTAAGAAGGAGGAGATGCATAACAAAAAATTAATATTCTTATGACCTTATTATGTGATCAATGTCTCAGTCTACTCGTGTATTTTAATCTTCCTCGTTTCGTTTTCCGACGAAACGTGAAAAGGACCAGCAAACACATAGATATGAAGGACTCTCATATGAAGTATCTTTTATTCTTGGCCTCTCAGTCTCTCTTTCGGTTGAACTCACTCTCTCTTGCTCTATATATTAAATGTGCAGAATATTATGAAAAAAACATGCAAATATACTCCTTTAACACTATATAAAATGAACTTGGAGTTCTAGACAGCGGAGCCATCTTCAGACACTATCAGGAAAATTATCGTATATACTTAAAATATGTATCTAATACATATCTATTTCAACTTGACCCTTCTATCTTTGCTGCTACTTTGTTTGCTCATATTTGATCTACGCCCTCGTTCTAGTTCTAGCATCCTTAATTATTTTGCCGCGTGAGCGGAATAAATCACACGCAAACTGCACTCTAGTTCGGAGACCACAGATTCGTCTAAATAACAGAATAGAAGAGTTTCTTGCAAGCATCTCTTTGTATGTCAACGTTCCGGTTAATATAATAAAATCCCTGATTGTAAGCAAAATGTTTCGAAATGAAAATATTTTCCCGAAACATTCCAACACTACACCCTGCTACGAAATACCCATTCAAAGCTGATAAAAATGTTTCAATATCAAAAATGTCAATTCCAACTTTCACCTTATCCTCGTGTTCCGCGAACTTGTGGGTATAAGCAGTGTTGAACTGCTCGAGGAAGTAGGGTTCACTGTTGTTACAGTGTTTACGCGATTTCCCCGAGTGTTTGGTCCATTGGGTCCGGCAACGACCCTGCAATGAAAATTTTCACGGGCATATCACATGTTCTGCTCAATAGTTTAATTTAATTTAATTTAATATACATTGAATAAATGTGACAACAAGTGATAAATGAATAGTGTGAATTATGTTGAGGCGAGTGGGGTTGGAGAGAGGGTGGAAGGATCAAGTTTCGAAAGGAATGGAAAAGAAGACCACAGTTTCCTTAATTTTATACACTTTCAATATAGACATGTACAGTATCGCCAGAAAGTAATCGGACACTTTTTCATTTTTTTATAACTTTTGATCCAGGAAAGCAATCAAGCTGATCTTTTCAGCCAATGTAGAGAATTTATCAAGGAATATTACCATGATGTGTTGGTGTAATTAACTTAGTTAATTTTTGCGTAGTGATGACGCTACCGAAGTGCACTTTTTTGAAAATTCCCATTTCTTTAGTGAAAAGCCCTGTTCTTCGGGAACACTGTGAGAGTGTAGACCCCCACTAGGGTCGTACAGTCAAACAATCTGGAATGGCTCCGACTCCGATTTCAAGCTGTGGCAGGGTTGCAACTTTGACCTCCAAAATTTATAACTCGGCTTCTAGATGTGATAACGACCCGTACTAAGCGCCAAAATGATGCTAGTGGCGAGTGATGTTTATCCCCGAAATATGGTAGTCATAGCTCGTCATTTGCCCTCAGGGCATAAAATAATTTTTTGTTGGGAGGACCGCTTTTGAGACCCTACCGTTCAGAGGGCAGGTCTTCTAAAATTATGGTTTCAGCGCATGCAGCTTTGCAATGTATCATATATTTATTTCCCTTATTTTGATTTGGTTCCGATTCCTTTTAGACCCGTAGCAAAAGTTATGTTGAGGTCTACTCGGTTGTAGCGAGTAAAGATCAAAATACAAAGATCAAAGATCAATGTTCAGCAATAGTGTAAAAACTTTTGTGAACATCTCTAACATGCATAGGTGCTTTGCAAATAAGAAATTTCATCAATAGAGGCCCAGGGATGAGAGCAGTAAAAGAGAAAGCACAAGAGCGCGCACCGAGTAGACCTCTGCATAACTTTAGCTATGGGTCTAAAAGGAATCGGAACTAAACCAATATAAGGGAAATAAATATATGATACATTACATAGCAGCTTGCGCAGTAACCATATTTTTAGAAGACCTGCCCTCTGATCGGTAGGGTCTCAAAATCGGTCCTCCCAACAAAAAAATATTTTATGCCCTGAGGGCAAATGACGAGCTATGACTACCATATTTTGGGGATAAACATCACTCGCCACTAGCATCATTTTGGCGCTTAGTACGGGTCGTTATCACATCTAGAAGCGTGAGTTATAAATTTTGGAGGTCAAAGTTGCAACCCTGCCACAGCTTGAAATCGGGGTCGGAGCCATTCCAGAATGTTTGACTGTACGGCCCTAGTGGGGGTCTACACTCTCACAGTGTTCCCGAAGAACAGGGCTTTTCACTAAAGAAATGGGAATTTTCAAAAAAGTGCACTTCGGTAGCGTCATCACTACGCAAAAATTAACTAAGTTAATTACACCAACACATCATGGTAATATTCCTTGATAAATTCTGTACATTGGCTGAAAAGATCAGCTTGATTGCTTTCCTGGATCAAAAGTTATAAAAAAATGAAAAAGTGTCCGATTACTTTCTGGCGATACTGTACGTACAACATATCAAAAAATACGCTGATTAGTTGCATACAGGCAAAGTTATATTGAAAAATGTAATTTTTGGTATACTTTGCACTGTACTATATCTTCTATACGCTACTTGCCACGGTGATAATGTTTAAATGCAGCATGAAAATGTTGATGTTGAAAGGATTTTTCTGCCTTTTAACTCTGCGGTTCGGTCGGTTGGACTATTCTCTCTCCACTCTCGATTACACTCGCTTATTCCATCAAGAGAAGAGGACCAACAGTTGAGTCCCCTCCTAGCAGACTTTGGAAAGTCAGGAGCGGTATATCCGTATTGTCAAGCAGGCCAATTGGACGAGAAACGTCAAGTTTTCGTGGGTTATTTGACTATTCTAATCAAGTTTCATATGCTGACGTTTTCTTGAATGGAGATGAATTCTCTCAGAAGCGAAAGGATAAATCTTGTGGATAAGAAGATTCCCCCTGTTTTGGCCCCTTCTGCATTTAATGTGCTGATAAGATAAATAATTGAATTGAAAATTGAAAGGATTTCATTATTGTGAAAAGTTTAAAAGAGAGAGGTGTTTTTCGAATTTTTGCGAGTTTTGGTCATGACTCAATTTGCTCGCGTAATTTGACAGTCTAACTACACTCGAACTCATTAGTGAAGTTCACCTATGGTTTCACTGAAATCTATTTACGATTCTTCGATGATCAAACTTCAAAATTTTAACAACACATGATACAAAGCATATTAAATAATGCTTTCAATGGATTTCTATTGACAATAGTGGAAATGGTCATATTGTTCAGTTTAGTGAATAGGACACAGACTTCGATGGTTATGAAAAACCAGACGCTGGAATTGCTCGAAATTTAAGACCAGAGATCAAAGATCAAAGATCAGATATCATCTTACCTTCAATTCCAATAAGATCTCATTGATTCGCTTCGGCTCTGGAGCATCAATAATGATCTAAAAGATATCGATTTTTCTGGAACCTTCAGTTCGAAAATATATGACAACGATCTTTCTTTCATTATTCTCATCGTACGCAATTTGTTAGTATTCGCTTGCGTGCTGTATAAAATTGGCCAAAAGAAAAGAAAAGCAAGGAAGTTTTCGTTATTTCGTTTTTTTTAAAGTTTTCGATAACATTATTGATGGAAGTGACTATTGATACGAAAAAGAGCATCCCATAGAAATTGAGGAAACCCGGAAGTGCTGCCGTTTCTTTTGTTTTTGTAGACATTCAAGCGCATGATTTGGTCTTGAAAAGTCGTGAAAACAAAGAAAATATGCATAAGAGAACACATACAAACTGAAACACTTTTTCTTGAATTAGCTTTTGAAGTTGAAGAAACACTGAGCAAATGATTTGTATTGCGTTACCATAAGCAAACATGTATCATATTTGGACTAACGGCCATGGCGTTGTTAGCGGTAGGATTAGGAAATAATAATAATAATAATAAACTTTATGATGGCAAAAGAAATTGAAATATGATTTGATGATTCACATGTGATCGCATAAATACGATGCTACAGCCTCAGTAGCAAAGTTGATTATTGCAATTAAAATTAAAAATGTGATTCCTCAAACCTTTCCCGATATCTCCTGGCCGGCAAAGTAAGCATTCTCACTGTTATCCAGCTCGATCTCGAATCGGTCGAGCTTCATGCCCAATCTAAATCACGGATTCCGTATAATCTCGAGTGCCGGTAATTAGGACGTACGTACATTGACATGCGTCGGAATAATTGGTAATCGAACGACATTGCACACGCGAGGAATGAGGAGCAACGGAACAGTGGCTGGTGTGCCGTTGAATCCGGAGCCGGGAAATAAAAGCGGAGACAACAAGAACCGGAAAATAGGAATCATCTGTAGCGGAGGAGGAAGCCGCATAGGGGATGGTAGTGATGAATGATGATTGCTGTGACTCTGATGAGCGAGAAGAAGTGAGAGAGGGAGAGAAGGAGAGGGAGAGATGGTGAGAGGGAGAGAAGGAGAGAGGGAGAGAGGGAGAGAGATTGAGAGAGGGAGAGAGGGAGAGAGGGAGAGAGGGAGAGAGGGAGAGAGGGAGAGAGGGAGAATATATGAGAGAGGTTGAGAGGTAGAGAGGTAGAGAGGTAGAAAGGGAGAGGGAGAGGGAGAGTCAGAGAGGGAGATGAAGAAAGCGGATAAAACGAGAGAAGAATGTGGAAGAGATGTAAAGGGAGCATACACGCGAAAGACTCGAATCTAAACATTGCATAAATCACACATTTCCCCCTGCTCATCACTGGCATTTCTTAGAAACGAAGTCACATTTCTTAACGACGAGTAGGAGTGTAAGATGCACTGAGAGTCCAAACAAATTGTGTTTACCATTTGTATAATTACTATCACAACGACGCAATTTTAAAGTTAGAGGTAGACCTCTCTCAATGGTCTCTTCGTTTCGCACACTATTTCTCTGTTCTCTAGCACTGAGAGAGGGTAGCCCTGTCAAAGGTCCATTTAATCTACCACGTTTCTTTTCGATAATAGTGAACAGAGCAAGCGATATACGACGAAAGGTGAAAAGGACCAGTAAACATATAGATATGAATCACACTCATATGATGTATCTCAAAAACATAACATACGTCCTAGATGACTTCTACAAAATCCAAACGCAACGGGCACGCAATGTTTCGCAGTTCTCGGATTTCGAACAGTATGAACGATTCCACTCTCTCTCCCTCTCTACTTCTTTTTCTTTCTTTCTCTCTCTCTTTCCCCGCAGAATGATAGAATCATAAAGTAGAGAAAAGTGAATTTCGGGAAGATTTCGCGATGTCGAAATGCTAATGATCGTATGCACGTTTTGATCAGATTAATAGCTACGTGAAGATCACTGAAAAGCTTCCTTTGTTTTCTCAAAAGCACAGCTAACTTAAAGTTAGAGTAACCTTACTCAAAACCAAAAAAAATTCATATGGCTGTCGCGTCCTGACACGACCGCGTCGCGGTGCACTTTTCAAAATCGCGTTTTTGGCAACTTGCCAAGTGGTGTTCAAGTGGTGCTGCTCGAATTTTCATGCACTTCTCTGTTCTTTTTAAGCGTTTTCACTTGCTTAAAGGTTATTATTTTGTGTTCTTCTGGATATTTCGAGTTTAATAGGCAATCTTGCTATGTAATAGCTCTTGGCAAGATGCGAATTCTCGTAGAAGAGTAGTTAAACTAGCGCTGCTTCTGTTAGATCTTGTATTATCAGATTTACTCTTGAAATTTACTTCTTCGCGTTGATTTACCGCTCTTCACGTTCATATATACTGATGTTCATGTTTAGTAACTCGGGCCAAAGCTTTGAACCTACAGCACCTTTGGCTCTCGCTTCGTGAGCGGTCGGAATGCTACAAAGACACGCAGCCACTGACTGACGTGTCATTCTAAAGGAGGTTTGTATGTTTATTCCTATTGTTGTGCCTCCATTTATTGTTTGGATGTTGATTTGCTTACTTGATTATATCCATGAAGTATTCATCTTACATCGAATCTTTTATGTTTATATTATTATAGATGCAAGGACTCGACTGTCGGTGTAACTCGATGATCCCGTCTTCCCTGTGATACATCTAAGGTACACTTAACCTTTTATTTATATTTTTATTCATAAACTTTATCTCAGATCGTATAAAACATGTTATACGTCCCTGTAACTTATAAAATAGTTCTACATATTTACGTTTTTATTTATCTAGTATCTGTTTCGTATACGTTCTGAAAGAGTAACATTTCGATAGGAGATGTCTTATTTCTCGTGGCAAATCTCTGATTTTAGCTTCGTTGCAGGCAGTATTTTCTCTGACAACGCTTGTGTGAAGGGTCGTTGACCTTCCACGTGAAGGACGCGAAGTGCTAGCACGAACGGCCATAGATATGAAAGTTCGTGAGTTATTTTCAATTTGCTCAATATTTAGTGACTTGCTTAATTTAAATTCATTGATTTCCTGATGCTGAGGGACGTTGTTTCCTTGATAGAAGTTGGGTTTTGATAGAGACCAACATAAAATGAGATACACCGTTAATAACGTAGTATTATCGCTTAAATTATTTATTGTTTATATCTATTATTTATTTCTACTTTCACCATTTTCAAGGAGATTTCGCCTTAGTACAGCGGCGATGAACTAATCTTCGACCTCATTAGAGATTAGGAGTCTTCAATTTCTCCAAGGTTGTAACGATTTATTTATTGCTTATATTATATTTTAACTTGAAGGTTTTGTAATATTATTGAAAAGTTAATTGTTCAGTTATGAATAGTTCATTAATGTTTATATACTATGTTTATATTTTGTGGCTAATGATGATTGACATGCAACATCGTATCTCTCACTCCGTATTCCAGGTGTCATTTTGCTCGCTCATGGTCGTCGCTGTTCGTTACCCTCGCAAATGATGAAGGATGTCAGAAGGGTCACACCTTAGGCGCCGTCGTTTATAAGTAAACATCGAACGGAGCCGTGATCTCGTCACACCACCATTTACCGTCGTTGTTATCCCATTTCACTTTTTGTATGTTATTCATGCTGCTTGTTTGCTACATTTCTTTTGTTTTATATAATTAGCTCGAAAAATAAAGAAATTTGTGAGGATTGAAGTCTAAATAGAATAAAGTATTATTCTTATTCTGTATTCCATCGTATTATATGTGAAAGTGATGAGAAAAGTCTATTGAACGGACCCCTCTATTGAAATATTTCTATAGGCGTCAATAGATACAAAGCTGGTGTTCCATAGGCCGTGTATCAGTTGCATAGCTCAGTTGGTAAGATCTTTGTTTCGCACTCATTGTCTCATGGGTTCGATCCCTCATTCAATGCGTGTTCTTTTGACTGTTTCTGCGAGTGTTCCTTGACTTTGCATTGTTAGAAACTACAGTGCGACCTCTTCCGCGTGAGAGTGAGATTTCAAATTTGGTGAATATTGAGTAAGGTTACTCTCCCTTTAAAACTCTCCGCCCTGGTAATGCTCTCTCTCGTTTTCCTTGTCTACGAGAGAGCGTTGACAGAGCGGAGAGTAAACGTTCGGGGCGTGCCTTTAAGATACATATAAATCTTAGAACATCTACAGTAACCTCTCTCGATATCAGAGACAGCGAAATAGTAAGGAAAATGGAGAGATCATAGACCACGACTAGGCCTCATAAAAGGGGAGAGGGAGAGTCTACGGTTGAAGTCGAGACGATGACGATAATTGAGAAGTGGGGAAATGCAAGCATGACAAAGGAGTGCGGCTTGAGAGCTTGGGGAAAGGAGGGAGAGGGAGAGGGAGAGAGGGAGAGAATAAGGAGAGGTAGAGAGAGAGGAGGAGGAAAAAGGAGAGGTTTGCAACCTAAGATATAGAGCAAATGATACGTAGGTCCTCGGGGTATTGAGGGAGGTGAGGAGGAAGGAGCGGAAAGAGGGAGAGGGAGAGAGAGGGAGAGAGGCAGATTGAGAGAGAGAGGGAGGGGGAGAGGGAAAGGAGGAGAGAGAGGCAGATTTAGAGGGAGAGGGAGAGGGAGAGGCAGAGGCGGAGGGAGAGGTAGAGGCAGAGGGAGAGGGAGAGGCAGAGGGAGAGGGAGAGGGAGAGGGAGAGGGAGAGGGAGAGGGAGAGGGAGAGGGAGAGGGAGAGGGAGAGGGAGAGGGAGACGAAAGAAATACCAGAAGGCTAGTCTTTGTCTTGACATCAAAGCAATTGCGAAATGCATCAAATATAATAAATAGTTTATTTTTTCAACAAAGATCGCTTGGTACTAGCCCGTTACAACGCGAAAGTAATCCGCTCTGACAACACGCTCTTACTATTACTCTCACTAGCGAGTACACTCTTTCGCTACCCAGAATTTATAGCGATATCATTTTCCAAGATAAAACCGGGAAGATTTAGCTCTTTAAACCTAGGACGTGCCAAAAGTATTGCTTTATCATAAGAAAATATTGAACCTTTAAAGGCACACTCCGAGCTAATTTTACTTTCCGCTTTAGCAATACTCTCTCGTGAACAAAGAAAGTGAGAGATCATTGCCATTTCGGAGAGTTTCAGATTATGTAGCTTGAGACATTCCTATATCACCAGAAGAAGCTTCAGTAACCGCTCGGAGAGCTTCGATCTCTGACGCCTTTCCACTTCTTTTCTATGAGATATAAGCGTATTTTGTACATGCGTATTTATCTAAGTCGTTGTGTGCAGCGATACGGAGCGTATGATGAAACTGGATGAGTCCCGGGGGAGAGGGTGAGAGGGAGAGGGAGAGGAAGGGAGAGAGAGGGAGAGGGGGAGAGAGGGAGAGAGGGAGGGAGAGCGAGAGGGAGAGAGAGGGAAGTAGGGAGAGAGAGGGAGAGAGTCTTGAGTTTTCCCGAACAGAGGAACTGAACAGCCGTTAGAGGGAAGAGAGAGAGGCAGAAAGAAATGTGGAGAGGATAGGAAAAGGGGGATAAAATACACAACAACTGTAGACTAAGGAACGATATAGTCATAGATCGTATGGATTCCTTCGTGATGCAATTTAATCATCTTAAACGCATGTAGATTCTCGTAAGATTTAAGCATCTTAAAGACACACCCGAGCTAATTTTACTCCCCACTCTGACAACACTCTCTCGTAAACAGAGATAACGAGAGAGCATTGCCGGAGCGGAGAGTTTCAAATTAGCTCGGGGAGTGAATTCAAGCCCAATTCAAAAGTTTTAAGATCAAGAAAAGAAAATAAAAAAAACTTTCCTCGTTTCTAACACTCTCTTGCATCCTTTTCTCTTCTTTTTGCGACTTTTCAATTGAACATTAGCAAAATCTTCTCAAGAAATTGCATAATTTATGCTATTACTGGATAAACATGATATAATTGATGAGTATATCGAATAATAAGAAATGGCTATTATCACTTATCACAGGCCTGGCAGTGATCTCTCGCAGGACATCGTAAGCCTTGAACATATTTACCCTTTATTTTAAAGGGAGCGTAACCTCTCTCAATGTCCTCTTCATTGTGCACACTATTTCTCTGTTCTCTAACAACGATAAAGCATTACGCGTCGAAGAGACCATTGAGAGAGGTTACGCTCCCTTTAACTTTGCATAAAACAGGATGTCATGACTTACATGTAGCAAAGAAACAAGTAATTATCACATCATTAGAAGGCGGGATTAATTCTTAACAAGCTCACATTCATTCCATATCATTTGCATGATCGTGCAGATTAGATATGTTATTTAAACGGATTAGGATTGTGCCAGAATGGATTTCTAAAGAGCGAAGAGGCACTAGAATTTGATTTGGAATCAGAAATATTTTAAGAATGATTTTTCGTGATACATCAATACCGTTATAAAATGGAAAGAAGGAAGCTATTGCTTCGTGGTTTATCGATGACGTCATTGCTACAGTGATTCATAAGTTCAGGACATCGGGGATATCGAAAGGACGCGTTGTCTTTCAAATCTGTGTTTCATATGAATTTGGTGGAATTCACGAACAATATATGAGGCCGTTTTCGTAAGAGTCGACTAAAATATTTGAAATCTGGCACAGTCAAAAAATTAAATTTTGGGGATCGGGGTTCTTCAGGGTGCAGATGACGATGGTCATGTTCATTTTTCACCTAAACCCACCGTTGAGGCCAGACGACGTCGCGTTGAAATCGCGTTTTCAGTCTTTCCTCCTCAACCGATTGTACTAAAATTTGCATACGATGCCCCCAGGGGCAGAATTTGATGACGATCACGCCTGTCTAATTCATTTTTCATGAAAAAGTATTAGAAATTTTAAAAATTTGAATTTCTCTCAAAGGCAATTGCATTTTTAGCGAGATACATAGATCGGACCGTAATGGCTTCAGGATTTCATGGAAAATTTTTTAGCCAATTTGTGGTAGGTACTTTCGAGAAAATCAACTTTTAGTATAGTCATTTTGCCGTTGGAGTGGAGGCAAGAGGCGAGAGAGTGTTTTGGTGCGAGAGAGCAGAGAGGCAGGTGAGGCTACCGACATAGGAAGGAAGGGAAGTGGACGAGAGAGTGTCTCTCTGCACTCTCGTACCACCACACTCTCTCGCCTCTTGCCTCCACTCCAACGGCAAAATGACTACACTAAAAGTTGATTTTCTCGAAAGTACCTACCACAAATTGGCTAAAAAAATTTCCATGGAATCCTGAAGCCATTACGGTCCGAACTATGCATCTCGCTAAAAATGCAATTACCTTTGACAGAAATTCAAAATTTGAAATTTTTTGAAACTTTTTCATGAAAAATGAATTAGACAGGCGTGATCGTCATCAAATTCTGCCCCTGGGGGCATCGTATGCAAATTTTAGTACAATCGGTTGAGGAGAAAAGACTGGAAACGCGATTTCAACGCGACGTCGTCTGGGCTCAACGGTGGGTTTAGGTGAAAAATGAACATGACCATCGTCATCTGCACCCTTAAGAAATCCGATCCCCAATATTTAATTTTTTGACTGTGCCGGCACTTGGTCGTTTCTTACACAAACGGCCTCATATATATAAGCGAACCGTTGTGATTTAAAGGGAGAGTTACCTCAGTCAATGATCTCTGCATTGTACACACTGTTTCTCTGTTCTCTAATAACGAGAGAGCATTGTACGTCAAAGAGACCATTGAGAGGTTACGCTCAATTTAACCCGATAACGATTGTAAATTTTCGTATTTTCTAGCCTGTTGGATGGTCTAGGAATTCTCAAAGTCCATTGAAGTATCGAAATCCTAAGCTAGATAAGCGTATTGAGAAGCATAGCTGAGCGCCCCATCATTCCATCTCTCCTGGGTTCGATTCCCGGTCGTTTCACCGCCTCCGCCCCATCAAGGTGCCCGAAGGTTGAATTGGTAGTGACTAGATCATGCGGTAAAATAGGTCCGAAGAAGAGATTAGGACCTCCGGACTGGATTTGCTTTGAAAGATCTCTGGCATAGCAGTGTTCACCCGCAGGACTTCGTGTGTCTTGAATAAAGGGTTGTGCCTTTACCTTTTTTATCTTTACTGAGCGAAAAAAAGAACTGGCTCAGCATTGTTTTATGAATAAAGAAATAAGTAAAATTGGAATCATATAGTCCTGCTAAATTAACAAGCAACGTAACCCTTGCCAACGACGTCTTCCCACATTCCTCTGTGTTGTTCCCACGAGAGAACACAGTGTGAATCCGTTCAGTCACTACTATTTTCTATTCTGTTTTGATGATTATTATACACACCTTTTTATAGATTGTATCGTTCATGTGTGAGCATGTGATAAACACAATACTTTCGCTGACAATGACCACTCGTTAAGATCGTGCATAACCATACAAATTATGAAGATGAAAGCTAAACAAGAAAAGAATAGCCGGAATTCAATGTGATTACTAAAAGTAATGCCTGTTTCGAAAATAATATACAGTAAGAAATTGTGGTCAGAGCTGAGTGATTGATCAAACTGTTCAATTCGAGCAAAATAGTTAATAAATGTAATTTTGTACATTGACATTTCAGTAATTAGAAAAAAAAGCTGATCGATGAGTTTCACAATGGATGAACGACATGTACAATGTTAACGACTCTGTTTCTCTCTCTCTCCCTCTCTCTCTCTCTCCCTCTCTCTCTCCCTCTCTCTCTCTCTCTCCCTTTCTCTCTCTCTCTCTCTCTTCCTCTCCTCACCATCCCTCTCCCTTTCAACCCCTCCCTCCTTCCCCTTACTCATCCCTCTCACCCGGATTCATCGGGTTCTGTCATAGAATAGTCGTGTGATTGACGACCGAGGCCTCCGACATGGACGAGAGAGTGTGGAGGAATGAGAGGGTGGGTGCGAGGGAGCGAGAGAGAGAAAGAGAGAGAGTAAGAGGGAGAGAGAGATAGTGAGAGAGAGTATGAAGGATGTGGAGGGTGTCAAAGACAGGCTGTTAGAGAAGGGTCGAGAGAGTATGTCAAAATGAGAGAGTGGTAGAGGAATAGTTATTAAACTGCAGTAAAATAGACTGGAGGAGGATCAAGATACAGGGTGGATGAGTTATGAGAGAGATAAAAGTATAAATAGTAGAAGTGAATTTGAGAGAGGGATAGAGGGATAGAGAGGGAGAGGGAGAGAGGGGAGAAAGAGGGAGAGAGAGTGAGAGGGAAAGTTAGAGAGATAAAGATACCGCGCGATGAAGAATGAAAGTTCGATCCTAACAAATGACGGGGAAGGCCTTCCTCTTCCTCTTCCTTTTTTCCATGCTTCTATGTGGAAGAATCCACTCTCTCTCTCTCTCACTCTCTCTCTATCTCTCTATCTATCTATCTATCTATCTATATTTCTCTCTCTCTCTCTCTCTCTCTCTCTCTCTCTCTCTCTTTTTTCTCTCCTACGTCTTCCTCTCTCTCTACCACTCTCTCTACTATACCTTTTCAATCTCTAGTTCCCTCTCCATCTATAAATCTCTTTCTATCTCCTACTTCTTTCATCCCTCTTTTTTCTCTTATCTTTCCCTTTTCCTTTATCTTTTTACTATACTTCTTCCTCTTCAATTCCAAACCTCTGTTTCTGCCTCTTCCTTCTCTTAATCTCTTCAACTCTCCCTCTCCCTCTCCTTATTCCCTTCCTCTCTTCAACTCTCTCCCTCTCCGTCTCTCCCTCTCCACAACTCTCCCTAACTCACTTGAAGTCAGCTGAAGAGGAGTTAGATGATGTCTGGTACAACATCATTATCGTACAAAGGCGCTCTTATCATTCGTCAGACATTGATAGATAGGGAAGAGATATGAGAGTGACCAGAGTAGGTAAGAGAAAAGTGATAGGAAGAGATTATCAAGACTTATAGTTATTAATTTATTTATTCGATAGTTAATTAATTATACATTATTTAATAATGATAAACAGTATTGGCTTCCTGTATAAACAGAATAATCTCTATAAAAATAATTTAAGTTATTAAAGTAATTTAACATTTTGTAACCGTCATAAAACTAAGCAAACTAGGTTCAAATTAACCCAATTTAACCTTACGCACATAAAAATGACGAGTGTTAAGTAAAAATAAAGTAGAAAGATGAGGAAGAGCTGTTGTGATATCAAGGCAGAGGGGATATAGAGAGGTAGAGATAAAGGAAGAGAGGGGCAGAGGGAGAAGGGGAGATAAAAACAGGGGATATGGAGAAACAGAGAAGATGAGGTTGGTTTTTTTAGAGGGAGGGAGAGGTTGAACAGAGAGAGAGAGAGGTTGAGAGATGGAGAGAGAAAAGAGAGAGAGAGAGAGAGAGAGAGAGAGAGAGAGAGAGAGAGAGAGAGAGAGAGAGAGAGAGGTTGAGAGATGGAGAGAGAAGAGAGAGAGAGAGATGAAGATTGAGAATTTTAGAGGTAAACGAGTAACCCAAGACACAAATATCCCGGATTCCAGTAGAAGGTCAGAGTTCGCGTTTCGACACTTGCCATTGTAAAAAAATATGAGAAGTAGCCTCTAGAAGACGAGGAAGTTAAAGGGAAAAGAACTTGATGAGTGTAATAATACGCTATTGATTCCAATCGAATGGACAATTTTGCCCAGAGTGAGTAAAATTCAACCAGTTTCAACTAGACCTTTTGCTCAATGTTTCGGTCTTTGTGTAGTGTGTAGAAGACCTCACGTGCTTCCTTCTCTTTCCTTATGATCAATGGATTAGTGTATTGGGAGGGAACAAAATACACTTTGAAGGGCTTCACAGATTTGATGAACTACGATATAGTTAACGGATTTATAGGCACACCCGAAATTTGAAACTCTTCGCTCTGACAGCGCTCTCTCGCTTTCTTTGTTTGCGAGAGAGTGTTGATAGAGCGGAGAGTTTCAAAATAGCTCGTGGATTTAGGGGCGCCCAGGAAGTTTAATAGTAAGAGGGATGAAGGAACTAGCGAGCTGAAGAGAGTGTCGCGTAATCATCCTTATTACTCCTAGAGTACATGTAAGCAGTGCAGAAAACTCTATGATCTTCAGAAGGAAGATGAAAATAAGAGAAGGAAAGCAATGAAGTCCATAGATCGCCTGGAGAATAGAGACAGTCACATTTTCTGGACGCATGGAATACCTTTGTTCACTCCTTTTTCTTCTATCTCTACATCTTCTCTCTCTCTCCCTCTCTCTCCCTCTCTCCCTCTCCCTCTTTACGACTTCATCACTCTCCCATCTCCCCATTCTCTCTACCCTCTCCCGCTCGTCCCCCCTTTTCTGCTTCAGACCCCTTCTCATTTCTCTAAACCCAGTCACCCTACGCTACTTGTGTAGCTTCTTTTCATGTCCTGCCTCCCTCTCCCTCCCTCTTCTTCTCCATCTCCATCTCCCTCTCCCTCTATCGCTTCGCTTTTTTCTGGTAGACTCGTAAACAGCTTCACAAGAAGTGATGAGCAAGTGTATAAAGAAACGAAGCGAGAGAGGGAGAGATAGAGAGTTACAGAGAGGGAGGACGGAAAAGTGGGATAGCTAGAGAGAGAAGGACGAGGGAGAGGGAGAGAGTAGAGGGAAGAGGGAGAGATGGAGAGGGAAGAGATAGAGAGGAGATGGAAAAGGGAGAGTAGGAGAGAGAGAAAGAGAGTGAGAGAGAGAGAGAGGGAAGAGGGGATAAAAAAGAGCAATTGTGAACGATAGTCATAAATTGGACAAAGCATGAAATACCGCGAATGATGCCGTTAGAGTCGGCTGAAGAGATGGGAGAAGTATTGTGCAAAGATCAAAGATCAAAGTTCAGAAATGAAATGAAATGGTATGACAAGGTGGAAATAAAAGTAATTTGAAAATCTTCTCAATCGTTAGGTCGAAGTTCAAAAACCTCAACTACTCCATAAAGTAAAAGAATAAATGATATTTTACAAGTATAGGTTTGCGTGCACATTAAATATAAATTTTGAGATGTGATTTTTTAAACAATAATCATTGTGCTTCATGGTGTTTCGGCCGCTACGTCAAGGAGAAAGTCAATGCACTCGCTACTGTAGTAGACAGAAAGCACTATTATATCTTGTGGTAGACGTTCACAATTTAAAATATAACTGATCCTAATAAACAATTAAATGTACTAGAATACAACAAACGCTATTTGTAGCAGAAAATTTTTGTCTTTGGCTTTTGTCGAAGCTGAAAGGCATACCTCGAGCTAGTTTTCTCTCCGCTCTGGCAACGCTCTCTCGTAGACAAAGAATGCGAGAGAACGGACAGTTTTGAATTAGCTCGGGTTTGGGCCTCTATAAACGAATGGCAAGAACTTTGCTATATTAACGAAGATAATACTTCGTAGCGAGAGTCAGCTGACTCAAACGACGAGAACAATGGACCAACCAAAACAAGGAAAAGAGAGTAAACACTATTAAAGGTTTTTCGCTTTGCTCTTTTCATTTCGCTGCTAACTGAAGGTTTTTTCTAAATTAAAACGAATAATTTTGAAATTTTGACTCATGTCTGAGCCCACTCTTCGAGTGTTTACAAAACCGACAATTTCTCATTCTATAGAGAAGTCTTTCTTTGGTGTTGTTCCGTCAAATCAGATGCTTCCATAGGAAAAATGATATTATTGCATGCATAGGTTTTTTTTAAAGAAAAAAAAGGAAAGAGTCGTCAGATAATTGGTGTCATTTCTTTCGATGACAAACGCGGAATTTACCATCTGTCGTGCTCATTTCATGAATGCGTGAAATTATATGTTTTTGGTCTTTCTTCTGAAATAACAATTTCGGAAAAGGGTTCTCTTTTCGACAGTTAGAGAGCTCTCGAGCTGAAGACCATACGTGGAAAATAACTACACAACCTTTTCAGCAGACAGCCGTTAGCAATTTACGTGACATACAAATTGTAAGCAAAATACCTCGCATAAAACCATCACAAAATATGCTATGTTTTGTTATGGTTTTATTCGTGGTCAGTGTGATGTGTTATTATCAACATTTTCTGATTTTGGTGAATGATCACTACCTAAATGCGTTAGCATACGTCCAGACAGCCGTATTCTTTCCAATGACAAATGACACAGTGACAATGACAATGACACAAATGACACAGTAACTGAAATAAATTTTTGGTTTTTCATTCATTTTTACATTTATTTTCATGCATATCCCAT
The DNA here is from genome assembly GCA_943737045.1 of Parapristionchus giblindavisi. NCBI lineage: Eukaryota > Metazoa > Nematoda > Chromadorea > Rhabditida > Diplogasteridae > Parapristionchus > Parapristionchus giblindavisi. Next base: position 846,899 of record CALSFV010000030.1, on the reverse strand, counting down.
TACAGATATCCGTGATGGAGTACATTGTAGAGACAAATGAAATAGAATAGTATTCATTTATAGGCGATCTTTGGTAGACAAAAAAGGCAACAACAATGGAATTGTACTAAAGAAAGATGAGTACAATTGGAAAAGGATTGAATTGTTTTTGGGAGGAATATTCCGGGAATCAGTCAAAATAGAGTGATGATTAACATCAACAATCGTCCGTTGATGAGGTACGTATCAGGGAATGTTTGATGTATAAGGGTGTATGATATTTATACTATATTTGCACACAGCAGAACAAAACAACAGAACAGAACAAACATAGTTTCTTTTCTGTCGTGAAGGATAAAAAAGGTAAAAGTATTAAGAAGAACGCAATACCATATCTTTCTTATATGTGCAGGATTTTATTCCATTTTATGTAAATCCCGTTATTCAAGGTACACGAAGTTCTGCGGGAGATCACAGCTAAGCCATTGATAATGTGATAATTTAAAGGTAAAGCTTAATGATCTTCGATATAATTTTGCATATAATTACGCTCCAATGCATTTAACGCATCTGCAGATAAAATTTTATTTTATGTCATTAACGTCTATGATTAAAGTGTATACTCCAGTTAACTCGTTTCTTTGATGAAAGCGACCAAACTATATACTCTTATCGAAAAGTCTTATTGAAATAGACCTCGCTTATGTGGCAAAGCTATATTTAAAAAAAAAAAAACTTATTCAACACCCTCTATATTTTACTCAGTCATTTCCTTTCTTTTCTATCCACGAAAGAGCACATCAGGTGTGAAGATACTGTACACAAGGGCTGTATTTATGGGTGACGTGTAAACCTTGCATTATCGTATCTCCTTGACGCTGTGCCACCTGAGCTGAGTCCCCAATGTATACTTTAGAGAGCAACACCCCGTGCTAATTTTAGACTCACCGCGCTATGGCAACGCTCTCTCGCATTCTTAATCTACGAGAGAGTGGAAAGTTAACATGTGAGTAGTCCTTTAAAAGGAGGAAAATTCGTGGTAATAGAGATAGAGGGGATGGATTTTTGGCCTTTTGAAGTCGTAAGTATAATATATACCGAATAATTCAGAATTAATGTCATAACCAGTGTAAATTAATTCAAGAAATACGTGTAAAATCTTGCTATGATGTTTATATTAATTTTTTTCATGATTTTATCGGATTTCACCTATCCTAAAAAAATATCTGACGCATTTAACAATATATATACAGTAGCGCCGGAAAGTCAAAATACACTTTTTATTTCTGATGTAATTTTGGCGTCAGTTGATATATCAAGCTGAAACTTGTACATGATGTACCCACAGTATGTACGTATTCGATCCTCTTATAAGGTCTCATGTGCCTTTCTGGTTATTGCATAGTGATGACGCAACCGAACAACACTTTTTCGAAAATTCATTATTCTTTCAGGGATTTTTTCGTACTTGTCAAACTTCGTGAGAGTTGAGAGAACTACAAGGCCTATCCAGAAAAAAAATTTCAGGTTGCTGCGAATTCGTGTATTGGCTGCAGACTTGCTGCAATTTCGCGGTCGCAAAATCCTATCTCGGCTTCTAGAAGAGCTTGAAACGCGTTCAAAGCAGCAAACTGATTCTCTTGGTGATTCCTGATGATCTTGTAAGTATGGTAGAGCTAGCTCATCATTCATCTACATGGATCGAAAAAGTCACTTTTTACAAGACCCAACTTTGAAAAATCACAATTCTGAGGGCGGACCTTTTAAAAATCTGGTTTTTGGATACGAATGTAGAAAATATATTAATTAATCGTTCCCCCGCTTTTTAGAGCGATTGATAATATTTCTTGTCTGTGGCAGTCGATTATCTGAAGGATAGTCGGTTAGGCCGCGCTCCCTTCTCATCTCGCGACCCGTACACATCTCTAGGCTTTTCGCACTGCTCAACGAGCTTTGATAGATGAAATCATTCTAAAACGTATTGTCGCTAATCCTGAACATTAACCCCTATATAAAAGATCGCAATTCGACCGATTTACTGCGGTAGGTTTTTTGAAATTTCTTTTGTCAAGACGTTGGGGGAAATATGCCAGATTCCGGCTACTGGGGTTTTCGACCACGCCGGATCGAATGGAAGCGGTCCCGAGCCGATCCGGAGCCGTCTTTTAGGTGAAAAGCCGGATCTCGGGTTTTTTGCACATTTTGGCGCGCAACTTGGTATCAAGTATATCAAAAATTGCAAGTTGGGGTATGGAACTGACCACAAGACTTGGGGCAATCTAAATCGTATTTTTGCCGATTTTTCCTAATCACGGGTTGCCGCGAGATTAACGTTCGACGTTGGCGGAGAGCAAAAAAATGCAAAAATCGGGCGCGCATAATTTGATTGCTCGAAATCGGCTCTATAACTTTTTGAGATTAAGACTTATATTAAGTAACTTTTTACGGCGCATCTTTTGGTGCTAACGCCACGAGCCTTGTCCCCCGGGATTATGACGAAATAGGCATCGGAAGAAAACCGGAAAGTAGGTTTTTCGCGATTTTCACCCATTCAACTCAATTTTTGCGTCCCGGCTCCTGAAAGTAAATTGTACAACTCGATGAGCCGCAACTTTTTGCTTTTGGACCCAACTCATTTGGTTTAGTATTCGCGGAGCTGTGCGGTCGCGAAAAATGACCGATTTTTGACTTTTTCAAAAAACTCAAATTTCGCACCTTTTTTATTCAACCAAACTATGCTCATGTTGTAGCGCTTGAAAAACTGGTTTAGAAAAATCATGTCCGTTCACCTCCGCACGACCTCTTTGTACCGCGAAAAATCGCCGAAAATGTGCGAAAACACGATTTTGCCGGTTTTCTTGGTTAAATATATTTTATAATTTGTTTTAGGCGTTTTACATGGCAAAGAAAGTTGTAGCGCGACTCTTTGCGCGTCGATTGGTGTATAACATGACTATATTTAGAAACAAAATGAACTCATGGCGTCGAGGTAAAGAGGTACTACTCTAAAATCACCGAGTGGGTTCGAACCCCGGTTCGATCCAAAACTTTTGCTGATTTTTCCTGACTGAAAGAAAGTTTTCTAGGGTAGTTTTTCGTGATAGGAATGATGAAACAAGTTGTTTTGAGTCATTCTGAGCAGGAAAACATGTCATGCATGAATCTTAACTCTAACCTCGCTTTAATTGATATCTGTAGCGACATTCATTCAGGTCAACGTAATTTTTCGATAATATTGAGACAAACATTGATCCTTAGACATCCGGAAAATGTCGGAAAGCTTATGAACGAGTCCACGAATGTGTTTTGTGTCATGCAATACAGAAAATGGGGGGTTGGGGGGGTGTCCCCCCCAAACAATCAAAAGCCAGCTTCTTCCAAGTAATTTTGCCGTTCAAAATTCAAAGCAAATAGTTTTATGTTGTCGTTTTTAATATATTTTTTCAACAAATTGTCTAATAAGTCAGAAAACATGAGAAGAGTGTCCATACTTGGCGACTGGAGCAGTCTATGCGGAAGGGTGCGCAGCACCCTTCCGCGCTAGCGCAATGCTCCTTCCGTGTCTCAAGTATAATAATTAAACGCTCAGAAGTAAAACAATTTTCGGCTCTGCCCCTAGCACTGCTAGTCATAGTCTATAAAAGAAAGCGTTTTTGATCTTCTTTGATCGAATGAAACAACTTTTCATTATGATTTTGAGCAAAATTTGACGAAAAATGAGCAAAGATCAAAGATCAAATATCGAAAACATAAAGATCACAGACCAAAAACTGGATTCATACAGTGTCTCTCTATTCTGACTAATCAAATCACTAAAAGCGGCTAAATCGTCATTGAGCAGTGTGAAAAGCCTAGAGATGTGTACGGGTCGCGAGATGAGAAGGGAGCGCGGCGTAAACGACTATCCTTCAGATAATCGACTGCCACAGGCAAGAAAGATTAGCAATCGCTCTAAAAAGCGGGGAATCGTTTAATTAATATATTTTCTATATTCGTATCCAAAAACCAGATTTTTAAAAGGTCCGCCCTCAGAATTGTGATTTTTCAAAGTTGGGTCTTGTAAAAAAGTGACTTTTTCGATCCATGTAGATGAATGATGAGCTAGCTCTACCATACTTACAGGATCATCAGGAATCACCAAGAGAATCAGTTTGCTGCTTTGAACGCGTCTCAAGCTCTTCTAGAAGCCGAGATAGGATTTTGCGACCGCGAAATTGCAGCAAGTCTGCAGCCAATACACGAATTCGCAGCAACCTGAATTTTTTTTTCTGGATAGGCCTTGTAGTTCTCTCAACACTCACGAAGTTTGACAAGTACGAAAAAATCCCTGAAAAAATAATGAATTTTCGAAAAAGTGTTGTTCGGTTGCGTCATCACTATGCAATAACCAGAAAGGCCCGTGATACCTTATAAGAGGATCGAATACGTACATACTGTGGGTACATCATGTACAAGTTTCAGCTTGATATATCAACTGATGCCAAAATTACACCAGAAATAAAAAGTGTATTTTGACTTTCCGGCGCTACTGTATATATATATAATTAAAATTTGAAAAGAAAAAGTCTAAAAAGTTCTGCAAACTAAACACGTCAAATTGCCTAGTGCAAAGTTTTTCATCAAGTCCGACACATTTAGGTTTGCATTCACATTAATGTTAAAATTAAATAATATTATAAAAATAAATATTAATAATTCCTACATCAGCAATTATCAATTATGCATGACGACGTGCATTCGGCCCAAAACGTGTCATAATTGAAAAAAAAAGAGAAAAGTCGAAAATAATTGCGGCTTACCATGCGCAATTACTTTGTTTATTAACTCGCACACGACAAGGAACTATATGAATGAATTAAAATATCTACATTAGCTAATATCAGATTGTCCAAGATGTCGGTCATAATTTCTATTGGAATTTTTCCAGGTGTTCGCTTCGATATGCTTTACCCAAGGAGAACAACAAGAACATTTTCTCTATAGGAAAAAATAACAGTAAGAGCGCGTGAATTTGATGTAAAATGTAAAGAAAGAAGAAGGGGAGGGCGGAATCATGAAAATGTCCTAATTCAAGTCTACTAGAAATGGATTCAATGAGGAGGAAAGGTTATAATTTTACTATGGTCAGGCGAGGGAGAGAATGGGAGGAAGGACGGGAGGAGGACGTAATGATGAAGTTGAATGAAAAATAGAGCAATTTTTGCCGTTGTTGCAAGATTTAGCAGATTTTACGGAGATGCAACGAGAAGAAAACGTCCAAAAAGGACATTCTGAGCGTATTTGAAAAAGGTGAAAAGAAATAGAGTTTGAAGTAAAATATGGAGGAAGATTCCTGGTTAGACTGAGAAATTGGAAAGAGAGAGGGTGGAGATATTGAGATTTAGATGGAGGAGGAAGTAATCGCTTTTTCAATGAGAGCAATGCGGATGAAGAGGGAATAGTTTTTATATTATAATAAAGACACAGTTTGAATACCTAATGTAGCTTCGAGGTGCCGACCTAGAGACTAACGAATAGGTGATAGATACGCACTAATGAATAATATCGGGAAAAAATTAGATATAAAGGGTTCCCCTCGATTTTCACGTTTTCGATGTTTCAGATGTTCGAGAAACTAAGTCAGATGACTCAGTCGACGACACTGTCACGCCGACAGATGGCTAAAACGCATTATTCGAAGTAAAGCTACTATCATCAGGTGGAGTTGGAACGGCCCTCAAAGTGACTTTAGTCATGCATTTAAATACAACGTAGCCACGGTAAACACGGAATTCTTGAGAAAACCAGAAAGATGTAATGGGATCTAGTTAGTGTGTTGTCATGGTACAGTGGAAACATTTGAGGAAGGAGTCACTATGGTCGACTCCTTCTTCATATTGCATCAACGCTTTGCTCAAATTCAGCGAAAAGAAATGAAAATCAGAGAAAACTCTCTTCGTGGTACACACTCTCTCTCACTTCTCTCTCTATTCACTTCTTTTCTTTTCGCGACTGTTGACCACCACAAAAGCTCATGCAATCAGTAAGAAGGAGATCGTTAACCGTATTTATCAATGGATTATCACTCTTCTCTTTAAGAGTTATTCACTGCATTGCTCTACCCGATTATTTACTGAAAAAAAGAACGTGAATGGATCATTGAAAACTACCAAGAACTTTGAACAAGGAACTAGAATGCGCGAATACCAATGGTAAAGAAGTAATCGCATCTCCATTGTTTGACACGACCAGTAGTGCAAGGCTTGCGCTCTCTGTTTTCATTTCTCACTCTCCTTCCCCCCCCCTCACTCTCTCTCTCTCGCTCTCTCTCTCTCTCTCTCTCTCCTTCTCTCCCCCTCTCACTCTCTCTCTTTCTTTCTCTCCTTCTCTCCCCCTCTCACTCTCTCTCTTTCTTTCTCTCTCTCTCTCTCCTTCTCTCTCTCTCCCCCTCTCACTCTCTCTCTCTTTCTCTCTCGTACTCCCTGTCGCTCTCTCCTCCCTTCCAGAAAGGCATTCATCCAACCCATCTAATAGAATTAGTGATTGGGACCAAATAGCATTGACGGAAGAAGGAAAAGGGAGATGCTGTCAGTGGAAATAAGCTTCAATTCGAGCACAATCAAGGTGTTCTCATTTTTTGAGATCAATAAGGTAATTAATTTTTGACATGTTTTAACGACAAAATCGCAAGAACACGGAACGCTCAATAGACTACTCATGCCATCATTGTGTTGTATTGGTGGATAAGTAAAAAAATTAAAAGTGATATAAATAAATAAATAGATAAACAAAAATGCGGTCATTATATGGTTCTGGCCTCTAATAGTGAGCGTGTAGTAGGGTAATATTGAAAAGTTGCGAGTACTGAGTCATATTTAGCAGGTGATAATAAGTCGAAAAAACAACGTCTGAAATTGACTGTGAACAGCTGGGAAATTAAATTTTAAAAGGTAAACAAGGTGAAGGTAACTAACGAAGTTTTAGGACAAATCAAAAGGCAACAAAAAAACAAGAGACGGTTCAGTTTTACGCACCCTAATAATATTCAAAACGTCGTCTAATCGCGGAAGTTTATTTTTTCTGATAGATAATACCTAATAATAACATCACTGTGAAGAAAAACCTCGTGAAGTGTCTTTCGAACTTTAAAAAAAAATCAGAAATTTCTTCCGCGTACATGCAAAAGATGGAACCACAATGGATACGGAGTACTCAAGGAAATACAATGTTGACGATTCTCGTCCCACTTGCATAGTTACTAATTCATGGGACTGTCAGAACGTTTTTCAGCCTCCTTCACAATAGTCACACAACCATTGCAATATCATTAACGTAAAATACGAAAGACAATCAAAGAACGTGTTCTAGTTTGAAAACATAGAGATCAGAAATTCATTTTCTAAGAAAAAAAGTGTATCTTTTTGGTGTTGAATCTGAGATCAGAAACGTCTACCTGTGAAAAACAGGAATCAATCAACTAGAAAGTGCAGATAATCAATCGAACGTTCAAATGATTTGGTTCGAAAAAAAGAAAGAAATAGTGAAACTCTATGTACCTTATTCTCGTTCCTTCGTTCGAGAGTTAGTCTACAAACTTTCGGAAAATGTGTAAGAAAGGAGAGGGAGAGGGAGGGGATGGAAAAGGAGATTGAGAGAGTCCTCCCTTTTCTTCTCTTCTCTCCTTTCAGAAGCATGAATAAAGTGGTATGTCCGCCGAAATGCAAGAAGAGAATAAAGGGAAGGAGGGAATGTTGAAGAACTTTTCCGCTAAAAGAGATTAGGCTATGGATGAAAACGTAGAAACAGTCAATGTTTGCTAATGCTGTGAATAATTAGCAGTCCAAGAACCTTTTCTCAGCACTTTACCAATTTGAAGTTTTATTGTTATCGGAAAGAGGTAAACCATTGTTTATGAATAGACTATGGCTTATATGTCTTTAAAGACCTCCTAGCGCGCAAAATAAAGATGTGGGAAAAGCTTGCATCTTCCAATCAGACAGCTGGGCACACATTTGTCATCTATACATATCTTTAAAGGCGCATTCCAACCTAATTTGAAATTCTCCGCTCTGGCAACACTCTCTCGCTTTCATTGTCTACGAGAGAGTATTGCCAATGCGGAGAGAAAAATCACTTTCTCGTATGCAGCAAACTCGAGAGAGTGTGGCCAGAGCGGATAGTTTCAAATTAGCTTAGGGTGAAGCTTTAAGGAAAGAATTTCGTTGTAAACAATTTTTTTTAAATACGTAGGAGAGTTCATCAGAGTTCTAACATAAATGTTTGAAGAGAATGTCGCTAGTTTAAAATTCTCTACTCCCTCTATTGTGTGAGTACTTCATTGCAATAAAAAAAACGAGATAGTCTACCTATTCCAAATTTTCCCGGGCTTATAACAATTGTAAAGCAAATATAGTGAAAATAGGAACAGTAAACAATATTATAAAATAGCGGAAGGAACCGCTGGTCACGGGTATGTAGTGTAAGGGAATGGCTTGTTCTATCCAACTGAAAAAAAAGGAGAGGGAGAGAAACGAGGAGGGAGAAGGAGAGGGAGAAAACCTAGGAGGGAGAGGGAGAGGGAGAAAACCGCGGAGGGAGAGGGAGAGATGAAATAAAGAGGAGAAAGAGGCCCGCTCTCGGTCCTTAGGAAATGGACAAATTTGCTTACACTCATGAGATAAGTATTAGGGATGGAAGAGAAGGATAGAGATAGATAGGTCATTGTGTATTATACTGGATTGAAAAAATTTTTGGAGGCATTTGTTCTTATTATTAAAAGGCCATATTGTATGTGATATTCGAAGAAAAGAAAAGAACATGAGGCCTGAGAGTGAGATGAGAAGTCGGTTATCCATGTAAAGCACTTACAAAATTGAAAACGTGTAAGATTCCGAAAGCGACACATGTGGGTGGTTAGGGTTGACAATGAGGGGGATGGCCAAACGTGATTTCAAAAGGTGCTCATCTGACCATAAGAATCGCTTTCGGAGTCTAACACGTTTTCAGTTGTGCTTCCCTTGAAAGTATTCTTCATGTAAGAATGCTGTGATAGGAAAGGATATATTTTCAATTACCATATTGTATGTAGTGTATTTTGTGATCACAATGAAGTAGAAGACAAAGAGCGGTTCTTTTATTCAATCAGAAAAGAAAGAGGGTATCTGTTGGATAATTTTTTCCAGATGTTGACAATGAGTCAAATGTGAAATCTGGTTCGTTTCCGTGTGTTTTACGACCGGGAATCGGACATCTGGCGGAGCGATGAAAGAATGAATGAAGGTAGAGGTTTTGTAATGCGTTGTCCTTTATCAAGCACGGAAACATTGATGAAGGGATGATTGCTGCTTACCGACGGATTAGCCTGTCAGAGGTAGAATATAAGGGGCACTTCTATCTTGAGTACTTCTTCGGTCAAGATTTTTCGGAACAATTATTGAAGAAGTTCTTCTTCTGCGCATAGCAACGACATATTGGATTATTATGCAATGATGAAGGACCGAAACAGTTGTCCTAGTCAGTCGAGTTCTTTCTCATCTTTCATAGAACATCCGCACCGTTCTTTTGCGTCAGTAATCACGCCGTACCGGGTATTCACTTTATTTCCTGGTCATTAGTATTTATGAAAACAAACTTTCACAGAGTGTCCGCTTCGGAAATCCTAGTTCAAGACATTTTTCTTTGGAAGCGAGATTCCCACTTTCGGTGATGCTCATTATGGTAAATACTCGTTAAAGAAGGAGACCCTTGAGTTGGCATGACTGACTCCCGCCACGATAAGCATGTTGGCTATTGTTTATATTCTATGGTAATTGGCGTAAGAGATAATGAGAAAATGAGAGAGCAAGTAGGCAAATCAGAAGGGCACTCTCTACATGCCTTGAAAGTTGTACTTTCAATGCGCACAGTGAGCTTTAAACATATCGGGAATCAATATGAGATATGTCTTTCGATTCGTGCGATGAATCTCTATCATTCTATCCGAATAGTCTTATTACGAAAAAACTCGAGGGTCTCCATCTTTAAGAAAGAACTAAATGCATATTGTCTAGTATCTCGTGGTTTTAAAATAATATTAGGACTAGAAATTTCGCCATTATATTTTCTCGAATACTAGAATGATTTTGCACAAGTATACATTATATTAGATGGCGAAAGAATGTTTCAAATTAGCTGTGATGAGAAAGATAGAGAAGACTCGCGTCAATGAAGAGAAGTCCAAGGGATGGAGACCTGCAAAAGACAGAACACGAAATGAACTAATACTTTAATGTGATCAATGTTTCTTTTTTAAAGATATTTTTTCCGTGTTTTAACTTATTTTTAATATTTTCCTTGTTATAATTGTAAAAATTAGCATGTGGTTTATCGTATATCTATTTCATATGAGTAAGTTATGTGATATCAAAATATCATAAATTGCACGAGAAAATGGTATGCGATTTTGTTCTGTTTTACTTTCCAAGGAAATTACAGCTTGAAAGATATTATTTATTGTACTAAAGCTTTTAGACGAAATGCAAGGAAAAGAGCTGGTTTGGATTGAAGGAAGCCTTTGCTTCTGAAATAAATTTAAGGTTCTTATTCAACCACTCGGGGGATTCCGGATTACAAGAAGCTCTGCAACAATTCGGAATAAGATTGTGCAAAACTGTACTGTCCTGATAATCATAATATTTCTATTAATAATGCTATTTGTTCTTGCGTAGAAAACATAATCGTATATGTGACCATATTCTATATGAACGTTGCTGTTCTTATTTTAATCGTTGTTTAGGGAATTTAAAAAAAATTGAAAAAAAAACTCCTCTCACTTAAAGCTACAACCCGAGCTAATTTAAAGCTCATCGCTCTGACAATCTCTCTCACTTTCTCTGATACGGGAGTTGCTAGAGCGCAGAGCAATATTATCTCGGTTTGTGCTTTTAAAGGTCCATTATCTCGTACCATCTAATCTGTTTTCAAGCATTTCCTTCTTTCTCTTCTATTCTAGTCTATCCACGCCATTTCCCAGTGTGAATTTAGTGGAAAAATGTAATTATAACCGATTCGATGTGCGCTTTAAAGATAGAGGCCCTCGAATGTCTATGCAAATACATAACATATCGGCTATTCAAAGGCTAAATGATATTAGAACTTCCATTCGTGCATCCCTTGGTGTAGTGGTAAAGGCGCTGTCTAGTAAGCGCAACGTCGCGGGTTCGAACCCTATTGCCGAACTTTCTTATTTTCAAAATTTCGCGCCTTTGCCTGTACATCAAGCATGATTCATTCACGATTCTAGCGATCAATAAGATAAATTAGCATAAACTAATTTATGTAAGGTATGCAGACTAACTTTTGCTATCTTTCTGTCTTCACAGTTTGTTCACGAAAATATTCCCCGGACACCACCTTTAAGCGCTTTTAGGTCGTCTATCTTGTTTCAAGCGCCACTTTTCAAGCCTTGACTCTCTCTCTCCCCTCTCTCTACCTCTCTCCCCCCACTCTCTTTACATCTCTCTCTCTCCTTCTCCTTCTCTCTCCTCTCTTTCTTCCCTTCCAGAAAGGCATTCATCCGCCCCATCTAATAAAATTAGTGATTGTGACCAAATGTCATTGACGGAAGAAGGAAAAGAGGATATTTAGGTCCTTCCAGGATGTAGCCAACGAAGACGGATGAGATAATGGGATACGTTGGATTCCATTGGAGCTCTCTCTCTCCCATGAATGAATGAATGGATTGGATTGGAAGAAGGGAAGGAAGAGGGGATACATATTTGTATCAGGGATGTGCGGTAACTGAGTTGCCGATTTACGAAATTGAGGGCAACGGTAATCAATCTCGCATTAATGACGTGTTAAAACACAGAAAATGGCAGTCGGAAGTTCGAAATTTGAATTCCCGCACATTATTCGTGCCTCGAATTCAAATGTCGACTTTCTCTTTTCAGTTTTCATGGGTACATTTTGACACTCGGAAACTCGCTTTTTTTCGTTTTCCAATTTTTTTAATTCGCCATCAATTATGTACAGTGATTAACTCGAAAAGCCATACCAAGATGAGTTTCCAAAAATAAGTTTTTTCTTCTTCATTTTTACCACTTTAGTGTTGCCGTAGCGGAGATTCGTTAAAAGCCTTTGCGGAAAATGCGAAAATTTGTGAAAGGAAAATTTGATTCTTGCAGGGAATGATTCCGTTAATATGGGTGAACATCGTATTTGCTTTACTGGCTCTTTCTCCATTTTTCTTCATCGATCTGGACCGATTAACACTATTGTTTTCATTATTGATATTATATCTTTATCAAGGATGATAGATCTTTGTTAGCATTAATCTTGGTTAGCTGATTTTTGCCAAAAATTTAACAACCTATAATATTGGCCTTGATGCGTTCGGCAAATGCAGAAGTCAAGAGTAGAATATTTAAATATCACAAAAATATGTATTAAAATGCCAATCATAATCTACTGCTGACGGACGTAACGGGCAAAAGTGAAGTCGGTATAGTTCTTTCTTGATTTCTGCCAAGAATATCGTGCAATAGGAATTGTCGTACTGAAGGAATAAAGATGATCATGAGCCAGAATGGATGAGCAGCATGAACAACACAAATAAGAACAAGAGTTGAAGCGATGTGGGCGCTCTCAATTCGAGTCATCACCTAACAAAGAAGGTTTTAGAATAATCATGTATAGTACTGGCCAAGAAAGAATAACATTCATATTTTGCATCGATTACTTCCTTCAAACTCTATCAATCAACTTGAAATTTTTTTGGGGATTTCAAGTCGATCAATAAGTATTAGCATGTTTTTGCGTGCACCTTCTCCCTTGGTAATTTTAGAATCAGATTCTAGAGATTCTTTTGATTTTCTGATTTGTAGAGGGCGTTTTGATTTACGTAATTGGTACCAAATTGGTGTCAAGAGCGAAATGACTAAAACTATTATTAGACATGTATAAAAAGGGAACGCACTGAATATGCTATTGATAATAGGTAGTTGTCTCAAGCAAGTATTTTAATAAACAGTTAGAGTTGTTAGTTAGTGTTATTGTTTAGCACCTAAAACTCTTCACTTGAAAACCAAGCCAACATCGAGCCAAAATCCGATATAGTATGCATGCAATGGAATCACATTACACTTGATGAAGAAATAAATGAAAATATACCGTAACCATGACAAGAAGTATCTCGACTAGGGCATTGATCATAGTGGTGGTTATGATACCTTGTAAATTGATAAACAGTAAGTATTTTCATATTGATTATATACAAAAAAAATTATATAACATATTTGCGCTGATGTTCAAAGGGCATTTTATTGTGAGTTTCGCCAGAGATTAAAGGAGTGCGAATAGAATATTTATGTTTTCCAAGGGAAAAAAACAATTATTAAACTTCGTCCCAACCTTGTTCCGCCCTAGCGACTTTAGATCTGATCGATATCACATCTTGCCTTCTTCGTAAACTCATCAAACTAAACGCAAGAATGCAGTTGATTAGCAGATTTATCAACATTGAAGAAGAATGAACAATAATGAAGGGAGAAAGATACACCTGTAACTTGAAATCTTTTTGAGGGATAAGCCCCAGCTAATTTGAAACTTTCCGCCCGTGGCAACAATCTCTCAACAATCTCTCGCAGATAAAGAAAGTGAGAGATTGTGGTAAGAGCGGAGAGTTTGAAAATGTTGGCTGTTTCATTTGCTTTTCGACCTGTGCTTTTCGACCCCAAACAAGACATTTTTTTTAAATTTATGAATATTTAATCGCTCACAATATCCGTGATGGACATTGAGGGTGAGAAACCGAAAGATTCGTCGTTCTTTTCGATTTCTTGTAGTTTGTAGTCACCCCAAAACATCGGCACTATCAACAACGGAGTTGAAAATACAGCGATAATAGAACGGTGAAAGAGTTTCCGTTCGCTCTGAAATTAAAATAATGACAATTATGATTAATTGTTTTTCATCAACATTACCTTTGGTTGAATATTCGGATTGATAAATGAAACGAGTCGATTGACAGAGATGAAGAGTGCCGATTGGATTTGGACAGAAACTATCATGATGTTCATCAGAGAATGAGCGACGAGAAATCGAATAATCGGCGCCAGAGCAGTGAACATTCCCAGATTTGCAGCGAACACGTAGAAAATGAAGGCGAGAGCACTCTTAAAAATTTTTTTAACGATGTTTTTCTTGAATTATGCATTTCATATATTTCTTTTTTTCGTATATGATTTGAACGTTCTATGCTTGAGGAAAAAGATTGGCTTTGTATGTCATCATAATAATTTGAAACGCTGGTTTTGGCAATGTAATGTTAGCCACTCTGGTATTTTGCCACTTAAAGTCTACTTAAACTACGTCACAGACTTTAAGTAGACTTTAAGTAAACTTTAAGTGAAAGAACATTTGACGAAAGGCATTACAGTTTACCACACCACTTTAAGTAGACTTACGTCTCACTTTAAGTTTACTTAAAGTCTACTTAAAGTGCTAAAGTTTAAGTAGACTTTAAGTGGCAAAATACCAGAGCACGTACTGATGATCTCTGCAATTTAGAGTAGCCCTTAGAAAGAATGAATCGAACTCTGTACTCTTCATATGAAATGTAATCTATAGTTTTTTTTCAGAATGAGAGCGGTGAGTATGTAGTGATTGAATGTTTTATTGTAGAGATTTCTGCACTAGCGTATCATCATCTGTGTTAATTACATCAAACGTGGATAATTAAAACATAAAAACCGAAACCCACAGCGATTCCGTTGATGGATATGAGTCTGTAGACGTAGCTTTCTCTAAAGATTCTCGATCGCATCAATTTATAAGAGACCAACAACGATGGTGGAAAAGATATGACAGCGATTCCAATGGAAATCCAAAAGAATGTGCGAAACGGTGCATTTTCCAGATCGTCCTGAACTTTAGGAGTAGTATTCCAAAGCGGCTAAATTTTTAGAGTGTTTTGTATTCAGGGGGGAATGATCTACAGTTCCGCTTGGTCATTTTAGTCACGAAAATATCGATGGTCCCATTTTTAATGAAAAAAAAAGATTGCCTACCGCTGTAATCGTCATTGATGTAGAAAATTTCGACTGGACGTTTTATGAAGGGAACTTGTAAAAGTTATGTTCGTCGATGAAGCAATTTTTGTTATGCAGATGAAACGGACAGACCAACTGTCTGACAAACGTGCCTTATCATTTTATAGAACAAGATAATATCAGGTTTAGGACATCCAGACACTTCTATGCGATTGTTTTTGCTGATTTCTGCATCATTAGCGATAGGAAGAACATATAACTATAACGTTCAATACATCTATTATGTGAAAAAAAGTAATTATAGGGCTAACTCTGCGGAACTACAAATATGTCTCAAATATTCCCTAAAATTAAAGAGGGTATAATGAGTTATCTTCATAGTGCTGATAGTGTGATAGTGTCGTGCTTAGTTATTCAAGGCATTAGTGACAACATTACGAGGAACACACATTGGGAAATATACAAGAGTGTGTGTAGTCGCACAATATATATGTATATCTCTCTCATATGTTGTATCTATTTTATGTCATATGTTGTATATGTTTTGTCTATCTATTTCCTTGCATGTTTTGTCTGCTTACGCAGATTATTGCGTAGATTATTCCTATATAAGGAGGAATTGATTTATGATAAATATCTCACAATCACTGAACCGCTATTGCCCATTGTTAACACAACAAAGAGTGAAGCACGAGAAACAAAAGAATTCTTACAATTAGCCAACATTGATGGGTGGTTTAGAAGTATCAATATGAAGGGCTCGGCAACTTTTCGTCTGACTACATTGGGTTCGATGCAGATTACAGTATCAGACAAAATAATGGATAGAGAGTTGTGATAATCAATGAAATCACGGTAATCTTGTGTAACTCTATGTCATAGGTTATGAAGAGTCATCTAGTTTGTCGGTGAGAAGTTTTACCACTGCGCTAAAGGATTGATAGGTCGCACATGTTTCGGGTATAAAACCCATAAAATTCGGAGAGAGTGATCAAAGATCATTGAAAGAGTTAAAAGATTAAAGATTGTAATCTTTCATTGCCCCCTTTCAATTAATATGTTTCTTTCTTTCTTTCTTTCTTTCTTTATTTCCATCAAAACAAATTATTATGTACGCTCCCAAGTCTGACCTAGCGTACCACTCTTTGTACCTATGGTATTCCCTCATGTTCTATTGTTGTCTAGCGTGCGAGGTAGATCACTGCTAGCCTATTCCCATCTCTATGGATTGTCATCCCTGACTATCCATAGTCATTCTTATCTAGTTTCTTCCCGTTACTACGTTGGTATTACTTCTCTCTCTAATAAAGTCTCTACTCTACTACGTGTTGTGCCTAAGGACATAACATTTTGGCGACCAGGATTGTTTGACGAGCAAACGTGTAAGTGAATTCTTATTCTTTCTTGTTTCTTGTTGTTGTTTCTTGTTGTTCACTTTCTCTGTATTTGGTAATACAGAGTTAGGCAGATCTGTATTTGGTAATACAGATAGTACTATACTTTGGCAAGTATAAGCAGACTTGTATTTGGCAATACAAGTAGGAAGTTTTCGTACAAGTACGCCGAAGGCTATCGCGAATTTTTCTTGAGTGAGCTCAGATAATTCGTAGTAAGGATGGCGGGTGTGGAGAACCCTGAAGCAGCTACGTTGGCAACAGTATTGTTGATGTTTGTGAAGATGCAGAATGAACAGAACAAGAAGAACAGTGAGATACTCGAGAAGTTATTGAGTAAAGAGAATGTTGTTAATGGAGAAAGGAGCCATAGTCAAGTAACTAAAGGACCATCTATTGAAAGATATTCGAGAGCATTTGAGCGTGAAGGCTCAGCAGTGCAGACGAATACAGCCAATATTGTGAGAGTACCTGAAGATAATAAGGGAAAGAATCATAAGAGTCAAAAGACCGAGAGATCAAAGGCCAATGTGAAATGTACACATTGTAGCAAGAATGGTCATACCGAAGAGAGATGCTGGTTGAAGCATCCTGAAATGAGGCCGAAGAAGAACTTCCGGAACAATTCAGTACAAATGAAGGATTGCAATCAGATTGAAGGCAATCGTGTGTACGTGAATGTATCCATGGATGGAAAACAGATGGAGTGTCAACTTGACACAGGATCTGATCTGACGCTCATCTCTGAAGTAGACTGGAAGGAGATGAAGAACCCTGAGTTGGTTCCCGCTCCATGTATCGTATCATGTGCAAATGGACAAGGTATGAAGATCCTCGGCAAGTTCCGCAGTAAAATGGAATACTGTGGTAAAGAATGTGACGCATGGATCCACGTCACCCCAAGACCGATTCGACTAGTCGGCAATGATGTATTCTTCAAGCTAGACTTGAAGCGAGCATTCTCAGATGAGAATGATGAAACGGTGATTGCACACATCAAGTCAGGAGACTACGCAGCCTGGGTAAAGGATGTCTTCCCAGAAGTCTGTGAGCCTGGACTGGGCAAGTACAATAAGTCTGCAGCGAAGTTGTACCTGAAGCAGGGCGTAAAGCCAGTGTTTCGTAATAAGCGGCCAGTGCCGTATGCCAGCCAGCAGGTGTGTGATAAGGAGATCGATCGATTATGTGATATGGGAGTGATTTCCAAGGTGGAACACTCGGAGTGGGCGGCTCCGTTCTTGCTAGTCGCAAAGAAGAATGGTGCAAAGAGATTGTGTGCTGATTTCAAGACAGGTCTGAATGACTGTCTGGAGGATTGTACTCATCCGCTCAAGCTGCCGGAAGACATATTCGCCTCGTTGAATGGTGGAACAGTCTTCTCCACGATCGATTTCTCGGATGCGTATCTCCAAGTTGAAGTAGACGAGGAAGCTAAGAAGCTGCTCGTGATCAATACGCATCGTGGACTGTATCAGTACCACAGATTACCGTTCGATGTGAAACCTGCTCGAGGTATATTCCAGTCAATAATGGACCAGATGTTGACAGGAATGAGCAGGACAGTGGCATACTTGGATGATGTCATTGTAAGTGGAAGGACGAAGGAAGAGCACGACGAGAACCTGATGAGAGTTCTCGAGAAGATTCGCGAGTCTGGATTCAAAATCCGACCAGAGAAATGTGCATTCGGACAGAATGAAGTCCACTTCCTTAGATTCATCGTGAATGAATCTGAACGTCACCCAGATCCAAAGAAGGTGCATGTACTCAAGAAGATGCAAGTACCCAAGGATGAAACTCAACCGAGATCGTTTCTCGTTGGAGTTAGCTATGAAACTTTCGATCAGAATATCGAGAGCCAAGTAAGATGTTATGAAGGTTGTGAAAGTGTTGCCAAGAATCCTTCGAAAGCTGAACCAATCAAGTATCCAGAGTCGAGTCGACCAATGGAGCGAATCCATATGGATTTCGCCGATCCAATGAATGGTCAATACTACTTGATCATTGTGGATGTTCATAGTACATGGCCAGAAGTCGTGACGATGGAAAGGATTACGGCTGATGCAACCGTCAAAGCATTGAGAGACTTCGTATCAAGATACGGTAGTCCGGAGACCATAGTGTCTGATAATGGAACTCAGTTCAAATCTGAGAAGATGAGAGCATTCTGTATGGAGTATGGAATCAAGCACAGATTCTCGCCGCCATGTCATCCGCAGAGTGATGGACAGGCTGAACGATTCGTGGATACGTTCAAGCGATCACTGTTGAAGATGAGAGGAGAATGTCCAGAGGATGAGAATGTGCAGAAGTTCTTGATGATGTACAGATGCATTCCAAATAATCAATTGAACATGTGTACTCCAGCTGAGATCTTCCTCGGAAGGAAGATGCGATGTCGTCTCACTCTCATGTCTCCCAGGGAGGGAGAGGAGAGAGTAGTGAATGACAAGGTGACACGAGAGTTCGCCGAAGGAGACACTGTATACTATCGTGATCGGGATGGTCCGAATCACGAGAAGTGGTCTGAAGCCGTAGTGCTCAGAAAGAAAGGAAATGTGATGTATGAAGTCCAGAGATTGGATGGTAGTTTGGTAACTGCTCATACAAATCAATTGAACAAGAGATGGACTGAGGATTGCGATCCTCTGAGTGTATTACTGGAGAGTTTTAATGTTCCCGCCGACAACGTCGTCAAGTGCAACATCCAGGTCGAGCCCGCCAAGTGCAACGTCTCGCCGTCTACCGCTGATGCCGTCGTCATTGATGTTGATGCTGATGCCGTCGTCGTGCCCACTAATAATGTGGAGAACAACAAGAAGCCTAATCCTGAGCTTACCGTGGTTAAATCCGGTTCTACAAGGCCAGCCCGTAATAGATGCCCACCACCTCGTATGAATATTGCCTCTAATAGTGGTCAATCATATTGATTCGTATTCATCCATTATTGATTCATCTATTATTGATCGTTTAATCCTAATGCTATTCCATCACATTATTGATCTTGTACTATATGATTGTACATATTTATTGTTTTGTCAGATATGCCCTAGTTCATATCTTATGGCGGAGGTATTATGTACGCTCCCAAGTCTGACCTAGCGTACCACTCTTTGTACCTATGGTATTCCCTCATGTTCTATTGTTGTCTAGCGTGCGAGGTAGATCACTGCTAGCCTATTCCCATCTCTATGGATTGTCATCCCTGACTATCCATAGTCATTCTTATCTAGTTTCTTCCCGTTACTACGTTGGTATTACTTCTCTCTCTAATAAAGTCTCTACTCTACTACGTGTTGTGCCTAAGGACATAACACAAATGAACAATATAACAGAAATGTAGTAAATATAGGTTGATGGAGGTCCGTCGCGTTATCAGCGAATCGGTTGAAGGCAGCAGGTTCAGGGTGAAGGTCATGAAATGTTCATATGCAAATTGCCCATGTTCATTCTTGAATCGAGACGAAAACAAAGCGATTTGCATAAGAAAGAACATTTCTTTCATAATTTCATCGGTCTTTTCATTCATTGACCAGTCGTCCTCTCAACATCAACGTCGTCTTCATCCACGACAACGACATCAATCGGCCTGTTTACTTTTCATAAAGCGCTTATCTTTCACTGAATGCGACACTATTGGACTTGTTCTTTCGGCTTTGGCTATTTGGGCGTATTATTATTCTTAGATCTTTCCATGCCATGTTTTTTCGAAGTAGCGCAGATTAGAATTACATTAGTATCTTGGTATGCAGCTACAGTGCAGCCTGATCGAGTCGAGTCTTTCGTTTATCGATTGATTCGATTCTCAGGTTAGGTCGATTCAGATCATCCCTTGTTCCTCCGGCTTGGGAGCTAAACGTGCCTCTTGTACGTCAATGCACTGTAGTGTTCGGCCAGAGACAGCATACCAGGGTAGCGTAGTACTATAGATAGGAGATAATATGTTAGGGAGAAACTCTTAGAATCAATGGTTTCTATAACGAAGTGTGCGATAGTTTCATTGCTTATCTTTTCAGTTTATATGCAAAGCAGATTAGGATTAGGTTTGAATCTTGGTATGCAGCCACAGTACCACTTGAGTCATTCTTGATTAGGAATTTGAATGCTCTCGTGTTTATGCAGGTCCGGCTTCTATCCAGATCATCCCTTGTTCCTCCGGCTTGGGAGCTTAACGTGCCTCTTGTACGTCAGCATGTACTGTGGTGTTCGGCCAGAAACAGCATACCAAGGTGGCAGAGCTGGGAGTGAATAGACAGGGGGATGCATAGGGGAAACATGTTGTTCAAGCTTATCAGTAGGACCTGAAAATAACATCGGCACTTTCGATTCTTGACTAGTTGTGACCTAGACGAACAGTTATTTATTGTTAGACAATATTTATCCAAACTTATTCACAAACAAATTATACTTTTTCTTTACAGACTTATTTTCCGTGTTTATCCAGCGTTGTCGTGCAAAGAAGAGCTATTCCGATGGATTCTAACCGAAATATTTATAATTACTTGATTTTAAAGCTCTTCAGATCGTATTTTCTTCATAATTTTTCTATACTTTTTTTGTATTCTTTTTCATTTCTTTTTCCTCCACTCTTACTCTATTAAGTCTTATCTTTGATCTTTGATCTTCTTACTTCCTTTCATTGATATTTCCATGTTTTCCTTGCTCTTCCTACTATTTTGATCATTGATCTCTGGACTTGGTTTGGGTGCTGATCAATCGAGGACTATGGTGATTGTCATGAAATATGCAAAACTAAAATGATTATTCAGACAGGGAAATGAGTGTAAATTGAAACTACAGCTGAAACAGTAACGTGTTAAATATAACGCAAAAGTATTAAATATATACACCATAGGTGTTCTGTGTATTACAGCTTGGATCTTGCGCTGGATGCTCTAACTCTTTTCTCTCTAAATATTTTTTTCCTTCCTCCTTTTCTTCTCTTTATTGATTGATTTTATTTTGATCTTTGATCTCTGGACTGGGTTCTGACTGCGCAATGGGCTGCTATGGTGATATTACAATGTACAAATTGAAAGGGATCCGTCGACGGGTCCTCCAAATATCAATTTCAATTAAATGAAAATAACGCGGTTGATACCTTCGCGATATGCAAATGTAATTAGCAGTGTTAAAAGTGTCCGGCCGGTCGTAAAATAGAAAAATGCGTTGCCCCCCCCCAAACAGGGGGTTAATTATTTCGGAGCGAAATCGGTAAGAACGTTCTACCATATTCTACCATATCACTGTGTATTTTTTCTATTGGAATAGATCAGAGATATGTACAGTATCTCGAATCTCTTCCTTTGTTCATGAATTCCTAATGATCTATCATATCAGGTTAAGTTTTTATTACAATTTTGGGACAACAAGCACGTTTGCAAATACCGCATCACAGTTTGAATTTATTGATATCAAGGTGAACATTGCCTTGATAAATCGAAAATTTTCACTATTCCCTTACCTTCTCGTTACTTATAAGTATTGTACTTTCTCAGTATCTCAAAACGAATCCATTTCAAAGAATGCGGTAAAAGAAATTACGATAAATGAATGCCATTTACCATTACTGAATATTTTATGGATTGACTGAAAACTCGCAAACTGTTCAATACCTTTGCCATACTGCCATTCTTAGGACGCCAGAATCATTAATCGTTCATATTCATACACTAATCAATATCTGAAGATGATTACCGTAACCTTCAGACGACGACGCGACGGGACGAGGACGACTACGAAAAGTGAGGAATAATCGATAATCATCATTTACAGAAGGTATTGATTGATTTCTCTAATTCATACACTAATCAACATCTGAAATTGATTACCGTAACCTTCAGACGACGACGCGACGGGACGAGGACGACAACGAAAAGTGAGGAATATTCGATAATCATCATTTACAGAAGGTATTGATTGATTTCTCTATCGAAATTCATACACTAATCAATATCTGAAGATAACTACCGTAACCTTCAGACGACGACGCAACGGGACGAGGACGACAACGAAAAGTGAGGAATAATCGATAATCATCATTTACAGAAGGTATTGATTGATTTCTCTATCGATATTCATACAATAATCAATATCTGAAGATGATTACCGTAACCTTCAGACGACGACGCGACGGGACGAGGACGACAACGAAAAGTGAGGAATAATCGATAATCATCATTTACAGAAGGTATTGATTGATTTCTCTAATTCATACACTAATCAGCATCTGAAATTGATTACCGTAACCTTCAGACGACGACGCGACGGGACGAGGACGACAACGAAAAGTGAGGAATAATCGATAATCATCATTTACAGAGGGTATTGATTGATTTCTCTAATTCATACACTAATCAGCATCTGAAATTGATTACCGTAACCTTCAGACGACGACGCGACGGGACGAGGACTACAACGAAAAGTGAGGAATATTCGATAATCATCATTTACAGAAGGTATTGATTGATTTCTCTAATTCATACACTAATCAGCATCTGAAATTGATTACCGTAACCTTCAGACGACGACGCGACGGGACGAGGACTACAACGAAAAGTGAGACATATTCGATAATCATCATTTACAGAAGGTATTGATTGATTTCTCTATCGATATTCATACAATAATCAATATCTGAAGATGATTACCGTAACCTTCTGACGACGACGCGACGGGACGAGGACGACAACGAAAAGTGAGAAATAATCGATAATCATCATTTACAGAAGGTATTGATTGATTTCTCAATCGATATTCATACACTAATCAATATCTGAAGATGATTACCGTAACCTTCTGACGACGACGCGACGGGACGAGGACGACAACGAAAAGTGAGAAATAATCGATAATCATCATTTACAGAAGGTATTGATTGATTTCTCAATCGATATTCATACACTAATCAATATCTGAAGATGATTACCGTAACCTTCTGACGACGACGCGACGGGACGAGGACGACAACGAAAAGTGAGAAATAATCGATAATCATCATTTACAGAAGGTATTGATTGATTTCTCAATCGATATTCATACACTAATCAATATCTGAAGATGATTACCGTAACCTTCTGACGACGACGCGTCGGGACGAGGAGGAACACGCTGTTAAAGGGAAGCCTGCCTATTTAAATATTCAAATATTCTAAATATTTAAACCATAATCCAATAATATTTTCAAGTTTAGCCCATCGTCTCAAATCGGAGAGGACTAAAACGGGGAGGGGGGGGGGGGGGGGGGCAGGTGTGGACTAATTTAGTAGCGCTGGTTCTTGCATTGCACTTATAGCCATCTTTCATCTTTTCAACTTACTTGTCCTTGTATCCATTATTATTTCTTTCACTACTTCTTTCTCCCTCTTTGCTTAATGATACTTCGCTCGTATTCTTGATATTTTTCTTGATCTTTGTTCTTTGGACTGGGTTTGGACTGCTGCGCAATGGACTGGTATGCTGAAAATGGAAATTGAAAATTTAATTGGATCCGTCGACGGATCCTAAATATGAAATCAAATTAAAATGAAAGTGGTGCGGTTGATAGCTGGGAAATATGCAAATATAATTGGTTGTGATGCATGCAAAGTGCCCGGCCGGGCCAAAAATGAAAAATGAAAAAAAGCAGTGCCGCCAGTGCTTAGGAGGGGGGGGGGGGGGGTCATGAACAACAATGATTTAACATGTTAAATTGTTGTTGTTCTATTTCTTGATATTCAATCACAGATACAAATGTGCTTGAATATCGATTTTCCATTGGAATAGATCTGAGATATCTGTACAGTATCTCGGATCTCTTCCTTTGCTCATGAACGATTAATGATCTATCATATCAGATTTTTTTTTATAATTTCAAGCAGTTGTATAATGTTAAGTGTATAGCAAAGCAGAATGAGGACAGGTTAGACTAAAATATTCATTTATTTACTGAGTATATCAATAAATTTCAGCAATGGATGAACTAATATTTCCTTCGAATTCATACAACTACTGAACAGTTCTTTCACTTATGTGGTGAGTTATTTTAGATTCAATGAAGCATTTTAAATAATATTATTCGATTAATAAGTGTCGATTAACTAATTTAATCTTGATCATTTTAAGTACCTAGGAATCGGAGCTACTGTCAATATATTGAAATATCGATTGATTGAATATCTACATTTGATCTCGTTGGCGACCCCGGGGAGATCAATATTGTGGATTCATCTTCATTTCCCTCTTTTGCATATGCTTTCACGCTTTGCAGACCATATTATGCATAAATACTTCAATTCATTTGCTGTTCTTATATATGAATGAAAAAAATTTATTACATGCTCAAGCATTAACGAGACAATAAGAGAAGAAATAATAAACTACACAATATGTACTCTCAAGACTACATAGTGATAGTGATATAGAGGTATCAAAGAATCGTATATCTGATGCTTTATTGTATTACCCTTACTTCCTGTATTAGAAATATTGTTCTCTACGACGTGTTGTAATCTAATACACTACAATCTGTACGTTCTTCATACCATCGTGGATCTAAATGCATTCAGCCGCATCTTTATTTAAATCCACCATTATGCTAAAGATACGATCGAACGTCCTCTTCATCCTCCTCTTGTTCATCTTCTCCTCTTATCTTCTCCTTCTTCTACTTCTTCTTTTTCTCCTTCCTCTTTTCCTCTTCATCACTCTATGCTGGTAGTGCCAACGAGATTTGGTGAGATCCATCACAGAGATTAAACTGTTCAATTAATGAATTATTATTTTTTATCGGGGTGAAATTCGTTTCATCGACTTCCTCGACGACTTCACCCGAAGATTTTTCAGTACAGCATTGATCTCTTTTTCCAGAAACAATAAAGACTTTGAGGTTACTAATTTGTGCAATCAGTGTCCAAGGCCGCGAAATTAAACGGGCGTAGTGAGCCAAAGGATCAGCAAAAGCGACTTTTCCCAAATATTCACATGTAATTTCTATTACCTTCAGCAATGACTATACGTATTTTCATATGAAATGGTTTGTGCGAGCACATCGTAGGCATCGTTGTAATTGTTGTATCTCATAAGCTGTTTTCATCATATCAGAGTGAAAGTTACTTTCGTACTTCGGTCAATATGACCGCACTAAAAGATTACTGTTCGAAGCGAACTGAGCTAAAAATTCTGATTAACATAAGTATTTTCCCATGCTGAAAGTCACCAAACTGGTTCAAACAAGAAAATTATCTTTCATTAATGTGTGAATTTTGTAATCATCTTCAGATATTGATTAGTGTATGAATATCGATTGAGAAATCAATCAATACCTTCTGTAAATGATGATTATCGATTATTTCTCACTTTTCGTTGTCGTCCTCGTCCCGTCGCGTCGTCGTCAGAAGGTTACGGTAATCATCTTCAGATATTGATTAGTGTATGAATATCGATTGAGAAATCAATCAATACCTTCTGTAAATGATGATTATCGATTATTTCTCACTTTTCGTTGTCGTCCTCGTCCCGTCGCGTCGTCGTCAGAAGGTTACGGTAATCATCTTCAGATATTGATTATTGTATGAATATCGATAGAGAAATCAATCAATACCTTCTGTCATACACTAATCAGCATCTGAAATTGATTACCGTAACCTTCAGACGACGACGCGACGGGACGAGGACGACAACGAAAAGTGAGGAATAATCGATAATCATCATTTACAGAGGGTATTGATTGATTTCTCTAATTCATACACTAATCAGCATCTGAAATTGATTACCGTAACCTTCAGACGACGACGCGACGGGACGAGGACTACAACGAAAAGTGAGGAATATTCGATAATCATCATTTACAGAAGGTATTGATTGATTTCTCTAATTCATACACTAATCAGCATCTGAAATTGATTACCGTAACCTTCAGACGACGACGCGACGGGACGAGGACTACAACGAAAAGTGAGGAATATTCGATAATCATCATTTGCCATACTGCCATTCTTAGGACGCCAGAATCATTAATCGTTCATATTCATACACTAATCAATATCTGAAGATGATTACCGTAACCTTCAGACGACGACGCGACGGGACGAGGACGACTACGAAAAGTGAGGAATAATCGATAATCATCATTTACAGAAGGTATTGATTGATTTCTCTATCGATATTCATACAATAATCAATATCTGAAGATGATTACCGTAACCTTCAGACGACGACGCGACGGGACGAGGACGACAACGAAAAGTGAGGAATAATCGATAATCATCATTTACAGAAGGTATTGATTGATTTCTCTAATTAATAGTTGTATCTCATAAGCTATTTTCATCATATCAGAGTGAAAGTTACTTTCGTACTTCGGTCAATATGGCCGCGCTAAAAGATTACTATTCGAAGCGAACTGAGGATTACCTTATTCAGAATTTTTTGCTCTTTCAAATGGTATATAACAACATGGGTGTTGCTGAAAACCTATCTTGTCATGAATTGTTTTGTGACAAAATTCACACAGTAATGAAATATAATTTTCTAGTTTGAACCAGTTTGGTGACTTTCAGCATGGGAAAATACTTATGTTAATCAGAATTTTTAGCTCTTTTAAATGGAATATCACACGACAGGCATCGTTGTAATAGTTGTATCTCATAAGCTGTTTTCATCATATCAGAGTGAAAGTTACTTTCGTACTTCGGTCAATATGGCCGCGCTAAAAGATTACTGTTCGAAGCGAACTGAGGTTTTCCTTATTCAGAATTTTTTGCTCTTTCAAATGGTATATCACACGATAGGCATCGTTGTAATTGTTGTATCTCATAAGCTGTTTTCATCATATCAGAGTGAAAGTTACTTTCGTACTTCGGTCAATATGGCCGCGTATACCACATGAAAGAGCAAAAAATTCTGAATAATCTACACTTCACTTCATGTCAAACTGTAATCTTGTGTTGATTCCACAATGCAATAAGTACAAAAGTAGCTTTCACTCTGATAAGACCAAAACAATACCTGACATGAAAAATTTTCTGCGAAACCCAGCGTGTTATATACCAAACGAAAGAGCAAAAAATTCTGAGTATTTTGCACGTTCCCATGTTGAACAACGGCCACTCCAGCCG
This sequence comes from Parapristionchus giblindavisi, assembly GCA_943737045.1. Classification (NCBI taxonomy): domain Eukaryota; kingdom Metazoa; phylum Nematoda; class Chromadorea; order Rhabditida; family Diplogasteridae; genus Parapristionchus; species Parapristionchus giblindavisi. The sequence goes on along the minus strand of CALSFV010000030.1, from coordinate 819,422 downwards.
AATTAACAAAATTGAATAATGCATTTCTGGCATTAAAGAATTCGTGACACGTCAATGTTTTATCGAAACTTATCGTAGCATATACCACGTAAAAGAGCAAAAAATTCTGAATAATCTACACTTCAGTTCATGTCAAACTGTAATCTTGTGTTGATTCCACAATGCAATAAGTACAAAAGTAGCTTTCACTCTGATAAGACCAAAACAATACCTGACATGAAAAATTTTCTGCGAAACCCAGCGTGTTATATACCAAACGAAAGAGCAAAAAATTCTGAGTATTTTGCACGTTCCCATGTTGAACAACGGCCACTCCAGCCGAATTAACAAAATTGAATAATGCATTTCTGGCATTAAAGAATTCGTGACACGTCAATGTTTTATCGAAACTTATCGTAGCATATACCACGTAAAAGAGCAAAAAATTTTGAATAATCTACACTTCAGTTCATGTCAAACTGTAATCTTGTGTTGATTCCACAATGCAATAAGTACAAAAGTAGCTTTCACTCTGATAAGACCAAAACAATACCTGACATGAAATATTTTCTGCGAAACCCAGCGTGTTATATACCAAACGAAAGAGCAAAAAATTCTGAGTATTTTGCACGTTCCCATGTTGAACAACGGCCACTCCAGCCGAATTAACAAAATTGAATAATGCATTTCTGGCATTAAAGAATTCGTGACACGTCAATGTTTTATCGAAATTTATCGTAGCATATACCACGTAAAAGAGCAAAAAATTCTGAATAATCTACACTTCAGTTCATGTCAAACTGTAATCTTGTGTTGATTCCACAATGCAATAAGTACAAAAGTAGCTTTCACTCTGATAAGACCAAAACAATACCTGACATGAAAAATTTTCTGCGAAACCCAGCGTGTTATATACCAAACGAAAGAGCAAAAAAATCTGAGTATTTTGCACGTTCCCATGTTGAACAACGGCCACTCCAGCCGAATTAACAAAATTGAATAATGCATTTCTGGCATTAAAGAATTCGTGACACGTCAATGTTTTATCGAAACTTATCGTAGCATATACCACGTAAAAGAGCAAAAAATTCTGAATAATCTACACTTCAGTTCATGTCAAACTGTAATCTTGTGTTGATTCCACAATGCAATAAGTACAAAAGTAGCTTTCACTCTGATAAGACCAAAACAATACCTGACATGAAAAATTTTCTGCGAAACCCAGCGTGTTATATACCAAACGAAAGAGCAAAAAATTCTGAGTATTTTGCACGTTCCCATGTTGAACAACGGCCACTCCAGCCGAATTAACAAAATTGAATAATGCATTTCTGGCATTAAAGAATTCGTGACACGTCAATGTTTTATCGAAACTTATCGTAGCATATACCACGTAAAAGAGCAAAAAATTCTGAATAATCTACACTTCAGTTCATGTCAAACTGTAATCTTGTGTTGATTCCACAATGCAATAAGTACAAAAGTAGCTTTCACTCTGATAAGACCAAAACAATACCTGACATGAAAAATTTTCTGCGAAACCCAGCGTGTTATATACCAAACGAAAGAGCAAAAAATTCTGAGTATTTTGCACGTTCCCATGTTGAACAACGGCCACTCCAGCCGAATTAACAAAATTGAATAATGCATTTCTGGCATTAAAGAATTCGTGACACGTCAATGTTTTATCGAAACTTATCGTAGCATATACCACGTAAAAGAGCAAAAAATTCTGAATAATCTACACTTCAGTTCATGTCAAACTGTAATCTTGTGTTGATTCCACAATGCAATAAGTACAAAAGTAGCTTTCACTCTGATAAGACCAAAACAATACCTGACATGAAAAATTTTCTGCGAAACCCAGCGTGTTATATACCAAACGAAAGAGCAAAAAATTCTGAGTATTTTGCACGTTCCCATGTTGAACAACGGCCACTCCA
>CALSFV010000030.1:0-212500 GCA_943737045.1 Parapristionchus giblindavisi | reverse complement strand
CAATTCTGCATTGATTTCACTTAAAACCGGGTTCTTCCCGTTAGACCATCTTGCCGAAATTTTCGCTCGAATTTCCGTGATCGAGTGTTTTCCCGAACAAATGTATTTTCCAAACGTATTTTCCAAACGATTAGTGCGGAATAGTGGTCTACTCAAAGTTTAGAGGTGAGACGAGTAAAATGACACAAGAAGCCCATCACTTGGTTCAATTTGAAAATTTCGATTTTCATGACCCCGGGGTCATGGTCGAAAATTTCAAAATTTCTCAAGTTTGAAATGTTTTCATTTATGTGGCTTATTGTAAAGTACTAATGATGTGAATAATATTCAGCCAATGCTCAATGGCTGATCTATCCTTTCAACCATTTTTTCGAACATTTTCGTTCTAAATGCGTGCGAAAAATCAGAATTGTGTTTGAATCAGTTTCCAACTTGCTTTCTGTAACATTCCGTCATTGTACTTTGTAATGTACATAATCAATATGAAAATCGTTAATTTTCGAAAATTAATTAAATGCAATTTGAGTGCCTACTATCACGGCAAATTTCTAAAATATTGCAGTTTTTCGACTCGAATGCTGCGACAATGAGCAAATGACAATGACAATGTGAAGTTTCATGATGAGTAAACATAGTAGAACTGGAATCCCGGCATTCGGCTCACTTTTGAAAAATCGATTTTCATGACCCCGGGGTCATGGCAAAAAAAATATGAATTTTCGAAAATTAACGATTTTCATATTGATTATGTACATTACAAAGTACTATGACGGAATGTTACAGAAAGCAAGTTGGAAACTGATTCAAACACAATTCTGATTTTTCGCACGCAATCAGAACGAAAATGTTCGAAAAAATGGTTGAAAGGATAGATCAGCCATTGAGCATTGACTGAATATTATTCATATCATTAGTACTTCACAACAAGCTACATAAATGAAAACATTTCAAACTTGAGAAATTCTGAAATTTTCGGACCATGACCAGGTCGTGAAAATCGAAATTTTCAAATTGATCCAAGTGATGGGCTTCTTGTGTCATATTACTCGTCTCACCTCGAAACTTTGAGTAGACCACTATTCCGCACTAATCGTTTGGAAAATACGTTTGGAAAATACATTTGTTCGGGAAAACCATCGATTACGGAAATTCGAGCGAAAATTTCGGCAAGATGGTCTAACGGGAAGAACCCGGTTTTAAGTGAAATCAATGCAGAATTGCTTAGGCTACAATACCTGGTGGGAAATCTTTGCAGCAATCTAGAACAAGCGATAATTTGTCCGAAAAACCCAAAATTTTGAGTTAAAAAAGTGGTTTAGGAATCAGCGCACATTCGATGCTAATAGTAAATTAGCAAGCTCTGTGCGCCATAGACGCATCGCAAATGATATTTAGACTTCATCTCAACAATTTGAAAAATTATGATTTTTAACGTTTTTTTTGAAAAATTATTTTTTTAAATAGCCTGAGGGCACAAACAGGAAATTTCTACTGTTTTGTGTAATAAGGGCCGGTGACACTCCTAACACCCAAGGATGGACCCCCAGTTCCCATTGCTAGCGCACGTGTCCGGGGGTGGTCGAATATGATCGAGTCTTAGGGAACATGCCTCTTAAATAGCTTCCGAACTCCACCGATCTCAGCCTCCTCGATTGTAGTGTTTGGAGGTGTGGTAGGCCAAGATGTCCTCTACCGAGCAACAGACCCTCGACTCCCTCAAGGCTCCCCTTCTCAAGGCATGGGACGAACTCGATGACAACTACTTGCGGGAATCGGCAGTCGCATATGAGAAGAGACTCATGGCTTGTGTCAGAGCTAAAAGAGACCACAACGAGATTCGCTAGTACAACACTGCTGCCCATAATCTTGGTAAGCTTTACCATGAACCATATCACTCAAGTCACATTTTCAAGGGGAGAATCATATGGAGACAACAGTCCGGGTAATTATGGCGTACCCTGTACTTGTTTTAACATGAAACTTGTGGTGCGCGGCGGAGAGAGAATAGGTGACAGAGAGAGAGTGGAAAAGAAAGAGAGAGAGAAAAAGAGGCGTGGCCGGTAACAAACATCGTGACATTCTGTTTTATTTATAGCGTATTGATAACGCGAATCAATTTTGCCCGGAACAGTTTAACCACATTGAGTGCAAACTAACCATAAAATTTGAGTCTTGTAAAAAATCCAATAGGCTTCTTCGAAATTAGTAGATGATGGTCAAATTATCAGCTCTTCACATTGGTTACAACCATGAGAAGTTGTTTTAACTATATTTCATGTTCGTATTTGTCTTCACAATCAGTGTTTGTGGATACATTATTGTACAATCGGAAAGTCCTCCGACCGAAATCACTTTGACCCAAAGAACAAGACAGAAATTTATTTATTATCTATGCTCTCTTATATTTCATTGTCAATAAACTTTCGGCGGGTTTCTTTGCGTTTATCTACACTTTTAATCCCCATGGTTTCCGTGGAATTTTGTACTTGACCTCTCGACAACCCCAGCATGAATAGCATTCCAAAGTTTATGACGAAACAGATTCGTGATTATCAGTTAACAGCGAGAATTCGCACTCGCGAAAATATTTCCGGATCGTTAAGATAACGGTTAATCAAGATGTGTAGTTTGCAATGATCTCATCCATAGTATAATAGTATTTATTATAATCTTCATTTGATCCCGCTGCTTGAAAATAGGACAACCAATTCTGCGATTGCTCGTCATCTTCTTCTGAAACTGACATGAAAACTTTGTCAAATGTCATGGTATCGCATTTGATCTAAATACAGTCTGGATAACTCAAAACGAAGACTCAAACTCAGAACTAACTCAGAACGAAGGTGTGCTAGTCATTTTCTCCTCGTGAAAGATACTGTACGGAAAGTCAATCATTCCATTGATACATTCTTTAGGTGCCAGCCCATGCTTCCCGTAGCTCCTTTCATGACCTCTGTTTAGATTTTTAACAAAATACTAATAGATATACAGTATCGGTCAAAAGCATTCGGACGATAATTTGAAATGTCATAACTTTTGACACAGATGAGCAATCGGGCTCATATTTTGGCATGATACTATAGTACTAGTGGGCATCATGCCCTACTCCCGTTGTTATGATTCGTCGTCGTACTATGTGTAATGATCCTGGAACCCCTGTGTACTTACTCAGCGATAATTATTTCCTCGGCCGTATTTTTCTGAGACATGTTTTTAATAGTGTATGAACAATATTTACTGAGGAGTAGGATCCGCTATGGGATACGTTCGAGCTAATTCATTCTTTTGAGAAAATCGAAATTTCCGACACCACTGAATTTGGGGGAAAATTTCATAACTTTGTGTTTAGTGAACTTGTAGGCTCCAAAAGTGGCAGAGGTAATAATCCAAGTGTGACACAAAACCGGGCCGAGTATGAGCCCGATCGGTTGAATTTTGAGAAATTTCGAAAATATATTTTTCTCATTTTTCGAGATTCAGGAAGTACCTGCTCAGGTCAATTTCTATTCTACTTAACAGTTAGATGTCTTCTATGTACAGTAGACGACATTTTACTAGCGTTTCATGAAATTTAGAGTTTTTCGAAAGAAGAAGTTATAATTGGAGAAATAAGGTAGAAAATTGCTTGGATTTTTTCAACATTTTTTTCAAAATTCGCAGAATTTGTCCGATAAGGCTCGGACTGCCATTTCAATTATCATGATGATAGAAGATGATACCTATAATATAATGGCTATCGATGCTCTTTTAGTCCCACAAAAACTTGTTTTCATTTTTTAAACATCATGAAAAAATAGTGTCCTAACTATTTTCAACCTCCTTTCTCCAATTACAACTTCTCTAGAAGAACTCGAAATTATATCAAACACTAGTAAAATGTCGTCTACTATATATAGAAGACAAATAGCTGTTAAGTAGAATAGAAATTGACCTGAGCAGGTACTTCCTGCATCTCGAAAAATGAGAAAAATAAAATTTTGAAAATTCTCAAAATTCAACCGATCGGGCTCATACTCGACCAAGTTTTGTATCACTCATGGGGTATGACCTCTGCCAAGTTTGGACCCTGCAGCTTCACTGATCACAGAGTTATGACATTTTAACTCATTTTCAGGGGTGTCGAAAATTTCGATTTTCTCACAGGAATGAATTTGCTCGAATGGATGGTATAGCGGATGCTACTCCTCAGTAGATGTTATTCATACACTGTTAACAACAAGTCTCAGAAAAATCCCACTGAGGAAATAATCACTGCTGAGTAAATACAGAGGGGATCCAGGATCGCTACACAATAATACGGCGACGAATCATAACAACGGGAGTAGGATATGATGCACACTAGTACTATAGGATACTGCCAAAAGATGAGCCCGATCGCTCATCTGAGTCAAAAGTTATGACATTTCAAAATATCGTCCGAATACTTTTGACCGATACTGTAACTCCCGTGTCAAGCAATAACATCGGCCTTCTCCTCCGATTATTCTATGCGCCACTCATTTTGTTGTTGTTGTTCATCAATCTAAATAAAGTCCTGCTTTGTCTCGTCCATTCAAGCTATGCATCGTTCTACAGAACCGTGTGTAGGATTGTCTCAAAAATAAGATTCATCTGACCCAAAGAACAAGGAGGAACGTCGAATTATCTATGATATTTTTTTTTATTATAAATATACTTTCGACGTGATAATTCTAGGTTTATCTTCAGGCTTGACAACCAAAGTTGAAATTTGTTCCAAACATCAGGATAAACAACCTCTCGTTATTCCGGATTAACGAAGCGCCGTTAGCACGACCGAGATTCTTGCTTATCAGTTACGGCTAGACTTCGCACTCACCAACATGTTTTCTGTCTAAAAACTGTTGATGATTTGTCTTTGCTCGATTATTATTCAAATGGAACGTTATTGGAATCGAAAGAGTAATGTTATATGCAAAAAGCTATTGACAAGGGCAACGCTCAGTTGATAAATACTACTGTTGAATATTCACCGTTGTCTTCGATGATGGCATCATGAAATACTATAAAAAATGTTCAATCCATTTCGTACTCTCTTCGTATAGATGAAGAGAGAGTAACAAGGCAACGAAAGATCATAAACTGTCCTACATAAACTATAATGAGCGTCAAACGCTTTGAAATATAAAAATGAAATTTTTGAGAGTGAGCCACGGTGGTAAGTCTAAAGGTTTGAAATGGGACTCCTAGGACACTATGATCCTCTCTTGAACGATAAATTATCCATTAAGTGATAGTGCGAAACAAATATTGACTGCTACAAAACGTTTTGAGAGTGTGAGTGATGAGGAACTCTGGACCGTGAAACGGTTCCACTATTTTCCATGTCTGCATTTTCATCTAGTTTTCAATGATTCATTTCAAACTTTCATCATGCTAGATCATTACGTCCAATTTCTGCAAGTTAAATTTAGGAATATTCAAATTAGTTTTGCATTTTCACATTCCACGTTTTATCAAACTTTATCAATCGTTTCATTTCACATACTTGCTCTCGTCGAGAACGGGTATTCGCTCCGTTTATCAATGAAAGGAAAGATGGCTCCAACAACGAAAGCCACGCTATCTCAATCATCTACAAGTGGTACGTATACTCTACTATTTTGTTATCCAATAATGAATAATCTTTCAGCTTCCACTACGTCCCTCGACATCAACAGTCCTCGTAGGCGATTTCGAGAGATCATAGATCAAATTTAAAAGATCTTGAAACATTGCAGGTAGAGCTACGCGCCCTACGACTTCTAAAAATAGTTCAATCGGTAGTAGAAAGAAGAGATCTACAAAGAAAGAACATCAGCTGCCAGTAAAGTTTGTGAACTTTGATCTTTCAGATCTGATCTTTGATCTTTGATCTCTAGATGTCTGGCAGTCCGTCGTTCTCGTCCCAACAAGGACACTGTCAAGACTGAAGTTCGTCTGGTCATCTACAATAAGGCCAAACCAGGAGAAGATAAGCGCAAGCTCGAGGTTTGTTGGAATAGAGCCAGTTCACGATTGAAACACTTGGTTGCCTACAGTATCCCGCCCTTATGGAGGCTACTGCCCTGCTCGCTGAGCAAATCAAGGGCATGGAGACTAAGGATGTCAAGCAGGCGGTACGGCATCTACCGTTAGATATTATTTGATACCGTAATTTTACAGTACGCCAAGGACGTATTGATTCGCAAGAAACTCGAGGGTGAGCAGCGTGCAAAGATCTCGGAGAAGAAAATCATCTCTCAGCTCAAGGTAGTGAAGTGATGTTGTCGTGTACGGTATAGAGATCCGCACACCGGTTCAACAGTGATAGATGCTAAAATGACCATTCTCATTCTGCACGATTTTGACCCTTATGTAGTGCAAATTATTGCATTTGAGCATCATTTCAAACCATTGTCAAGCTATTTATCGATTGTTTTTTCACCTCTAATAAAAGAAAAGAAAAGAAAATGAGAATGAGTTGCGAACACGTCTTTGCACGAATGTGTTCTTAATTATCATATTATACTATTCATGCACTAATTAACGAAAAAGTTCATTTGCACGATCGCATAATTGCGGATCTCTAGTACTGTACCCTAGTGCCTTTCTGTCTTTTCCAGAAGCGCGGCTCGTCTATGTGCAATCGTACCACACCAATCACGACCAGTTTGATCACTTCGGATCTGAAGGAACCTGTCAAGGTTGTCAATTATTGATTGAATCATCTATCAATAATTCCCGCCCACTTCCAGACTACAACCGTCACAGACTCAAAGTCGTCCTCGAGTATCTGCTCTAATCCATCTCAGGTACTACTCTCATTGGTTATGTATGCAGATCTCTGTAGTTCTACCATACTGTAGCATTGCATACTGTATCCACTGTAGCATACTGTAGCTCTGCCTCATTCCAGACCATGATGACCACTAGCAACAGTAGCGGAAGTAGCACCAACACGACTACGGTACTTTATTTATTTTTCCATCCTGAAATTCGCACTTCAGGCCACGTCGGTGGATCAGTCCAAGACTAACACTTCGTCTCAGACTGATGTTACCACTTCTTCAACGGTATCGTCATGTCTCTATCTGATTTTGTCATATATATCTGATCTTTGATCTCTAATCGTCCTGTTGTTTCTACATTCTCTCAATGTCAGTGATTGTTCTTCATGTTTATTATTTTGCATCAGATATCGAAGGGATCCCTTGCACAAATCGAAGAGAGTCTTCGCATTCTCAAGGTTGATCTTTGATCTTTGAACTTTGATCTTTGATCTTTTAATTTGTAGCTCGTCTATGATCGTCTCCGCGAGTCGAAGAAGGCTCATGGTGCGGAGTTCGAAACTATCAAACTGAAGATCGGATCGATCATAAAGTTAGCGATACAATCTTTACTATGTCTAATGGTTCATTGTAAATTCAGGCAGATCGAGTCCAAGCTCGCCACTGGCAGAAAGTTGACCACTTCTGATCTCATTGCAGTTCGCGTAAGTTGTTATCAACATATTACTGCAATATCCGCCTAGATATCCATATATCCATATCCAATATCCATGGAATTACTCATGCAAGAGTATATGGGATGATACATAGGATTTTAACAATGTCTCTTAAAGAATCTGGTCACTTTCGTGTCCGAGCTGCGTCGCTCATTCGTCACCATATCGTCTACCGTAGTAAGCCGACGTTTCCTAAGTACACCACCAAACACAAAACATTGCAGACCATTACGGAGACGCTATCGACCGATGTCGACCACTAACTGATGCAAAAAATCCTGATCGAATCTCACTCCTATGATAAACGAGTTCGATGATGTCCTTGTGAAAAGTTGCAAAAGAAATTGCCACCTGCAGGAATCGAACCTGCGACCTTCGCTTTACGAGAGCGACGCTCTGCCCCTAAGCCAAGGTGGCCATATTTGAACAGATGAATGCACTATTTGTATCGGTTTTGTCACATAATGTATTTTCGTTTAGGGTTCTCTTTCCCAGAAAGCATTATACTAACAATAATTGATTATGTAGTCGATGTCTGAATCAAATCTTATTGTGAATATTTGTTTACTCACAATAATTCAATCAGTAGTAACTAGTCATGGTAACCAATCAATAGAGTGAGACACGCGATCTATTTCGTCTTTCCTTACCTCTATAGTCATCTTCTGTCTGTTTCACATTTCTCTTCTTATCATCCCTCCTCTCTCCATCGTGCTCTTCTACTTCTATCTATGTGCATGTCGAAAGATATAGCGACTGCGTAGCTTACGCATTTGCTTAGCGAAATTGTCTATAATAAAGCAGACCGTATATTTAGATGAGCGTTGCTCATAAGAAGAGATATGCCTAAAAGTTTGAGGGTCCAGTGGTCTCGTCCAGTCTTGGAGTGGATCATGAGTTGTGCAAAGCTAACCAAACATGTATTGGATACGTCTCTTGAATGGATTCAATTTAATTCAAATAATTTTTTATCATTTCAAGCAATAGTTGCTAGATGAGGATGGGACGAAAAAGGTGTATTAACCAGTTGCCAATTGCTCGGTCCAGGTCATCCCTCCATCGTACTCTAGGCTCTTGCCTAGCTGCTACTATGAATACAATTATTACGAACTATAATTCATATAAAGAGACATTTATCAATCATTCCGTTAATGGACCGGAAACAATTACGTGAGCGCGAAGTCTCGCCCTCAACTGATAAGCAAGAAACATCATAAACATTTGATTGCTAACGGTGCTGGGTTAATCCAGAATAACGAGAGGTTAAGAATGTTTGAAGCTAAATTCCTCAGAAACAAAAGAGGTTAAAGTGAAAGATAACCTCCAGATAGACTCGCCGAAAATATATTGATAATGACTTATAGAAGGGCATACAATAACACATTCCTGGGTTGTTCTTGGGGCTAAAGCGATTTCTGATAGACGATATTTCCGATTGTGCAATAAGGCATTCAGGAGCAGTGAAAACCAACACGAAATCGAAATATGGTTAAACAAGCTGCTCACGTCTGTAAGCTGATACAGTATCGCCAGAAAGTAATCGGACACTTTTTCATTTTTTTATAACTTTTGATCCAGGAAAGTAATCAAGAAGATCTTTTCGCAGAATGTGCAGAATTTATCAGGGAATATTACTATAATGTGTTGGTGTAATTAAACTACTTCCTTATTGCTTAGTGATGATGCAATCGAAGTACACTTTTTTTGAAAATTTTCAATTCTTTAGTGAAAAGTCCTGTTCTTCTGTGAATTATTATTAGAGTGGATACATCCACTAGGGCTGCACAGCCAACAAATCCGGAATGGATCCGACTCCGATTTCAAGCTGTAGCGGAGTTGCAAATTTAACCCCCAAAAATTTAAAACTCAGCTTCTAGATGTGCTAACGAACCGTTCTAAGCGCCAAAATTATGCTAGTGGTGAGTAAACTTTATCCCCAGATTATGGTAGTCATAGCTCTTCATTCGCCCTCGGGGCATGAAAAACAATTTTTTCGGAAGGACTGATTTTGAGACCCTACCGTTCAGAGGGCAGGTCTTCTAAAAACATGGTTCCTGCGCAGGCAGCATTGCAATATTTCATATATATGTTTCCCTTATTTTGGTTTAGTTCCGATTCCTTTCAGACCCGCAACAAACGCTATACTGAGGTAAACTCGGTGCGTGCTCTTGCGCTTTCTCTCTCACTGCTGACGTCCCTAGGCCTCTATCTCTTCTAAATCTCTTATATTCAAAACTCCTATACATGTCTTAGATGTTTACAAAAGTTTTTACACTATTACTGAACTTTGATCTTTGATCTTTGTATTTTGATCTTTACTCGCTAGAACGGTTCGTTAGCACATCTAGAAGCTGAGTTTTAAATTGGGGGGGGGGGGTAAAATTTGCAACTCCGCTACAGTTTGAAATCGGAGCCGGATCCATTGCGGATTTGTTGGTTGTGCAGCCCTAGTGGATGTCTCCACTCTTATAATGTTTCAGAAGAACAGGACCTTTCACTAAAGAATTGAAAATTCTCAAAAAAGTGTACTTGGATTGCGTCATCACTACGCAATAATGAACTAATTTAATTACACCAACACATCATGGTAATATTCCCTAATATATTCTGTACATTGGCTGAAAAGATCAGCTTGATTGCTTTACTGGATCAAAAGTTATAAAAAAAATGAAAAAGTGTCCGATTACTTTTTGGCGATACTGTATATGGCCCATTATCCAATAGTTTGGAGGAGCCAAATGGCTTTGTCCGTTCCAAGACTTACTCAATATTTTGGTTAGTGTGCCCTCGACATAACTGAACTGTTCCGGACAAAATAGATTCGCAATACCATAGATATGTTTATAGTATGCTTTCAATGAAGCGAAAGATAAATTAGCCCGTCCTTACAATGATTCAGCATTGTCGCCGATTTCCAGGGTGTGACATTGATCTGAGGATAATACTCCTGCCAACTCATCTAATCCCGAGTTCAACACCTTTTGTCTTCTTCTTATCAACAGCGATTACAAGCAGCTTTATGCGAGGTCATGAAATGTGATCTCTATCTATAGTGAGTATAAAAGCACTACAAACGATGATCACTCGAGCAGTGTCTTATCAATATGATAGGCCTATGACACGGGTTTAATCGTTCCATAAAGATCATAAACGCTTTGCCTACGCCGTCATATTTCAATGCTTAAAATTCCACTGTCTTTACATTTTCCACACTATTTCGCTATTCTCAAGCAATGCGATTTTCTCTGAATTTGATTCGTATTTATTTAATTGTGGAGTGTTATTTTGTTGTTTTACGAAACCCCTTGCGACCTTTATAAATAATTCCTTCGCATCACAATGTTTCGGTGCAAACTTTGTTAACTTATTTTATTCACATTCCCTAGGCGATCCGCAATGGATTTCGGTGCAGTTCTTCGATTCGACAAAATGGGCAACTGCTTCCCAGTAGGGGATGGTAAGTCCTTACATTATTGGTTTTGTTGAGGTGGACCAATTTATCCTATTATTTTTAATATTCTCAGGAAGCACACTCTTTGACGCACGACACAACAACAAAATCATTTGGAAGAATGGGTAATTATTTTCTATTATATATTATTATTCACCTAAAGCTTTGTCCTACCTCGATAATGCTTAAATGATAATGATACTGCTCTGGTAACTCTTGGAGATCATGTCTAAAGAGGACAGTTTAAAAATGATGGATTGTTTAATTTGCCCAATTTTTTCAGTGACACCACCGTTGAGAAGGACCTTAGGTTTTACGAGCGATTCGGAGTCGTCGGAAACGCATTCTACTTCCAGCAAGATGTAACTCTCATTTTCATTAAAATCTTATTTTTACACTTAATTTTGTCGCAATGAATTATGAATATTGGCATCATATTTTCAGTTCAAACAAGACGTGCAAAAAGCCGAATTAATCAATGGAAAAATTGAAACTTCTGTTACCCTCACTGTAAGTTTGTTCTATCAGCCAACTCCGTTTGAAACGATCCTTTCATCGCTAGACCATTGCATAGGATTGCACTTGATGACACCTTAGTTTGTTGTCATAGAGCTTTCATTACGCGCACTGCTCCTTGTCATTTTTTGTATTTGTCATCATGCATATGAGATCACATGATACGACTGAGCAATCATAGATTATGACAATGAACTTATCGACTTGAAAGTATGGGTGATCTTCTTAAAGGGAGCATTAGCTATTTCAATTACCTCTTCATTGCGCACACTATTTCTCTGTTCTCTAACAACGAGAAAGGAGAACGGCGCAGTTAAAAAACTACAGTCTGCTCCAGATAGCGGGAGCCTTTTCCTAATTGCCACACCAACTCTTTGGATACGACTTGAAATTGAATATTTTGATGATAATTCTATCCGCAGTGGGGAATTATGAAGAATTAAACTCAATAATGGGCTTTTTTGAGCATTTCGATGGAGTTAGAGTACTGTAGTTCGGAAACCTCGCCCGTGGTGTGGAGCAGGCTACAGTAATCCAACTTCTTACCAGAGCGTCTTTTCAAACTTTCAAATACATATTTCTGAATAGTTCTTTGAGTTTATCAACATGAGATCAACTACTTTAACTATTTCGAATCGAAATTTTTGGATGCCAGCTGCCTTTAACTGTCTGACTGATATTAAAGCTGCACACATAGGAAAAAAGTGCTATCCACAGAGCATACGACCTATGAAGTGTTATATTTAACTATAACACTACACAGGTCGTGTCTGTGTATATTTTCTGTGTGCTGTTGCTACAATCAAATTTTTACAATCCGTCAGAAACAATTCCCATAGAGAAGACAATCATCACTTGTTTAGGGCTGCTTCGTCTCTGTGTTGAGCTTCAAATTCGGAAGTCTTCACTATTTCATTCAACGACCAGAGTACCCTGATGCCACATTCGCCGTTCCAATCGATAAGAATCACAGAGACACTAAAGGAATCCAGTTCAACGTTGACTTCGATGAAGTCGAGGGATCGAATAGCGTCGTCGTCCACAAGTTTGTTATCATTAGACATTTTAATAAGTTAAATCAGAAAGTCTGCTATATTTTTTGCCTTTTTTGGGCGCAAATAACTACATAGACCATACCGAGTTACAATTATGCAATAATGAGAACTAACTAATTTAAGCAACACCTTGTTCATCTACAAGAAAGAGGACGGCCTGACAACCGTAACCAAATATCCGGCTGAATCAGTCCATGTTCTTGAGAAGAAGGGACTTCCTGTGGTTAGCAGACAGTACTTTTCGATTTTTTTCAGAAGCCATAGGAGAAATAATAATAATAATGATAGAATAGACTTGGCGAAGATGAATCGTAAAATGATTGCTTGAAATCAGAGAGTCGCCGTTTGAGCCGGATAATTGGAAAAAATAGTCCAAAGTAATTCTGTTCAGTTGTCCTGGCAGCGTCTGTGGGGATACGGTGATCATTTATTCTATTTGACGGACGACTCTGATTTGGTGGCTGTTGCTACGGATGATCTATCCTTCGAAGTCATAAAGACCAAGTTTGATTTTTTTCATTAGCTTCGAATAATGAAATCAAATGAAGTGTAATGTATTTGTCGTGATATATTCAAAACAGTATTTCACGCAATCCGTAATGCACATACTATATAGCGAGCAAATCTGTCTTTAGCAAGTTCTTAACACTTCCTTTCTCTCGTTTCAGTCTCCCCGATCGTAGTCAAATCGTCTCTATCTCCGAATCAGGATTGATGCAAGCCCAGACCTCCCCTACCGGTTGCCCCGTTCGAATCTATGCAGGAGAAATGCCGAAGAAGTACAAATTATAGATATTAGATACAAACATTTTTTTTGCAATTCCATATGCTTTAAACTGATGAATAAACATGCTATCATAAAGCACACAAAAGTTTACTGCAGCCATGCGAAGAATCATACCAGGAATTGAAAAGATATCCAAGGTACGTTTTAGTAATGATATACATCTCCTATGTGTTTAGCCACTGACATTGAGCGTGGACAGTTCAAAGCTCATAATTTCATACTAAATTTCAGACATAATGAAAGACCATAAAATAATAATAATAATAATAATAATAATAATATTTTATTCCTTCAAATGAACGCATCGGGGATGGGGATCGGGAATATCTGTTAGATAGTCTTGTGAAGGATGTCCGTCGCCAAGGCGAATCGGTGAGATGTGGGGGTGGAGGAAGAGGCAGCAGGAATGTTACCAATTCAGAACATTTCATGAGTGAATATGTACCTCAGGGACAATCACATTATATGGGATATTTTTAACATGATTACGAAAGACTGTTGGTGAAGCCTGCACAATAGCATCAGGGAGATTATTCCAAATATCAATAGTTCGTGAGGCTAATGTTGAATGGGAAGTGGTTGATATTTTGAAAGGTAGAATAATTCTCAACGAATTGCCGTTCCTCAGATGCAAAGCGGGAACAACTTTAAAGAGGAAAGAGGAATTGTACTCATAATTTTGATGGATTGAATTATGTAGGAAAAGCAAATCTGTTATCGCGTGTCTATGTTCGAGCGTAATTAAATCTAGGAAGTGAACACGATTGAGATAAGTATCATAAGGAATAGAACAACGACTGAATAGTCTTCGAGTAAAATCTCTTTGAACAGATTCAATTTCTTTTGTCAATCCAGATCTTTTAGAATTCCAAACAACTGAACCATAGCTAATAATAGGCAATATGAAAGACGTATAAGCGGTTTTGTAGACCTCAATTTCGCGACTACGGAAAGTTCTAAATAGAATATTAATTTTTGATCTGGCTTTACGAACAGCTTTATTAATATGGGACTTGAAACTTAAATTAGGCGACATTAATATGCCCAAATCCTTTACCTCGTCAGAACAAGAAAGCTTAAAACCCTTTAAAAAGTAATCACTAAAAGATTTCTGATTACCGTAATGCATTACAACGCACTTAGTCTCAGAGAGAGTTAGATTCCAAGCATCAGCCCAATCAGATATATTATCAATAGCTTTTTGTAAATCACTAGAGTGCGCGGGAACCTCAGCATAAATTTTTAAATCATCCGCATAAATTCCATAATGGACAGAATTGGGTATAACATTACCCATATCGTTGATATATAAAATAAAAAGGAGAGGACCTATACATGAGCCTTGAGGAACACCTGATGTTACAACAGCAGGAGATGATAAACAGTCATTGATAACTATATATTGTAACCTCCTATCAAGATACGCGTGAAACCATGAGATCAAATTTTCGGGGAAACCTAAGAGTGAAAGTTTGTAAAGTAATAATCGATGATCTATGGAGTCGAAAGCTTTTTTATAATCAAAGAATACAGTGTCGAAAGATTTTTTCTTAGAATGGAGTGAGAGATAGTATGAACATGTTTCAACTAGTTGAGTAGCTGTAGATCTTTTACTTCTGAATCCAGCCTGACAAGCATCAAATAGGTCAAATGCGTTCATATGTTCTACAATTTTATCAATTAGAATTTTCTCAAAAATTTTCGTAATAGAGCATGTTAAAGAAATAGGCCTGAAGTTAGTGATCGAATTATTACCAGATGCTTTCGGGATTGGTTTAACTAACGCTTTTTTCCATAGTTCCGGAACCATACCGGAGAGCATACT
Organism: Parapristionchus giblindavisi; assembly: GCA_943737045.1. Taxonomy (NCBI): domain Eukaryota; kingdom Metazoa; phylum Nematoda; class Chromadorea; order Rhabditida; family Diplogasteridae; genus Parapristionchus; species Parapristionchus giblindavisi. Next base: position 197,383 of record CALSFV010000030.1, on the reverse strand, counting down.
TTTATTGAAAATTATAAGAAGTGGTGATATCATTGCATATTTGCATTTTACATAAACTATATTTGGAAATGATATCAAACCAATAATGAAAATCATCCGATATCAAGATCGAACCACCCATATACATTTTATAATATAATGAGATTTGATCATTAATCATACTTTGCGTTATCTCGTTTAAATGAAATTATATGGAATGATCTTGTTATCAGAAGAACGTTGACCTATCGTTCCTTATCACTCGGCCACACAATAGCAGTCATTCAAATTTTATCTTTCAATCGACTGATACGATGCTTTGAAAACCCTATATAATCTATTTCATCTATGCTTGCAAATCTCCTGGTAAATGGGCAGCACATCGTCAGAAAATCATCATTCATAAAGCAACAATGTCAATTGTTTGTATTACGACAATGTTCGGAATAGCACTGTCTATGCCTAATCTGAGCGATTGTTGTCATCTCATATTTGTTGAATACTACATTAGTTTGTATGTTCCGGAGAGCGCGTGGTATGTCACGACTGTGATACTACATGGTACTATATGAAACACGGCGTGAAAGCATTTCAAACTGCATTAAAAACGAAAAGTGTAATTACTTCATTTTCACTTGAAAATGAAAAAGAAGTTCACAATGTGGGTGGAGAAAATGTTGAATAGGGATGGACCTTTGTGGATAAAACAATAGCGTTTTGTCGTCATCGTCATCTTCATTGTCGTCCATCACCATTTTTAGTTTTCAGTCATAACTTTTGGCTATCGGAAATAATATTATGATATTTTCTCTTTCTGGTTGTCAGCAAGAAATCATGAAATCAATGAGAAATTGTTATCATTGAAGAAATTTTCATTGTTGATATACCTGGAAATGTATTAAATAATATAATATAAACTAGCGATCGTGTCTGCCCATATTGATAATTTCTTAATGTTGTATTCAAGAGTCAGGAAAAAAGAGTGAAAAAAGTGAAATTGAATTTGCGTCTCCGTAATTAGCAGTAAGTACGTATTGCATCTACCAATTCACTTATCGAATTTCTCGAATCTCACGCATTTCCTGAACCAGGAAATGATTACTTTCACAGATAAGACTTATCCACTTATAATCTTTAACAATGTAATCAAAACCGCGAGAACTACTTTAGATTAACCTATTGATGCGCTGACTAAACATTCAAGAATAAAAAATAGCTGTTTTGGCTCATAGGAATCGGGTTTTTACTATGAACAAGTTGTTTGTCTTGAACAATAATGTGAAAAAATATAAAAATGAATGATAGCAAAATTTATTAAAGGGAGAGTGACCTCTCATAATGGCCTCTTCATTGTGCACACTATTTCTCTGTTCTTTCTCTTACAACGAGAGAGCGTAGAGCGAAGAAACGACCATTGAAAATGTAACGCTCCCTTTAATAATTGATACTGATCCTAAATTGATCTCTTCAAGAACCCCGCATCACTAACACCTCAACCACCAACATCATTACATTTCTTATACTACTGACAAGAACAGACAATAGCTACAGTTGAATCCCCTCGTTGAAGACTTCAGGTGAGGTATTTCCACTTCACATAACAGGAAAATTGGACTAATGTCGCACGAATTTCGAGTTATATTTGCTTATTTCACACCAGTTTCGATATCCGACGTCATCTTTAGTTTAGAAGATAATTTATCAGATGCTGAATAATAAAACTAACGCATACAAAGCTTCCTCCTATTTTGAATAATAACATGTCAAAACATGCGTATGATGAATTATGTGTATTAGTCTTGTACAATGCTCATTGTTAGAAACAACGAATGAACTAATATTATCGTAATGATTATTATAACATTTCTCGATACCAAATATTAAACCAAAATGAGATTAGCGTTATTCCGGGATTCAAAGATTCATTCACACTCCTTAATATACAGTCCCGCAGAATCGCCGCCTTAACAGGCGTCACGCCACGTCACGCGGCGTGACGCCTTGATCGCCATGCAGTTTTCTGCTCAACTGTAAGTGTTTTAGGTGTCTCAAATACGTTTTTGATAGTCTATTCGGTCATATGCATATAATGCACATGAGAAAAGAATAGAAAATTATTTTAAAATTAATGAAAATTAATTTTTAAAATATTCAGTGGTGTCGTGTAATACCGAAATTCTCAATTATCGATTGGGAAAATGAAGAAATACAGTAGTACACCACAAAACGGTATTGCCGTGCCATATTTTAAAAATTAATTTTCATTAATTTTAAAATAATTTTCTATTCTTTTCTCATGTGCATTATATGCATATGACCGAATAGCTTATGAAAAACGTATTTGAGACACCTAAAACACTTACAGTTGAGCAGAAAACAGCATGGCGATCAAGGCGTCACGCCGCGTGACGTGGCGTGACGCCTGTTAAGGCGGCGATTCTGCAGGACTGTAATCTTTTCTATTTTATGTTTGACATTAAATCAATTAATGAATTCAGTAATCCTACAAGGATTATTACATCATATTTGCCTTCTGTCGGATAATATGGAAATATAGCTTCATACGCAGAATCTTCATCTTCTTTTTCTCGTTGACATTACTAGTTCATAGTTCAGCTTCAAGAATATATTTGCACATTGCGAAATGGAGCGACTCACACTCTCTTCTCTCCTGTAAGTTTTTTATGATCGACTTCATCGCATACACTTTTTATTAATTTCTGTGATGTGATGGTCAAAGAATAGGAAAAGAAAAGAAAAAAAGATGTGAGAGAGTATGCAAAACGATGAGAGTTTATTTATTTGCGTTTTTTCGGCACTACTTTTGAGCATCGGACCAGTCCTAAATTATAGTATAAAATTAAACAAATAAAATGCCCTTTCCTTAGTGTTTCATTTTTCGCCATCTTTAGGATTAGTCCGGTGTTCTGCAATAGTGCCCTTTTTTCTTCTCGTAACTTTTAAGGGGCAAAGACAGAGAGTGATTCATTGAAGTAATCTTGGATTTATCTCAATTGATTTTGATACTGAAATTAATTTTTTTAAGCTTCTCGCATGATCGTAGCGACGATAGACTCGTTTTATCAGTATTTATCATTGTCGCCTTGTATGGACTATCCACTAATATTCTTCTCATCATTACTATTTATCACAATCGAATACTGACAATCAACCCATCGTTAGTTTAGCTCGGTATTTTTAAATGGCTAACAATTATTATAAAAAATATGCTCAATCAGTGATTAAATTAACCTAGTTAAGCTACATACGTATTAACTTCAGATATTACTGCATCAAACAAATGTGCATTTGTGACATTATTATGATATGTGTACGAATATGTGTTATCTTTCCTTATATCGCTTTCAAAGAAGCCTTTATAACAAACCCGTAGTGAGTTTACAAAATATTAATCATGTTTTGTATTATACAGTTTTGAACATTTGCACTATGCCTAATTGTACCTTTTGTGCACGAGAAAAGATCGACTTACAATTTTGATCTTTTAATTTGCATATTTTAAACCATTTTAATGCTGACATGTGAGGAAGAGCCAGGAAAGGGGGTAAAGGGTAAATTAGCATTAGTATTCGTTTTAGTGGCCCTGCCAACTATCTACCACTATTCGTCATTCAATGCGGAGCGTGGAATCTTGTTATAAATCTTACAGTAATGGCGATTTATAGGTGAACAGTTATTAAATTTTAATCGCCGAATGTTGAAACAGCAACATTAATTAAAGAACACATTTTCAGGTTCATCTGTACACGATACCCCGTTCAATACACGGTAATTTTTAAAAAAAATAACAAACAAATCAAAAATTGATTCCAGAAAATCTTCACTCAAAAAGTAACAATGTCAATCGTTGGTATAACGACAATGTTCGGAATAGCACTGTCTATGCCTAATCTGAACGTTTGTTGTCATCTCATATTTTTCGTTGAATACTACAGTAGTATGTATGTTCCGGAGAGCACGTGGTATGTCACGGCTGTTATTCTATGGTTACTATACCTTTATATATGAAACACGCTGACAATTTGCAAAAGGCACATTTATTGTTAAGTCAAAAATTATAATTAATATAATATTTTTAAAAAAAACATAAAATAATAATATAATTTAGCGAACAAAATATGAAAAGTAATTCTCTTCATCCATCTGATTTGCAGGTACTACACCCTCCACATATCCACATATGCCATTTGCATACCTATTGTTTTCATAAGTAACGCTGTTGTGCTTATCACAATATGGAGCGGCAGAAAAACGGTATTTTTGATTAAAAAAATTATATCAGTAATTAAAGTTTTATTCTAGAATATACTAGTGCAACACCAACGAGAGATGAGAGTAACTGTTCAGGTAGAGCAATATTAGCTAAAGAGCACTCCTCGAGCTTATTTGAAACTGCTCTGGCCACAGTCTATCGCTTTCAATGTCTACAAGAAAGCGTTGTCAGAGCGAAGAGTAAAATTAGCTCGGGGTGTTCCTTCAATGTTAAATGCTAAATAATGTACTTTCCTTTTTTTATTTTTTTTATTTTCTAATATAATCTCCAATTCGCAATATATTGTAATTTATATTTCATATAAAATGCAACCGAAGATCTTGATGAATTTTGACATTTTCGTTCTATACAAAATTGCAACCATTGCTTGCAAAGAAAGAAATGAATAATATTGCTTTCAGATTTGTGTAATCTCAATTCTATTTCTTTGTACATTTGTTGCATGGACGTTTCTTCCGAGAATCTTCAGTCCGAACAAGTGGCTCAACTTTAGCATGGGATTGTTGTGGGCTATACAAAATGCGGTTAGTTATTTTCTTCAGCCATCTTTATATATCATATTCATTTTTCTTATACTTTTCACCTTTTAGAAAAAAAATTATATTTGTTTCAGATTCATCCAACAATAGCACTTCTTTTCAACAAAGATGTCCGATCTCATGTTGGGATGATTTTCCGAAAACGAAAGAGAAATTCCTATTCAAATGGGAAGCAAAGCAGATATTAGAGCTATTAGCTTTGGTAGTAGTATTATTAATAATAATATTTTGTGCGTTTATAAGAAACACGGTTCAGAATGAATGAATAAATTTGGTGAATCGAAGATGAACAAAAACATATATTAGCTAGTCGATAGAAAAGATCGAATTATTTAGGAAAAGCAAGCTGTATATAGTAACAAGATCTTAGCTAACAAGAATTATTTTAGTGAACGAATCTTCACTGAAAGCAAGCTATCAATGGATATTTCTCCTTCAAATCGTCGATATTGATTGTAATATTGCTAATTGGCGAGACACAACGGTCATGGGAACACGATTTGCTCTTTCTTTTGGCTCATCACATCAGTGATCTAATGCGGTGTTACACTTTCAAAACGGTCGCACGACGTATCTCCGTTTCGGGAAACATCTCCGTCAACGTGAAATTTGAAGAGTTTTGATGTCGAGTGGAAAACACTGATGGTCATGAAATTACTGTAAAAGGTTACGGTAGTCAATCATTATTGATCCATTGTTACGGCAACTTCTTACCGTATCCCACTTGACAATAAGGGTTTTCCACTTGGGACCCAAAACACTTCAAAATCGAAGTTGACGGACACGTGTCCGAATGTAACACGATCTCAAATGACTGCGTACGTCCATCGCGCAAATGTAACACCGCATAACATTTGCTTTTGTTGTTTAATTATTTGTGATATACCTATCAAATTTTAATAGTTATCGTACAAGAAACGTTTTTAAAATAAAAATTGGTGATTTTTTGCAAGATCACAAAATGACCTTTTCGCTTTGCAATAATGTAATGTGTGATAAATTGTGTATTCATGCACCCTTTTCACTAATCGTAGGATAAAAATATTTTTAAAGGCATTCAAGAGTTAGTCGTACTTTTTCAAATGTCTATCCTACGAAGTTCACAGAGTTTACCTTAACAACAATAATTTGACGCTTCCCCTAGACAAATTTAGATGTTTTTTAACACAAATTAACATATGTGATGTGACTATTTTCATGTATGTTTATATGTATGTCTTTATTTACATGTAGACGATCCGTGACAAGAACTTTTTGAGCTCTATATTTTCTATTTTTTGAGACTTCCTCTTTCACGGCATCGCACTATACGCTCGGTCAGAGATTTATCTTGATGTTAGAACATCATTTATAGTCAGTCTCTTACCTTGAATCATTTCATTTTCCTGTTCACTTGAAGTACACCACCGTTAGTGCGCTCATATTCTTTCATTATTTATGACCTCATAAAGCTGCTCTATCCCGTCGTTTAGCGTAGGATGGAAATAAAGAATATCCCTTACAGTACTAATTGTTCAGTGTAAGATAGATCAGTTATCTGCACTCGTTCGATGAATCAATTCACTCTCGCTTCGTTACTGTAAGATTTTCAATTAAATGAAAACATGGCTGCTAATTCTTCGCCCTCGCGATAATATCATGTCTATGCATACTAGAGGATAATTATCTGATGTGCGGCGTTTTAAGTTATGCCGCTGTAGATAACCTCTCCGCAGCATGCCAATAACAAGAAAAATAACATCGCAGACTGATTTATTTCTATAACTTACATAATTTAAAAATAGTTTTCAATTTGGTTCTTACTATCTGCGTTTTATTTTCTTGGCGAGGGGAAACATTACAGAGTGTAATCGAAACTGATTTTAATCAGGCAATTAATTAACAGTTGCTTTAGATTCTCGCCTGATCGTGCCGACGACAGAGTAGTTGTTTTTGTTCTATTGATAATTTGTATCTATGGGCTCTTTGCCAATTCTCTGCTTCTCGTAACTGTGTACCACAATCGATTACTGCGAGTGAATCCAAGGTAAAAACTTGTAAAAACTGAGTTAATTTTAATATATTTGTGATAATAATGTGGTGTTCAAAGCCACGAAAACAAAGTAAAAGAAACGAAAATAGGGCGAGAGCCTGTTTTTTCTCCCTTTCTTTTATCATACGAGTGATATTAAGTAATTTATTTTTAATACAAGAAATTAAACAAGGTAAATTTCATTACAGTTATCATTACATCAAGGTGATGTGCATTGGAGATATCATAATGTTGACTGTACGACTATTTTTTAGTATTCCGTATGTAGCCTTCCGCGAGGATTTCATTCAAACGCCAAAGTAATGAACATTTAATATTTAGAATATGTTTGTTTTGAACCCAGAATAGTGAATTGTATGTCGATGTCTATAGTTAGAATTGCATTTAACACGAATTATATCGGAAATCCAAATGACTTGATTTTGATTCAAACATAAACAGTTTTAGTGATCCTGCAAATTACATTTCCTCATTTTTTGATCAATCATCGGCTTGGACATTTGTTATGAATCTCACTGTGATGGCTTTGAACAGGTATGACTTTTTTAATTTCAAATTTGTATAAAAATAACGAATATCGAATAACAGTTTGTATTTACAGATTCGTCTGCACCAGGTTTCCGACGCACTATAAGGTACTTTATAAATAAATCGCAAATTTAATTTAATTAAATATCGGAATCCGATTTTTTTCAAATGTAGTCTTCAAAAAATGACAGAGAGCATATAAATCAACGAAGAGTACAGAAGAAGAGAAAGAAGAGAAGAGTCAGAGAAGAGAAGAGCAAAGGACAGTAATCAATGAAGAAGAGAATTCTCATTTCTAGCTTTCACGAGCAAAATTTGTCTCGTGTTACAGACTATCTTCTCGCCCACCAGGACAGTATCAATTGTGTGTGCTACAACTATCTTGGCAATCGCATTGGCTATTCCCAATCTTGACGATTGTTGTCATCTGTTATGGATCAATGATAACTACAGCAGCAAATACGTACCGGATGATTCGTGGTCAGTTAAGAAAAATACGTTTTTGCAATAAAAATATATAGGATTAGGCTAAAAGACATCGTACACTACATTTTTTATAACTTTTGATCTAGGAAAGCAATCAAGCTGATATTTTGAGCCAACGTACGGTATTTTCATAATAATACTACCATGATGTGCTGGTGAAATTAAATTAGTTCACTGCCGTGTGGTGATGACGCAATCGAAGTGCACTTTTTGTACAGTTCTATAGTGAAAAGTCATGTTCTTCTGAAAAATCGTGACAATGGTGTCATCCACTAGGGCTGCACAAAAAGTTTACTTTGATAGCGAATACGCAACTATTTTAATTAGGCCAGCACATCATGGTTGTATTATTTTATAAATACGGCTCAGAACATCATCAGGTTTTCGGTAAATTTTTCATGTGTGTACTCGTAATAGTATGCACTAGAGTTGTCTATTCGGGTTGTGGGACCGCAACATCCTTTTCTCCGTTGCGAGGGGCCACGCCCCTTTAGCAGCGCCTCCGCAGCCGATTCAAATCCGTAGCGTGTAGCGCGTGCCCATATTATAGAATGCACTTTGCTGGCCCAATCCCCTCTCTACCCCCCCCCCCCCCTACTTCTGAGGTTAGGCCCGTAATGATTTTACGGGCCAGTGCGGACCGGCTACGTCAGAATAGCCAACTCAAATACGCACGGATCGATAATTCTGAAAATGCAATTTAGGTACTACACTATACACCTCTCAATATATGGCGTTTGTCTGCCAGTAGTTTTCATTTGTAATGCTGCTGTTATCACGACCATTTGGGCAAGAAGGAATAATGTTTGTTTGACAAATATTAAAAGATGATATAACAATTGTTTTGCAGAATGCCGTTGGACAACATAAACGAGAGAAGAGAGTAACGTTTCAGGTATTATTTTTAAATTAAGAAAAAGTTAAAAAGAAAAAAAAAGAAAGATTAGGAATTCAGCAGAGAAAATTATGGTAGCAAGGGACGGGACGTGAAACCATTACTTATTTCATGATTGACAATATTATAAACGACCGTTGCAGGTCTGCACGATCTCAGTAATATTCCTTGGCACATTTTGCGCCTGGACATTCTTTCCTACAATTTTTGAGGCAAATAAATGGATCTATTTTAGTATGACAGTGCTATGGACAGTGCAAAACGCGGTTAGCAACTTACTATATGGTATAAATTAATTATTTTCGATTTTTTTTTTCAGACGCATCCAACAATTGCATTTTTATTCAATTCGGATGTGCGTTCTCATATGCGGAAGATTTTCCGACCAAACACTACCAGTTCATCTAGAGATTTGTTCAGTAGAACATAAATATTTCACAGCACACGATAATTAGATATACTCCGCTCTGGCAATGCTCTCTCGTTTTCTTTGTCTAAGAGAAAGCGTTGCCAGAGGGTAAGATCGAACTTGCGTGTCACTTTAATATGAGGTTATTTTCGAGATTGACTGTTGTAAATTTAAAAATTATAATGTCATACTGCCACTACTTTTATGTATTTATCCGCGGCCATTCATTTAAATGTGATTGTAATATAAATATTGTGTAAATACTTTGATATTTCGGCCTGTCGTGCACCGTTGGCGATAGCATGACCAAAAGTTGCGTTTTTTTCCAGTAGAACGCAAGATGATCGATAAAAATAGTGAGTGAGTTGATAAAATCGATTTGACGGAATTATTACAAAAAATGTGTTACCATACAACATTTCTGTTTCTCCTGATCATATAATATATATATATATATATATATATATATATATATATATATATATATATATATATATATATATATATATATATATATATATATATATATATATATATATATATATATATATATATATATATATTTATTTATTTATCATACATCGCGAAGATGTTTCAGCAAGTAAAAAAAAACGATATAAACATAAAAATAGGTCCATAAACTAACAAAGTCTGCTGTATATACATTGAGAAGCAATCCAGAAAATGATAATCTTCTCCGTTATCATATTTTCTATATCAATTTCCATTTCTTCCTCTCATTATCAATAGCAGAATAAAGTATAATAATAATAATAATAATAATAGTTTATCCTGTCCTCATGTCATATGTAGAGGGGGGGGGGACAATGCAGGAGGTATCTTCATCTCCACAAGTTCTATTCTCCGGTCGCTGACAATGAGAAATTTCTTCTCCATTCAAGAAAACGTCAAACAAGAAACTTGATAAGAACAGTCAAATAACATACGAAAACATTACGTTTTTCGTCCAATTAGCCTGATTGACAACTAGACATCATTGACAAGATGGAGATACCGCTCCTGACTTTCCAAAGTCCAGAATAAAGCAATCCGCATCAATAAAGATATTTTTGTTAGATTTTCAAAATTGAATCGTGGAATTGTTGACACGTATCGCCACTGGCTAGCGATCACCGCAGTATGTGAAGTGGGCCTTGAATAACGGGCTGTATCTTTTCTTTTTGCCCTTTATTGTCTAACAATGTGATATCTTATCATCTTTTCATAGTTATTATTCGATGCCCACGTGCACTCTTCAATGTCTGGACAGGTATTTGTATCATGCATATATGCATGATACATATATACTGACATTTTCATACATGTGGAACTAGTTGTAAACAGAAGTTAAATTCAGATATCTGTAGATGCTCATCATTGATCAGCCTTTTCTGAATACAAAGTCGAGATGTTTTCTCGTTCGAATTTGTTCAAAAAGTTTCCTACAATTATCTCCTGAAACTCACTCGTGAATATTTCGATGTATTTTCACAGTAGATTCAGGTAGGTAGGAGGTAGAATATACAGTGTAGTCTAAAAGTCATGGGACACTTTTTCATTTTTTTATAACTTTTGATCCAGAAAAGCAATCAAGATGATCTTTTCAGTCAATGTAGAGAATTTATCAGGGAATATTACCATGATGTGTTGGCATAATAATATTATTTCACTGATGCGTAGTGATGACGCTATCGAAATACACTTTTTTGAAAATTTACATTTCTTCAGTGAAAGGTACTGTTCTTCTGAAACATTGTGAGAGTGGAGAACCCCACTATGGCTGCACAGTCACACAATCCGGAATGGCTCTAATTCCGATTTCAAGCTGTAGCAGGGTCGCAACTTTAGCCCCCAAAAATTTATAACTCAGCTTCTAGATGTGCTAACAACCCGTTCTAAGTGGTGAAATGATGCTAGTGGCGAGTAATGTTTATCCCCGATTATGGTAGTCGTAGCTCGTCATTTGCCTTCAGGGCATAAAATATTTTTTTTTGAGGAGGACCGATTTTGAGAACCGACAGTTCAGAGGGCGGGTTTTCTAAAATTATGGTTCCTGCCCAAGCAGCTTTGTAATATATCATATATTAATTTCCCTTATTTTGGTTTAGTTCCGATTCCTTTCAGACCCGCAGCAAACGTTATGCTGAGGTCTACTCGGTTGTAGCGAGTAAAGATCAAAATACAAAGATCAAAGATCAAAGTTCAGCAATAGTATAAAAACTTTTGTGAACATCTCTAACATGCATTGGCACTTTGCAACTAAGAGATTTAATCAATAGAGGCACAGGGGCGAGAGCAGTAAGAGAGAAAGCGCAAGAGCGCGCACCGAGTAGACCTCAGCATAACGTTTGCTGCGGGTCTGAAAGGAATCAGAAATAAACCAAAATAAGGGAAATTAATATATGATATATTCCAAAGCTGCTTGCGCAGGAACCATAATTTTAGAAGTCCCGCCCTCTGAACTGTAGGGTCTCAAAATCGGTCCTCCTCAAAAAAAATTATTTTATGCCCTGAGGGAAAATGTTGGGGGGCGATCGATTTGCCAACGATCGTTTCGGCAACGGATCATAAATCAGTTGGGAGATGGCATATGGCAACTCCCAACTGATTGGCCTCAACCTCGTTTACTTTTCTTAAAAGTACTAAACACCCGTTATGCAGAGATAGCCAAACTTTTCTGTCGTATACTACCTGTACCTCCTTTTTTTTTCTTTTTTTTTCAACAACGCCTATTTAATTCATCAACAATGTGCACCTCAAAATTCAAAGGGAGTTGTTGTTACAAGCTCATAGATGACATCTCCATAAATATAAAAATAATTTTTCTCCAAAAAAATAATTTCTCCGAATACCAAAATCCAAAAAAACAATAAATTTTTACTGTTTACTACAGCCGCGCTGTTTCAAACGCTTTACAGGGAGTTATCATTCAAAAATTTCGATGGCTAAAAATAGTTACTCTCATGCCGATAAGCTCAAAAAACTGAACAGAAATATGTCTTTGAAAGTTTGAAGCAATGCCCTGATAAGATATTCGATTATTCTAGCCTGCTCCACTGGTTTACCAACTGCATTGGGGGGCGATCGATTTCACAACGATAGATTTCACAACGGATCATAAATCGGTTGGAGGGTGGCGTATGGCAACCAAAGTTGCATCGTTGTTATTAGTGGGAGTATACGGTATTGTGCTACCGTAACCGTCAGGAATCGCGAACTGACTTTTTTCAGTTGACCCATGACCCGGGGTTCATGGTTGAAAATGGCCGAAGTCGAAAAATTCATGATGGCCCGCGATCAAATACTAGTTGCCATTATATCAATAGTGAGCCAACTTTTCTCTTTATGGATACCGTAACCCGAACTACCGTAATCTAGCTACCGTACCCTACAATATTATAGCGAAATTCACGGCAAATCCCTGTTTGATTACGGTAGTACGGGTTACGGTATCCAGAAAGATAAAAGTTGGCTAGCTATTGATATACTGGCAACTTGTATTTGGTCTCGGAGTATCATGAATTTTTCGACTTCGGCCATTTTCAACCATGAACCCCGGGTCATGGGTCGACTGAAAAAAGTCAGTTCGCGATTCCTGACGGTTACGGTAGCACAATACCGTATACTCCCACTAATAACAACGATGCAACTTTGGTTGCTATACGCCACCACCCAACCGATTTATGATCCGTTGTGAAAACGATCGTTGGCAAATCGATCGCCCCCCCCCCCCCAAATGTTGAGCTATGACTACCATAATCGGGGGATAAACATTACTCGGAACTAGCATCATTTCACCACTTAGAACGGGTTGTTAGCACATCTAGAAGCTGAGTTATAAATTTTAGGGGGTCAAAGTTGCGACCCTGCTACAGCTTGAAATCGGAATCGGAGCCATTCCGGATTGTGTGACTGTGCAGCCCTAGTGGGGTTCTCCACTCTCACAATGTTTCAGAAGAACAGTACCTTTCACTGAAGAAATGTAAATTTTCAAAAAAGTGTATTTCGATAGCGTCATCGCTATGCATCAGTGAAATAATATAATTATGCCAACACATCATGGTAATATTCCCTGATAAATTCTCTACATTGACTGAAAAGATCAGCTTGATTGCTTTTCTGGATCAAAAGTTATAAAAAAATGAAAAAGTGTCCCATGACTTTTAGGCTACACTGTAAGTAGGACAGAGGGTAGTTTCCTTGAAATCTCGGGCGGAAGTTATTAAATTATTGACTGAATAAATATAACAAAGGTAAAGGTACAACCCGTTATTCAAGGCACACTCCTGCGGGTGGTCACTGCTAGGCCAGTGATAATTTCAACCCCAATTCTGTCTGGAGGGCCTAATCTCTTCTTCGGATCTACTTTACCTCATGATCTAGTCACTACCAATTCCCCTTTCGGGCGCCTTGGTGGGGCTGAGGCGGTGTCACGACCGGTAAATATAAATAAATAATATCACTACATTATAAATATCATATATGAATATCACACATATCACGATATCAAATATCACGATAAATATAATATGATATAATATTCATTTATTAAATCGAATTTATAATATTCGTTCAATTCATTATATGATGTCTTAAATACCTTGATTTTGCCGTTATGTTCACACGCTACCATGAACTACTCGTGAAGCGGTGCTAACCTTAAGAATCGTGAAATAAAAAGCGAAAAAGAAGATGAATATGAAGATAGCGAGAGATAAAAAAGAGTTGAGCACTAGTATTCGCAGATCTTAACCACTATTCTCGCCCTCATGTGGCGACAAAAACTGTATTCGTTTTTTTTTCGTTGAGAAGGTCGAAAGATCGAAATGCTAAGCTGCGATTGCGAAAATCAGAAAACAACTTCAATAACAAAATTAGTGGAACAAAAATGATTCTCACACCTACTCCGCATTTTTAGGGGGGCCAATAATTTGGTCGTGAGTGAAAAGTTGAGCCATTATTTTGGTGGTTGAGCCAATAATTTGGTTCGAAGTGGGGCTGTTATTTAAGTCGCAAAGTTGAGCTACACTTTTGGCTAAAATAATGGCTCAACTACGGTAAGTTGATCCCTTTTACCGAGAGCCGTAGAATAGCTCGGCGATGTTTGCTAATACATTTCGTTTTACGCCATGCCCTTCTTCGAAGTTTTCAACTTAATAATGTTATTTTTGTTAAATTTTTGGTTTGTTTTCTACAGTTCAAAGTATTTTGTGATTTTGTTGTTCTGCTGTTTATTAGAACTACCACTCCTCTTACTTATCTCACCCTTTTTGTTACAGTTTAAAGAATATATGATGATATAAACTTCAGTATATTCCTTATAGGTACTGTGCTCCGTATTCTTCAGCTCTGTCGAGCCCTCACTTGTAAGCATCTCCACTCCACAACAATCAGTGAAAGATGTCAAGAATCAACCGGCTACACTCGAGAGCAAGTTGAACAAGCGTATTGCTAGGGAATTTAATGCTTATTTCTCGTTTCATTTTCATTGCCATGTTGTAATTGATATGTAAATATTGTTTGTTCTGAGAATAAAGAAGGTAATTGATGTATAAATCATTTAAATGTGTAATAAACATAAATGGAACTGGAATAAAAGTAAGCAAATAAAGAGCTAAACTTTTAGTGGTCGAGCCAATATATTGGCCAAATTATTGGCCCCACTTGAAAAGTTGAGCCATTAATTTGGACTAAAGTTTAGCGAAAAGTTTAGTGGGGGCACTATTTTGACCAAATTATTGGCCCCACTTGAAAAGTTGAGCCATTAATTTGGACCAAAGTTTAGCGAAAAGTTTAGTGTTGCCATTATTTTGACCAAATTAATGGCTCAACTTTTCAAGTGGGGCTTGTCTGGTAGCCAAATTCGAGACTCAACTTCGAGCAAATTATTGGCCCCCCTAAAAATGCGGAGTAAGGCGCACAACGAAAGAACAAGTAGAACAATGATCATCGTTGCAAGGATGCGTGGATATCCGACTGGAAGAAGTGTTTAAATGGAGAGTGACCTAACTCAATGGCCTCTTCATTGTGCACACTAAAAAAATTATCTATTATGTGTAATTATGAACAAGTTAGATTTTTCTCCATGTACAATAGAATTAAAATAGTAGGATGTGAACTATAATAATTTAATAATTGTGACTCTGACTGCGCTATGCGACACGGACAATATCATTTGTGTAGTGATTTACATGAACATTCGCGGGCCACCATCTTTAATGGTGTTTCTTAACGTCAGAGAGTCAAGTGAAAAGCGAAAAGGAAGATGAATATGAAGATAGTGAGACAGAGAAAAAAGTTAAGCACTAGTATGTAGTGCTCTGAACCTGAATTCTCTTACACTTTAACGACAAAAACACGGGCGGAAATTGGGTGGTGAAAAGTTTAAAAAACATCATTTTCATCTTTTCTCAACCATTCCTGCTCCTGCATTATTCAGTTCCATTAAATTATGTTGATTCCGGATGAAGACTATGAAAGACCAAGAGTAAGACTCTTCAATATTTTAAAATATATTTATAATGTATTATAAAGGCTATTGATTTATTTCCTACCTCTTCTATCACATTATCAATATTCTTATTCGCCGTGATCTATTATAATATTAACGAAGCGATCGCCAGTCTACACGTGCCCAGTTTCAAATCTAGTAATCAATCGTATGATTACATAAATGGTCTCGCTCCCGTAAGTTTTGGTTCTAGTCACTAAATTACTGAAGAGCATATAAGTGAACAATCTTAAAACAAAATCTCTTTCCAAAGTTGGCTATGCATTATAACAAACATTGTCCTTGAAATAAATAGATCTATCTATATTTTCTCAAATTCGATAAACATATATTTATTTGAAATTTTTTTTATAACTCTTCTTTCCAAGGACTCAGTCATGTTGTTAACCGAATCAAAGGAAAGCCAAAATACATCGAAGGTAAGATTTTCTCCATTTTAACGAATAAAAAGCATTTATTAATCACAGCCTTCAATTCTCTTATGGACTCCATCTATTGTCAATACCAATCTGTCCAGTAATTCACTCACATTAATTCTACAGGAAATGGCCCGGATATGTCCATATTCGTGCCAGTTAGACACAAGAGACAAGTAAGAATTTTGTCTTGCATATGACGAAGCGGACGAAACACCATAGGGTAAACTATTAGCTAACATATTTTAAAAAATTTCACTTAAAGGGTACATGCAAACCTGTGAAAGTACATCAATTTATAATATTGATTTAATACTTAATATGAGAATACTAATTATCACTGAATTATCACTGGCCTA
Organism: Parapristionchus giblindavisi; assembly: GCA_943737045.1. NCBI lineage: Eukaryota > Metazoa > Nematoda > Chromadorea > Rhabditida > Diplogasteridae > Parapristionchus > Parapristionchus giblindavisi. Next base: position 180,935 of record CALSFV010000030.1, on the reverse strand, counting down.
GCAATGATCTCAGGATTTCATGTTCATTGAATAACGTGTTGTACCTTTACCTTTTATAAGAATGATTTATATTTATAGAATTAAAGAAAAGGACGCGCACGCGATAATCTTTCATTCGCTAACAATGCTCAGTAATGATCTACCTATAGAAAGGAGACCAGATCAAGTGAGATTTGATCACCCTTTCTATGTTCTAATTTATTCTCATATATTATTGATCGGATATAATCGTAGCGTTTTTTTTGTAAAATTCACAAATGCCTATATCAGTTTCGTGCCATTTCAATAATATTCAAAAGAAAAATAACATTGTCTTATAATTAATTTATACTTCTTTTGTAGATTTACTTCTGGTTATGTCATGAACGTCCTGATCATTGTGGTTATCAATATAAAAAGGTAAGTTCAATATTCACATAGTATTGATTATCGAGTGATTTGAGCTGGATAAGTATTACTTCAACAACACCATCACAAATCTTCGTGATGGAATCAGTTACCATTATGGATATGGAGAAATTGTTCGAACTAATAATGAGAAGATGTTGAGAAGAATCAATGATGAGGAGGTGCGTGATATTGACCGTAGAAAATACACTTGTTTTTTTGGTACGAGCGTACCCACAATGCGTCTTCTATATTCATAACTAATTGTAAGTACTATGTACCCTTATTGGAAAGCGAGCCCAGTCGAGATACTAAGTAGATTAGATAGAGAGGTGCGGGAAGAGTTTCGATATTTCTGTCTTTAGCAGCTAGTAGCAAGGCGATTTCACAAGTGCATTTTATACGGACAATATCATTAACATAGTCAATATAAATAAATATATTAATTGTAGTTTAATAGCATCTACGGGAAAAAGAAACATCTCGGATTAGCTGTAATTTCCCATTGTGACACTGATTCTAAGAGAGAAGTATACCTAAGGGTTCGTTTAAATAACAGTAAAATTGTATCAAATGATATAGGAAAGGTTGGAATAAGAAGGTTGCCAAATATATGGCAAATATACAATCTCTGTTTTGTACGCTCTCTCTTTTTTTTCCTATGTTTTCTCTACCAATCGAGCGAGTACGAGAGAGCGGCTAATTCCCCATTTTGATTTTTGGTCAAATTCTTATTTTAACATTTTTATATGCTTAAAGGCAATGGTTAATTGAAGGCACTATCACAACATGCCAATCTCACTCTTATTGGTGATTGCTATAGAGGATTAGGCAAAGATTGTCCTAAAGGCCGTGATGGCGATATTTGTTTGGAGGAATTATTCAGTAGAGTTTGAATAAAGTTCCGTTTAACTCTATCAGTAATTATATGAATTCAGCCTCTCATTATTTCTACTTTTCATTTGAAAACGGAGTCTGCCAGGATTACGTATCCGAGAAGTTCTTCGATCGATTATGGTCTTCACATTTGCCCACCAAATGACACAAACAAATAAAATTTGGATATTTTTAGGAGGAACATCGTTCCTATTGTTCTCCGTCGTTCAATCTATAAAGGAATCGCTCCTGACTCTTCATTCATAGCTGCTGATGATTTCAAATCTCCACAAGAACTCATTGAATATCTTCGCAAAGTCGCCTCTGACCCAATTCTATACCGGAGGTAGGAGATTTTCAATGATTTGTGTTCTATTTCTATAGATATTTCACATGGCGCGAGGAATATGCATTGGACAGCTCTCTTACCATAAATGGTAATGGCATTTGTGAATTGTGTAAGGATTTGCACAACAAGGTAAGACTTTTTTTCGGTTCCAAACTATGCACGACTACTGATTTCAGTCTGTTCGCAGTTCAGACCAATTCGATTTGCCAAAGTATTATAATTATAACAGGTTATGTGAGGTAAAGATATAGTTCAGTGATCATGATATATTTCTAAAAAAATTGCAGTACGATGTCGGATGGAAGTTGTTATTGTGATCAATAACAACAATTGAAAATACTAGTTTAAAAATGATAGGTTTTATAATGACCAGAACCAAACCAACCCCCTTTATTGTTCTTGTAGTCCCACATTATTGTTTTGTTTTAATTCTACCATTGCCAGGCTTTATTTGATGGACATAAAACACTTTTCTAATCAATTCTCCATATCTTCTTATTATTCTCAAGTTTAGTTTTCAGCGATGGACATCCGTCTCATTTGTTTTATAATCAATTAACTATTGCCGGTTTCTAATAAAACGAAAAATAAATAAATTAAATTAAATTGGCAAGTACACCGTCGAATCCCTCCTTAGCAGGTGAATTATTGATTGATCACTTTTGCGATAAAATGGCATCTTCTTTCTTTAGTAAGTTTTCTGTGAGTCATCGATAGTGTTCTTCAGTCTCACTATCAGAGCCGCTACAATACGCTATAAAATTCACGCGTTGACATGCTTTGAATCAAAAGGAGGGGATCTTCTGCCGCAATGCCATGATCCTTTTCGAATAGCGGTCGATAAGAAGAATCCATAATTAACAGTTAACAGTTTATCGACCTTTATCAAGCACAGAACCATAGGGGAGGGAATGGTTGCCAAAAAACGACTGATTAGTCTGGGCGTGCTGAGGTCCCATACAAGGGGTATTTCTATCTTAAATATTTCTTCGTTCATCTTCTTGTGATCAGCTACTGAAGACTTTATTCAAAATGAAAGCCGCTACACTTGATCCTTTTCGAGTTGTGAATCATGAAAGAGAATTCAGAAAATAGATATAGATAACCCACGAAGTCCTCGCTCAATACTTCGTCAGCAATTGCTTGATGGAAGGCATACCACTCCAGACTTGCCTATGGTCTTCTAGGAGGGGATCCTTTTACGTTGTTGATGTTTATTCGGTGAGAGAAGAACAGACGAACGAGAGATGGACCGCTCACAGCCGAATAACTCAAAAATTTAGGAAAAGGAGGTGCTCTTCTTCCAGTACGTTAATGTTTCATGCGCTTTCGAATGAAGGGCTTGTAAAAAAAATACGTTAATGTGCTCGTATGGTTCATCCCCTTTTAAATTTCCCGATGATTTAAAGTCATTTTCGCCACCCACAATCTCTCGTTTCACACACTTTCTCGCCGGAGAGTGAAAGAAAAAAGGGAAGAGTAAGGGAGAAAACGATATGTTTCATTCCGCACCGCGCGCTCGAGACCGTGCGGTGCAGAATGGAATGAAAAGGAATCGACGAGAGAGTGTGTGAAACGAGAGATTGTGGGTGGCGAAAATGACTTCAAATCATCAGGAAATTTTTAAAGGGACTAACCACGCATTAACGTATTTTTTTTCGCAAGCCCCTCATTCGAAAGCGCATGAAAAACTTAAAAGCATAATGGAAGAACAGCACTTCCTTTTCCTAAATTTTTGAGTTATTTGCTTCGAAGTGTAGATCTGTTCAGAGACATTTTCATGACTTCTTGTTTGTTTATATCGATAGAGCTCGGGGAAAGAGCGGGGGTCACTCTAGTTACACTTTTTCGCTAAAACGCACCATAAGCGAGAAATTCGTGATCAAAGTTGGGACTTCACCATACCGAACAGGTGTATTGAGCCCCAAACTGAAAATTGCATAACGAGACTAAAATTGCATAACGAGACTTGTCGCTCCATTCCGAAAAATAGCCATTTTAGCTCAATTCTCTCGTGACTGGCGTAATATTGCTTCGGTGGGATACAAAGAACCGAACGAAAATCGAACAACTCTACGCATGACGCATGTCCTTGCACGGTCGTTCCAATTATGATTCCTCATTTCTAATCATATTACAATATTAAAATAACTTAACGATAATTTGATTAGTTCCATTGTTACATGCACTGCACAGCATTTCGTGAAAGGACAAAGGAGTGAATCGATTAGAAGAGACCCAAAAGTGCATATTGAATGTATTCAAATCACTTGAATTATTTGTGCGTGAGTAGCAACAATGACTATTTCTTTTTTTTGTACGTATCTGATTCATGAACGATATCTATCTTATTTACATCAAATCAGTGTGGCGAAGGTCCGACGGGTTAGGCGTGAGGGCGTGGAGTGTAATCGAGTCTCCATTCGAGAGGATGACGAGCATGCAAAATATTTGGCACAAAATTACATTAAGATCAGACTACAGTCTCTCTCAGTCACTAACGCTCTCGTCCCACTCATGTCTAGAGAAATATCCCCCCCCCCCAAGTAGGACTCTTGATACTCACACGTGATGAGTGGCCTACTATATTCTTTGAATTACTGATGTTAAATTTATCGCTAGCAAATATCTCGATCAATGCCATGTCTTCTGCCCTTCACATGCACGATATACAACAGTAAATTCTTTTCAAAAATTTACTAATATTCAGGGGTGGGCATTCAGAAATGGAGTCTTCACTTCACGAAGTATCCTTAGTTGCCGGCAGTCTGTGTCGGTGCACCAGTCTGGCTAACAGGTCCATTGGGGTCACCTTTACCCGCTGGCTTCTTATCTCCGCCTCCACACATGGCGAGTACGAATATCGCAGTCTAGAAGAATAAAAGATCAAAGATCAAATATCAACATTATGAACTTACCACAGTTGACAATAAGAAGGTGTGAACGAAGAAGAGAAGAGAGGAGGAACCGTCTCCGAACATCTTGAATCAGAAGAATGAAATGAAGAAATGAGAGAGATGCCTATATACAATGCATGTTAAAAAAGAGGCTAAACATGATCACTTTAACATTCTCTCCACCAATTTGTCGGTGGTTTTGGAGAGCAGAATAAGACAGATTATCTCCATTGCTGTACCCTACTGGAGGTGACAGTTGGACCCAAGGAGAAACATGTATACCAATCTCCCTATAGAAGTCTTAACATAACAACATAACAATAATCGATTTTTATTTAAAAATTCAACAGAGTGGTCGGAGCCTTTCCGCAGACCAACATAATTCCATGCTCTTCCAACATGGGGATCATTGTGGAAAAGTTTGGGGAATCGTAGATCATCAGCTTTCTTTGCTCATTCTCTAAATCTGCCGAAAGATTAGTGAACTGAACGGCATGAACTACGGGACACTACATAATGCTCATGGGAAACTATCCCATTGGAATTTGGAAATTGGTCGAAACCAGGGTTGGGCGGAAAAGGGTGACCGGTAAAAAATTCGGTAACGGTAATTTTCCGGTCTAACAGACCGGTAAAAAACCGGTAAAACGGTAAAAACGGTAAAACTCTTAAAAACCCAAATTGAAAGTACAACTTTCAAGTCATGTAGAGAGTGCTCATCGAATTTGCATACTTTCTCTCTCATTTTCTCATTATCCCTTACGTCAATTACCATATAATATAAACAATAGTCAGCATGCTTTTCGTGGCGGGAGTCAGTCATGCCAACTCATGGGTCCCCTTCTTTAAAACCGCTAATTTTTTTGTCAAGTTTGTATATAGTTTCTATACGTTTATTCATTACATCAAAACTGCGATATCGTGTCTCAAACTACATATATGAGTGACAAACGGCTAATTTGTTCTTCTTTGACAGTAGTCGCAGCAAAAAAAAATGTTTTCATTTCTTTGTTTTATTGATATATTTGATAAGTTTTATTTATTGATAGAGTAACTGTCTGTTGAGACATAGAATCGCGCTGGAATACGGACAATTTCTCAAGATATCGAACATAATATTAGAATATCTAGTGTAAATTTCGGTAATTACTGGTGACAAACCGTAAAATTTACCGGTCGGTAAATTTTACAGTGAGGGACCATTAAAACCAGTAAAAAATCGGTAACGGAAAATTTTACCGCCCAACCCTGGTCGAAACCTAGTTAACCCTTCATAATAGTTTTGGTGATCTTATTTTCTCATGAGCATTACTACTACAACAACCGCGAAGTTAATTTCATTCTTTAACATCTTATTAACAACCTTTGCATTTATGCTTATGTCTCAATTCTTCACTTCATTCTTCTGATTCAAGATGTTCGGAGACGGTTCCTCCTCTCTTCTCTTCTTCATTCAGACTCTCCTATTGTCATCTGTAGTAAGTTCAATAATGTTAATGTTTGATCTTTGATCTTTTGTTCTTATAGACTGCGGTTTTCGTACTCGCCATGTGTGGAGGCGGAGATAAGAAGCCTGCGGGTAAAGGTGATCCCAATGGACCTGCTAGCCAGACTGGTGCACCGACACAGACTGCTGGCAACTAAGGATACTCCGTAACGTGAAGACCACCTTTCAGCAAGCACACCCGGAATAATGATAAATTTATTTCCACCAAATTTGCTATTTGTCATACATGTTCAATGTAACACGACTCTCTAGCACTAGAACTAACAAATGAAAGAATTAATGAATGTGAACTATTTGATCTTAAAAAAATATGATTACGGCAGAATAAATACCTAAATTTTTTAAGATTAAGCCCTCTGCACTGGCCTTGTTACATTCAGTGTTATTCTAGAAAAAAGAAGCAATGGAAATGTTGTCTTTCTCTGTTTTTTTTAGTCAGTCATGCCAACTCATGTCCCCATCTTTAATGGTTGGCTTCCACTATAACAGTGTAACGTGCACTATTGTAAATGAATACAATAACAAAATTGTTTTAAAAAATTGTGAAAAAATAATAATTTCTCATTTATATTGTAGCTCTACAAATTAGATTTGTAATAACTCGAACTCGATTATTCAATCATTGATTTTGTAGTAAATAATAATAGTTATGTGTGCGATTCCCCCTTAAAGGGATCGTTACCAAGAAAAAGGATATCAAAACCCTCGAAAAAGTTCAGAATTACTATACCAGAAGAGTATTCGCACGATGTTACAGATACACATAAGATAATATGCCTAGAGCAGCTGAACGTAATACAAAACTTTAAAGGTGGAGTCCGGGCAATATTTTCGTGAACAAGCTGTGAAGACAGAAAGATAGCAAAAGTTATTCTACATACTATACATAAATTAGTTTATGCAAATTCAGCTTATTGATCACAAGAATCATGAATGAATCATGCTTGATGTACAGGCAAAGGCGCGAGATTTTGAAAATAGGAAAGTTCAGCAATAGGTTTCGAACCCGCGACGTTGCGCTTATTAGTGAGCATTTTTACCACTGCGCTACGGGATTGATGAGTGGTCGTGCTAATTTCTTGCATATCACTTGTCCCTTGCATAATAGATATGCTATGCATTTGCATCAACATTCGAGGGCCTCCATCTTTAACGCTAGAAAAACGTAGACTAAATATTGACATTAGAAGTTCCCTCGAACTTCTCAGAGACAAGTTCAAAATTTCAAACAAGAAATCCCATTATTTCAATACCTATATAACCAGAAATGGAATAAATTTCAATAATCCTGGATCACGGTTCCAATGTAGGCGCAACAGTTTCTTCGCTAGAGCGGCACGTTTACTATCACTACCCCAAAATAGGATCAAATTTTCGATTTCACACTGATCTATCTTTCAATTTTAACGATTTATTCAACTCCTGTACCTTATCATCTACTCTTATCATACGTGCGCAGACGATGTGGACAATCATGCACTGCATCTTTTCTTCACGGTCGAAGAGTAAATCAAGATATATAAGAAGAGATATAAGATGTAGATAGATCGATATATCGATTAATCGTTTATGAGAAACGAAAGGAATTTTTATGTGATGAATGAGAATGGTAATTACGAAGCATGTTATTCTATTCCCTGATTTTTATATATCCATATATAATCGGTACTGACGAAACAGTCTACAATAACTGCTTCAATGGTCCTTCCAAGATCATCAACCACGAATATCCCGTATGCGGTACCATCATGATTATCCACTTCTGGCCTCTAATGAGCGTCTCGCATCTCATGCGGTTATTCATTGGCAGTTGACCTCTCTCTCCTGTGGATTTGTTGTTTCTGATTTATATGCATCGCGATTTTTATATTTTTCCCTATCTTTGCGTTCGATTACAGGACTATTATAATATTTGTTTTCATAACAATTGATAAACAATGTTTTCATTCTTTGTTTGCGATTTTCGTATGATAGATTCCTTTAACTATTTAGACAATTTAGTACTTTTTGTACATCAAAGATTGGTTGCAATCTGTACTTTGTACCTTCATCTTCTGTTACCTCTACACTAAAGTGTAGCTAAGAATGTGTTTGCGACGAAGTATTATCTGTAAGTATAATCTACCTTTCGATCAAAGAGTACGAAAGAACAAGCGACCGTGTGCGATGCTGTGCATAGATTAAAATAGATCAGTTTGTTATTGTCGGACAAGAGGATTGGATATTCCGGGAAAATAATATGGTAAATAACCTTCATTTTACTATGAAAATGTAAAGAAAATAATACATGTGATTTATTTTCATTACATCTTCTCATATTTTCTTTTACATGTATATTTAAATAACAGTCTTCTGATGTCACAAAAATGCATTATAGAGTATAGACTATAATATAGCCCAGTGAAAATTTAAAAATCACTAAGATCTACTAAAATCTCATTCACTATAAAAAAAAAGTACTGCATTTTTTATCAATTAAGAATGGCGACACTTTTTTTTGGTGTAACTAAGAACAGATATCCATCACAGTATAAAAAAATTCGAACCATGCTAATTTCTAACTCCTCCCATTTTCTTTACAACCATTTTTAAAAATCACAGATTCAGTTTGATTCAGAAATCTTAATTGGCTACTGAACACTTGCGAAACTATATGTTATTTATTGTTTGCTTTTCTTGATCACCGCAAAATCGTTTTTTTATTCTCTGGTTTTGAACTTACGCACTGTTTCAGATACAACAACAATACAATGAATTCGGATTGCAAGGTGATTTGAACAATTTTTATATTTATATTATTATATTATTATTATATATTATTATATTTATATTATTTATCGCTCTTTTGCAGTGGAGGGAACAAATGTTATGGACTGAGTGCTTAAATTGCGATTTAATGATACAAGAAAATATAATTATCTTTTAGAATTCAGGAAAATTCAATATTAGGTATTGCTCAGGCATTATAAAATCTGCGTAGGCATGTCATTTCGTTCGTAACGATTTGATTGAGATTTTCTCTCGCATAAACAAAATTTTAGAAATTTCAAGAAAAATTGATACTATTTATTTTGAGAAACAATATTCCTTTTAATATTCGTTCTAACCAAGATAAAACTCAAAAATAAACAATAATACATAAATATTGACTTATTAGGTTTCAGAAGCAGTTCTTTTGTCCCAACGGAAATGGATGTGTTCAGTGTCTCATTTTGATGAACGAGAACATTCTTCGACATCTGGCAAAGCCTGGTCAAGAAACGAGCCGCATCGAGGGTAAGGAAAGTTTAACTTTTGACTAGATAATATCAGGGTTGTTTATGTTTGTATAATTATTGATATGCCAGTCATGAAAAAAAGATGTTGCTCTGTAAGAAGACAATTAACATCTAGAAATTTACTTTCTATTTTTGCATTACTTCCGTTTAGTTATTATCTACTTACACTTCAGTAAAACGTAAATGGTCACCCCGAGCTAATATGGGACCACTCTGGCAGCACTCTTTCTCCAACAAAGAAAGCGAGAGAGCAGAGTGGAGAGTTTAAAATTAGCTCAGGGTGTGTCTCTTATAAAAAAAGTATTCTCTAAATTTTTGAAAAAGAAAGTGAAATAATGTGGAATCATTCTAGATCCTGCCATAATTCCGCAAATTGGCTACCTCGAGCATGGAATCTCAAAGGGTTTCTTTCACAAATCGGACATTGAAGTACGTTGAATTGTATAGTTCATTGCGTTACGATTTCCTTAAAATCGAAATAGGCTGACACGAGGCATACTGGTGGTATATGTATGTGATAAATGCAATTGGTCGTATCGTTACCAAAAAAGGCTAGCAATGTGCTTTCTTTTCATTAGCAAATTGTCCATAAACGTAGCGACAATCTCTTATGGCGAGTTATGACGTGGTGATCATTTTGGTCAGTTACAGGCAGTCCATGATATTCTTCCTTTGCTCATTTTCGAGGACAACCTCACGGACATAGCGAGTTTAATTAACTACGATTCAATCATTTATTTGATCACCAAACCCATAATCGAAGTCCCTGCAGCTTTGAACAAGCAAGTGGATATTGTTGCCGAGTCCTTCAAGAGAATCCTTCCGAAGTTGGATCTTTTGAAAAGAACCATAAAATAATTATTCATTGTTGTTGCCTATTATCTAGTTGTGTTCCTCTCAAAAGATAAGAAAAGATAAGAACAAACACTCTACTATGAAAAAATAACTAACGTCTCCCTTTATAATATTTTTTCATATCTTTCAAAGAGAACATTTCTCAAGCTTTTCACAAAATATAGTTATATCTAACAATATTCATACAATAATCTCGACTTTTGAAATGATAATCATTATTATATTTGCGTTATGTATTGTTGACTGTTTTGTGGCATAATAATAATAATACTTTTGTCAGCCTAACACACAGATGAGATCAAATAAGGGGGAATCTTCAAATCAATAAGATCTATCCCTTTGTCTATGAGAGAAACTAATTCGTGCCCACGAAAGTGTTCCCCACAAAAACGTTATATTGTTATTCCAGTAAAGGTATTTCACAAGTTGAAAATACTACACCTTGATGTCTTAAAGAGGAATGAATGTCTTGATCTTTTATTTTACCTTTTTTTTTCTTAATTATTATATTTCTTGTCTCTAAAGTTCAAAGATCAGGTAAATGATTGGTAAGTACTCTCACACAAATTCAAGTATACAATTTAATTTTAATCGACCTTGAGGGTGTGTCTATCATACTTCCTCATCTCTTTCAATTTTTCTCTTCATCTTCCTCTTCCTCTATTTGCATTAGGGTTGTGTATAGTTTGGTTCGCTTTGATAGTGAGTTCTGCGGATCAAAAAAAACCGTTTGGATTCCTTTTCAGTAAAGAATTAGATGAGGGAGCGCCGAGATAAGAGAGACTAAAAGAACGATGAGGCAATTTGCCTTCACTCTATAATATAATCGAAGGATCGTAGCTCCATGGTCTCTGTAGAACGAAATCGAAAAAATGCAACATGACAGCCACAAGCCGCAAAATGTATCTTACTTTCTTCTTCTCTTTGATAGTATTTATAACACACTTCCAAAATCTCCCCCGCTGCTTATATTAAACTATCGATCCCTTCATTCGTAACACATTTCTCTATTGATCGTTTCTCTCTTCTATGTATTCCATGTTTCGCAAAGTACGCTATATGATACTGCTTCCGGCCAGATTCACGAAAATATCAATATCTTCTATCACTTTGTTCTTTTCTTTTATCATAGTTGTTATATTTCTAATTTCGAAGGCTCCGAGATCATTGAACGAAGAGGTAATTGTTCTTCTAATGGTAGATCATAACTCTTCAAAAATTATTATCTAACAGATTTATCACACACCCCGATGATCTCAATTGAAATAATTCATTACTATAATCGTCTTTATTGTTTTGTAATATTTTCAGTTGATATTCATTGAGTATGATGGAGGACGAGTCAAGCACTATGGAACCCCTTTCGATTCCTCTCTATTGCCGTATTTGGAAAAATGGAAGCTCACCAATGCTTCAGCTTATCATCGAAATGCGTGTAAAGTCAGTCACAATCCGAATAATCATTATCAAGTACACAATTTGTATAATAGTGAAGCAACTCAAAATTGCATTATAGTACAGTTTAACAGATGCTTTGGTATGCCTAGAGCCAACACATGTGGAACATCTTATTCGTTAGTTCTATGATTAAGCAATTGAGAGATGGTCATTCTACATTCAATATTACATTAAAGGGAACGTAATCACTCTCAATGGTCTCTTCGACGCGCTGTTAGACAACAGAGAAATAGTGTGCACAATGAAGAGACCATTGAGAGAGGTTACGCTCCCTTTAATGACAGGCCGACGATATAGTGATAGTAACCTATTCTTCCTCGAATCATTTTGAAGAATCGAAAGCAGCCATTGCCAGTTGGAGAAAGTTTGGGAAGAACAATAAGATTGTCTATTATGATATAGGGTTGAACGAAGATCAGGTACATAGAAATTTTTGGGTATGGATTGTCCTATTGAACTAGTCGATGAAGCGAGTAGACATATGTAGTTGAAGACATAGCACAAGTAGCAAGCCGATTAGTAGGCCAAGTAGTAGACATTATAGATAAAATAATATGTAATTGTTTTCAGCAACGAGAGCTGCACTCATTGTGCAATCTAGAACTGAGACTCTTCGATTTCCCAAAGTACCCCGAATTTGTCAGAAATTTGAAAGAGTATCGATTCAAGACGATCATTGTAGCGGTAGGTTTTCCTCTAAATTAATTAATTTTTGTTTTAGTATTTGTAAGGTATATGTAAGGATGTTGAAGTCACTTTCATTACAGGAAGTCTTCGCAGAGTTTCCATTCTTCGTTGCACTAGACACATCTGTACATCTTGTGATGAGTCTAGAGTTGTTGGCATCAAAGGCATGGACCAGTCTTTCAAACATTCTGACTCCGAAAAACATTTAACCAATTTATTTTCGTAATTTAGATATCCAACGGTAAGATCACCCCTTACCATCTCGGAGGATCATCAGGGCACTCGATCTACGCAGCTACCTATAAAAGTAAGCTCTTTTTATTATGTTTCTCGTTACCAACCTTTTTGGTGCAGATTGAACATCAATTCCACATGCAATTGGATCCCTGAGTGAAAAATATAAAAATGTATTTGTGAGAAGCAAATCTTGGATTCCTCTTGAAGGAATGTACGATTATCTACCGATATGGGTCGAAAGAGCCTACGGCGGAGAATACGAAGCGAATGTTGCCATTGTGCAGCAATCTGAATATGCTAGAGAAGCTGTGAAATGGTTCGTTCTTCACAAATTTGAAATCTTGCAAAATCAGAAAAAAGTGAAATTCGATGTGATAGAGTAGTATATTTTGTCGAGAAACAATTAAAAATAGCGAAAATAGAGTTAAAAGTTAATTTGAAACTCTCCACAAATTTACTCGGGATGTCTCTTTAAGGAACGTTTTATGTGCCCTAACCGAAGATTGCATGGCTCCAGAGGGATCAGAAGTTGAATGCAATTTTGATGTTGATAAATTTTATGTTCACGCTAACTGCCACAGGTACAATACTATTATTTTCCGAGTAGAACAAATTTTTGTGAATAGGCGTAGATTCACATTTCAATTCTAGAAATTTGCGAGGAGACATATGCAAAATATTAAATATCTACTTAATTTCAGATTCGATCAGAGTTCTATAAATATAATTTTGTCGTCTTTGAACGAGAGAAATCCAGATCGATACTATACCATAAGTATTCCTGCATTTTTCCAACCACGGAGAGGAACAAACTACAGCGGAAAGCTCATAGATTTGATGTGTTGATTCTCGCAAAATAAAATTTTAAATGAGATTATGGATTATTGGGATTATTGAAAAAGAGTTTGGTCCCTGGCCAAGAAGGGCTTAGTAAACATGATATTCTTTTAATTTCTTGCGGACGAATTTTTCAACAACCATAAGAAATAAACGAAACACACGTATCATTAGATATACAAGCAAGAGTACACACTCTAACTACACACATTTTAACATTTTACGGATCTGATAATTTATATGAATGAATTCGAAAATTATCTAAACGTATAAATCCTGCAATATGAGCCTACAGTTTCGTTAGTTGGATAAATTAACATACGATCATACACAAATACAAAATACATATCATCATTACATGCAGTATTGAGATGACGATCCATTCTGGTCTTCAGTACGCTGAATATCTTATAGTATATTTCATACGCTAGGTTCTCGTTAAAGGTACACTCCAAGCTAATTCTTCTCTCGGCATTGGAATACTCTCACCATAGACAATGAAAGCGAAAGAGTGTGACGAGAACGGAGAGTTGCAAATTAGCTTTGGTGTGCCTTTAAAGTTACATTTGTTGAAGCATTTTTGTGTTGTCTCTTGAACATCTTTCGCACATGAGTCCGGACATCTTTATTGAAGAGAAGTGCTATTGTAGGATGAGTCTGAAAATTGGAAACAAAATATTTTCCACTTCTTTATGGAGATCAAGTTAAAGGTGGATATTTCCGTGAACAAAATGTGAAGACAGAAAGGTAGCGAAAATTATTCTGCCCATGTTACAATATTTATTTTATTCTGATTCAATTTCAGTTCATCTTTAAGCAGCTTAGTGTATTATTGTATAATTACTGAAGTAAGCTACTCACTGCATTTTGTGCCGCCCATAGTACAGTTATCATGAAGTAGATCCATTTATTTGAACTGAAAATCCTAGGAATGAACGTCCACGCGGCAAACGAGCATAGGAATATAAAAGATATTGTGCAGATCTTAAACATAGCAAAGATATTTTTTTAAACTTAACGTATTATATAATATTAGTCACGGCTGACAAAGTTTACAGCACCAAAAAAATAATTAAATTATAAAATAATTTTACAGTTTTTAATTCATTCGCAGAGGTTTTATTTGTTTTCGAATATTACGTTTTATCAATATACATAAATTTAATGTAATTTAATGTATTATTTAGTAATAATAATGGCTTTGTTAAGTGTAATATGGCAAATCTTGATGAACCTGTATGGTTATTCTCATCTCTCGTTTGAATTGTCCAAGAATGTTCTGGAATTGCGATTGCATTCACCAATCAATAATATAATTCTAAACGTACAGTGTTTCGTCTTCTCCAAATAGTGCGAAGGAGGTCCGCATTGCAGATGAAAACTATTGGCAAGCATACGCCATATGTGGACAGATGAAGGCTGTAGTACCTTTAAGGGTGCACCTTGAGCTAACTTGAAACTCCCCGCTTTGACCGAGCTCTATCGCTTTCTTTGTTTACGAGAGAGTGTTGCGGAGATTATCATCAGCTTCTTTAAGAAAAGTGCAAAAAAATGATAAATAACAAACATGGCATGACAAATTAGCACTCTGTGACGATTCATTTCATTTATACGGAAATGGTACTTAATTAGTGAATTCACTAACCACGTATTAGCCGGTACGTATTTACTACTATAGAAATCATTAGACCATATAAGATGACAACATTCATTGAGATTAGGAATAGACAATGATATTCCTATCGCTGTAGTAGCACAAACAATCACCAGTGATACTTTGTACGAGTAAATTTTCTGAGAAATAGTTGTTGATTAATGAACTTATTAATATTATTTACAGTGTATTGAATGGGGAATCGGGTACAGACGAATCTGAATCAATAGTGTTAAAGAAATATTTCGAAATCAAATTTATTTTTTGAACTTATCATTAACCTATTAATGGCCATTGTAGTGAGATTCATAACGAAAGTCCACGCAGCACACTGGTAAATGAATAGTGGAATATAGTTAGCTGGACCACTAAAAAGGGTTATACACAATGGAAATTGTTAAAGACACATTGTAAAATGAGCTAGGGAGTCCATTTCAAAATGTTCATAAACAAATTGACGATCCATTTTCCACGAGGGGATTCATTTTTTTCTACTCACACTGGATTCGCAATATATGCTTCCTTGAATGATACGTAAGGTAGAGTGAAGAATGATCGAACACATAGCATTATGATATCGCCAATGCACATTTGCTTGATGCAATGATAACTAAAATTATATTAGACATTTTAGTTGATCCTTTTTGTTCATAGATTTCTTGTACATGAATGCTTGATCGCGTAGCAAATTGTTTTTACTCAATTCATGCAGGTTACGAGGCACAGGCTATTTCGGAATGGAGAAATTTCATGACAACCCAGCTACGAAACACCCATTAAAAACTGATAAAGTTGATTCAATGCCAATGATATCTTAACGGGGAAAAATGAATAGTTGGTGAATTGAGAGTAATGTTGTTATGGTTAACTCCAATTTTTTTTGAAACACGAAAACTTACGATGGAGTCACTCTCATTACTGGATTGTGATATATCGTGACTATCAGTACAATATTAGCGAATAGACCAAATATAGTAAACATGAATAGCACCAAAACGACTAATCTATCATCGGATCGACTGGACGAAAATCTAAGAAATTAAAATAAAATAAAAATTTTTTTAAATGTTTAACAATGAATTAAGTCAATTTACAGTAGCGATGAGATGGAGAGTTGGTTCATTACACGAAGTCTCTTACTATATCTAGAATAGTCGTTGAATGTAGCTATGAGATGTGTTGGATGATTTATTTATAATGAAGATTATTATGATTGAGGAAAACATTATGATCTTATCCTTCCACGAATTAGACATGAAAGATGTCTCCATAATCCAATAAGGGCAATTATAAAGGTAACATGAGAATTATTAAAATTATATTTACATATCAACATCAATTTAGTACATCCTGATTTAATTATTATAATGTCAAGAGTACAATATCTTAAAGTATTCACTTAATTCATATAAATATTATCCGAGAAAGAAATTTATAGTGTATATTTATGTTGTTTTGGAGAGTTCATCGGATCAACGCAGTATGTGCATATGCCGCATTTATTGACAATGAACTTATGCCTCTGTATAACCATGATGGGCCAATACCGCCATGAATGGGATATGTCGTAACGCCGGAAGTATACAAATAGGTAATGTACATAGACAGACTACTTTATTTTTTATAAGTGCGCTGTCGCACACTGTTGAGTTCATAAATATAATTTGAAGGTAATGATTTATTTTTTAAATCGAGAAAAATGACCCATTGAGTTCGTTGAGTTTGAGTTTGAGTGGTGGAGTTCGATTGAGTCATAGTGAAATTTGACTATTCTTATTCAAAATATTATTGCCTACACCTGGCTTCTAATGCATTATGCCACCGGCGTAAGACCCACATCGAGTTCGATCCCCCCCACCAGCCGCAATAATTTTTTGCTGATTTTGTTGTTGTCGGAAAATTGAAATGTTTTGCTGTGATTATGAAAGCTAGAAAAGTGAACATCTTATCATTGTGAACCTTATCAACAAAATGAGTGAAGTAAAAAAAAGAATTTCGTAATTAATGAACAGGTTGAGATTGACCTGAAATCAAGGCTTTTTGAAGACAGTTCAAAAATGGAAGCATTTAAAGTACTCGCATGATCTTTGATCTTTGAACTCTCATGTCTGTTTTTCAGGTCATTCATTGCATGACCTCGACCTCGTATGAGAGGAATGGCGAGGGAGAAGGAGGAGATGCAAAAAAAATGAAAAATGAAAATTTCAAGTTCAATTTAACCTCTCCATCATGAGTCAAGCAATGAATTACTATAAAAACAGCTATAAGAGTTCAAAGATCAAAGATCACGCGTACGTTAAATGCTTCTTTTTTTGACTCATCGTCTACCTGTTCATTAATTATGTGCCCGAGATGTAAAATTCTTTTTTTTTTACTTCACTCATTTTGTTGTAATAGTTCAAACTGATAAGGTGTTCACTTTTCTAGCTTTCATAATCACTGCAAAAAATTTCAATCTTTCGACAAGAACAAAAACAGCAAAAGATTATTGCGGCAGGGGAGATCGAACTCATGACAGTCAAAAATAAAAGCAGCCATCTTATCCACTACACCGGACAAGAACTTGTTTGAGTATTGATAGCAGAGCTCATGATCCCATCCGGATGATTTGTGTAGGATACCATGGGAATTTCCAAAGCATATTTTAAGGGAGGATAGCACTTCTGGTCGAACTTTCTGGTTGAAAAAACTTTCGACAATCATGGAATCCTTGTCACTCGGACAATAGGCCGAGTTGCATCTTACTGAGAACCTAAGTTAGTGACAGCACTCATGCATATTTGGAACAGCGATTAGGCATCCAAGAATTGCGGATACTTGGATTGTTAAATATGAACGCGGGAATAAGGCCTGAAACTTGGCTTCATTCATGTTTTTCCCGTTTCCCCGTGTTATGAAACGCTGTATATTGTACTTCAGTTTCTTGTTGTTGCTTACAAATGTATGACAAATAAAAAATTTGGTGAACAATTTACTATTATTCAGGGGGTGTGCTTTCGAAAAAAGGGAGTCTTCACATTACGGGGTTTCCTTAGTTGCCGGCAGTCTGTGTCGGTGCACCAGTCTGGCTAGCAGGTCCATTGGGTCCGTCACCTTTACCCGCTGGCTTCTTATCTCCGCCTCCACACATGGCGAGTACGAAAACCGCAGTCTAGAAGAAGAAAGGATCAAAGATCGAACATTAACATTATTGAACTTACCACAGATGCCAATAAGAAAGTGTGAACGAAGAAGAGAAGAGAGGAGGAACCGTCTCCGAACATCTTGAATCAGAAGAATGAAGTGAAGAAATGAGACCTATGCATAAATGCAAAGGTTGTTAATAAGATGTTAAAACATGAAACTAACTCCGCGGTTGTTGTAGTAGTAATGCTCATGAGAAAATAATATCACCAAAAGTATTATGAAGGGTGGATCTACGTTTCAACCAATTTCCAAAGTCCAATGGGAATTTTTCCCGTGAAAATTTTTATTATGTAGTAGGCCGTAGACACAAGCTCATGCCATCCGATTCACCACTCTTTCGGTAGTTGTAGAGATTGAGCAGAAGGAAGATGCCTCGCTTATCCGCATTTCTCTACAGTAATCCGCGCAATGGACGACAACTGTCGCCCGCAACGCTTTTCCATGTAAGCAAAATTATGGTTATGGCTATAGCGGAGAATTTACACAAGTTTATTCGAACTGTAGTGCATGGAATTATGTTGTTATTTTTCAGAATCCTCGCAATCTGATCAGGTAACTCGGGACAACCTAGTTTAAGGATTCGGAGGGCAAAACTATAGTTAGCGAGTGACTGATCTTTGATGTAGTTTGACCCTAGCTTCGCCCAGTTATGAGGCGATCTGGGCTTCTGGAGTAGTGCGATTTTATTGTATTTGATATTCTCTTGTAGCACCTTCTACTGCCACCTCCAGAAGGGTATAGCAAAAATAATCTGTCTTATTCTGCTCTCCAAAACCACCGACAAACTGGTGGAGAGAATGTAAAAGTGATCTTGCATTAGCCTCCTATGTTATATAGGCATCTCTCTCATTTCTTCACTTCATTCTTCTGATTCAAGATGTTCGGAGACGGTTCCTCCTCTCTTCTCTTCTTCGTTCACACTTTCTTATTGTCATCTGTGGTAAGTTCAAAAATTCTGCTTGATCTTTGATCTTTTCTTCTTCTAGACTGCGGTATTCGTACTCGCCATGTGTGGAGGCGGAGATAAGAAGCCTGCGGGTAAAGGTGACGGACCGAATGGACCTGCTAGCCAGACTGGTGCACCGACACAGACTGCCGGCAACTAAGGAAGTGAAGAGCCGTGAAGTGAAGACTCTCTTGCTCTAAGCCCACCCCTGAATATTAGTAAATGTTTGAAAAGTATTTACTGTTGTATATCGTGCATGTGAAGGGTCGAAGACATTGGATTGATCGAGACATTTGATAGCGATAAAAGTAACATGAATAATACAAACAATATAGAATGGGCACTCGTCATGTGCGAAGATCAAGAGGGGTTGGCCTAGACTTGTGCGATATTTCTCTGGTCGACACCAGAGGATAGCGTTTGTTACGATATCAGAGAGACTGTATTCTGATCTCATGCGTAAACATATTCACATGATGACATACTCTTATCAATGAACATGTGGAATATGGTGGATACTCTGCATTTTCCACTTGTCATACATGTAAAAGCTGCGATAGTGCAAACGATTAGATCAGAGATCAAATATCAAAGCCTAAGGCGTCGAGCATATGCTGGATGTGCAATTGCAAATGTTACTTACTAAAAAGCAACGCATATTTGCTTGCCCCCAACACGTTTGTCGCAAGTACCTATCTCAGATCACCTTTGATCTTTGATCTTCACTAAATCTACATATGAATGAAACCGGCACAGCCTCTTTCCCCTCACCGCTATCCTTCTCCATTCACTTATTTAATTGTCGTTTCAAATGTTGTCACATCTTTGGATGTATGATAAATTAAATTAAATTAAGCATGATTCCTTGCATTGCAAAATTATAACTCAATGATAATTTGATTTGATCCATTGTTACTCTGCAAAGCATTTCGTGAAAGGACAAAAGAAAGAATGTAATGATTAGGCAAGTGCATATTCAAATCGAAACACCATTCCACTTCTTCGGTTTCCTCATTTCTTCACTTCATTCTTCTGATTCAAGATGTTCGGAGACGGTTCCTCCTCTCTTCTCTTCTTCGTTCACACTTTCCTATTGTCAACTGTAGTAAGTTCAATTATATTCTCGTATGATCTTTGATCTTTTCTTCTTCTAGACTGCAGTATTCGTACTCGCCATGTGTGGAGGCGGAGATAAGAAGCCAGCGGGTAAAGGTGACGGACCCAATGGACCTGCTAGCCAGACTGGTGCACCGACACAGACTGCAGGCAACTAAGGATTACATCATAAAGTGCATATTCCCTTCGATAAAGCACACTCCGAATAATAGTAAATTGTTCACAATATGTACCAGATATCAAACATGTGTAAGCAATAAAGCAGAAGTACAATGCACAGCGGTTCAGTGAAACGAGAAATTCAGTTTGTTGAAATTCAGTTTCAAGTCTTATTCTTTTCATTATTGATTTTTCAGTTCTAAATTTGTTCATTCATGCTTTCTGATAGGTCCCACCATCACCCACTCGATGGTCGTCGATGACTCTCATAGTTGATATTTGGTTCTTTCACACGGATGACTCATTTGCCTCCAGACGGTTTCTTGGTACACAGCAGAATTCTCCGTGATCTATGTAGTTACTATCGATATTGTATCACAAACAAGGGAATAGTGGTTAATTTACGAAAAATGACAATTTTCAGCGAATTCAGCATCTGGTTATGCGAGCCATTGGGGGTAATAGGATAGCTTGGATTCAGTACTTCGTGGAGATTCTAAATTGCAGCAATTACTGCCTGACAACGTAAACTCATGGAGTCGATCAGGTTGTCAATGGTGGACGCGAAAATCGCAGCCCATGCACGCTGATGAAGCTCAAACACTCGATTATATATATTTTTTTTAAAAATTGATTATGCCTGTCCCTCTCCCCTCGGCAATATGGTGCGAACTTGAGCTTGAGATCGGTATCCTGCACCATAACTAAGGAGTGGCGGTGCGTGGAGCGGATCCAGGGCAACACCGTCTTCTCGTAGATGTTCTGGCAGCCGCAGCGATCAAGAATGCCCTCTATCCGGAACAGGCCCATTCCGCGGATGGTGAGTCATCTCCAGACAAGGACTCTGCCGACAGTGTGTTTGACCGTCAAGCAATGGTAATTGGGGTCGAAGCTAGAGTCGGTGGGACGATGAAAAACCCCCAAAAAACTTTGCTTCTCTAACACAGAGTAAATCTGGTCAGAAGCTCAAGCGTACCTTGAGATACTGGGTGTAAACCAACTATGAAGTCGAAGTGATCCCTTGAAACAGCGGCTTTGTACAGTACAGCCCGGTCGTGTTTTGTACACATTCTGCGCTGCGCTCCACTGCGGGGCGCATTTGGTCGCATCACTTATTTCCTTTGCGTATGAATATTTTTGAATTCTCAAAGTCTTAATCATGAGTTTCCGTGATAAAAAGTTCTTTTAATGACTAAAGAAACTGAAACTAAATTTGTATTAATGAGAAAAAACAATTAAAAGGCAAATCACACTGGTCCGAAAATGATGGGTACTGTAAATTTTCAAAAATATCTTTCGGCGATCGTGCGATCGATACGCAATATTACGGTATACCTTTCCAGTAAATTAATAGTAATCATTTTCGGACCAGTGTGATTCGCCTTTTAATTGTTTTTTTCTCATTAATAAAAATTTTGTTTCGGTTTCTTTAGTCATTAAAAGAACTTTTTATCGCGGAAACTCATGATTAAGACTTTGAGAATTCAAAAATATTCATACGCAAAGGAAATAAGTGATGCGACCAAATGCGCCCCGCAGCGGAGCGCAGCGCAGAATGTGTACAAAACACGACCGAATTGTACTGTAATACGGTTCGAACCATACCTGTCAGCTCGCTGTGCGATGAAAATGAACCGAGTTATGATCATTTTCAGGGTAGATCACAAAAAAATCTATAATCTGCGATTTTGGCCCAATCAAGCAGCTAAGCCTCCACATGATCCAAAACCACATCTACCAAAGGACTTACATCGAAATCGGGGATAAAAAATTTTCCTAGTGGCAGAAAGGGCCGATTTTGCTACACTTTTACAGGAGACCCGTGATATGGATGATGAAGTTTGATTTTGGAATGTGAAAGACTAGAAAAAGACTCGTTGTCTATTTCTCACCTGTTTCAGTTTGATCTTAATGTAATTTGTTCACTTTCAAAAGTAAATATCCTTAAGTAACTATATTCTCTTGGGAGAATACATGCATCTGACTGTATCTCATTGGTTCCCTTGCACGGCATCTGACCATCCCTTATGACCTTAGGAACCTTGTCGATTAAGGTCTGTTTAGGGTTAAGTTAAGGTCGCTAGATTCCACGGAGTACTAACAAGTATGCACACAAAAGTGAGAGAGTAGTGAGAGACACTACGAGAGAGTATGCAAAAGTGAGAGAGCACGAGGAGAGAGAATGGAATGGGAACTCTCTCTCTCTCTCTACAGGCGAAAGAAAAGAATAAGAAGAAGAGGAGGATAGAGAAGGTTATGAGGAAGGGGGGGGGGGAGTAAGAGGGACTTACTTGTCCTACAATAATTCAAAATTAAAAATTGTCTAAACTTAATCAAATTTCAGATTCAGGCTGTGGTCATGCATTGTTCGATACCCATCAAGTTACATGCGATTTACACAGTCGGAAGTGCCCTTACCACACTTTCCGCCTGAATGACGCCAGTTGGCGCCCGAGTGCCGCTAAACTCCGGCCACACCATCAATAGTATCGCCGCGACGACTATCGATCGCTGGATTGGTCGCCATTATTCTGGGCGCCTACAATATCGATTGATGACTGCGAATGCTAGCCCAAGACAGTCACACAACGGGAATTCGTGAAATGATCCTTGATGTTTAATCGTTGTAGTTTCCTCATGAGTAGGATGACTTGAACAACTACTAACGATATTCGTTTTTTATATGTTTGTATGTGTTTAAATTCTTTCAAATAAAAAGTTCATCTAATGAGTATGTTCATTCTCTATCCATGGACGATTCCTTTGTCAATATCCTTTTGGTCAAAAGGATATTGAAAAGGATATTTAACCGTCTATCGAACTCATTCATATATCGCGATATCCCATTGGTTCGGTCAATGGCCTATTTAGAAAGCAGACTCACTTCTGTCATTCTCATTCGTCTATGGGATATATGAAGCCGTTTGCGTAGGACTCGACTAAGTGCCAGCACAGCAGGGTTGGGCAAAAAAATTTTCCGTTACCGATTTTTTACCGGTTTTACCGGTCTCTGACCGTAAAATTTACCGACCGGTAAATTTTACGGTTTCTCAACGGTAATTACCGAAATTTACACTAGATATTTTGCGTATTTTTTTGGTAGTATTATGTTCTAAATCTCGTAAAAAAATTGGGAGTATCCGAAGGGGATTTTATGTCTCAAGAGACAGTTTCACTCTCTAGAAATAATTCTTGACAAATATATTAACACAACAAATGAAATATAAATATTTTGTGTCACAACTACAGTCAAAGTAAGAACAAATTAGCAGTTTACCGTTCATATTTATTATTTGGCACGATATTGCATTTCTGATGGAATGAATAAACATAGGGACTAACTTCACAGAAAAAGTTTGCAATTATTTAGCGATTTTATCTGCTTTTAAGAGTTTTACCGTTTTTACCGTTTTACCGATTTTACCGGTTCTTTTGACCGGTAAATTACCGTTACTGATTTTTTTACCGGTAACCCTTTTCCGCCCAACCCTGCGGCACAGTCCAAAAATCAAAGGTTTTTTGACTGTGCCAGATTTCACATATTTTAGTCGAGTCTTACGCAAGCGGCCTCATATCTGATCATATAAGATACCGTCAAAACGTGAGAAAACGACGCAACCAATTGTAGGAAATTGTGCGGGAAAATACTGAAAATCTTTCCATATCAAGGATTAAAATATGTGAATCAAAGATCAAATGAACCAGATCAACGAAAAATGTTTATAGATTAGTGATCAAAGATTTACAAAAGATCAAAGATCAAGTTCCCCAGATAAATGATCACTCTTTGTAGATTCAGATTCATAAACCTGATCTTTCTTTTGTCCGTATAAAATGTACTTGCATAATTGCATTGCTACTGCTGCTAATCAGCGGAAGAACTATCGATCAACTCCCTACTCTTTCCTCCTTTCCTTCCTCGCTCTCTCTGATCTACCTACTCTCTCACCAGTGCTATCTCCCTAAACATAGAAATTCATTGTGGCAGTGGTTGGCTACTCTCGTACCAAATAAACAAGTGTATTTTATATTGTCAATAGATCTAATCCATAACGTTCAAGAAGCTCAGAGATCAAGGATCAAATTATATAGATCAAAGATCAAATGAACCAGATCAAAGAACAATGTGTATAGATTGGACATCAAGATTTACAAAAGATCAAAGATCAAGTTCCCCAGTTAAATGATCACTCTTTGTAGATTCAGCCAAAGTACCGTTAAAAGATAATAATATATAATAATTTATTTTTCTTTAACGATAAACAGAGATGTGAAAGAGAAAATAAAATAATGACGAAGCAAGTGAGATCGAACGATGATTCAAATGGGGACGACAGTAGATGATAATGGTAGAGGAGTTGAATAAATCTGTAAAATGGAAAGATAGATCAGTCTGAGATCGAAAATTCGATCCTATTTTCGGGTAGTGGTAGTAAACGTGCCGTTCTAGCGAAGAACCTGTTGTGCCTATATTGGAACAGTGACCCAGGATTATTGAAATTTATTCCATTTCTGGTTATATAGGTATTGAAATAATGGGATTTCTTGTTTGACATTTTGAACTTGCCTCTGAGAAGTTTGAGGGAAGTTCTAACGTCTATATTTAGTCTACGTTGTTCTAGCGTTTCAAGTTTAAGTTTTGTATTACGCTCAGCTGCTCTAGGCATATTCTCCCATGTGTATCTGTAGCATCGTGCGAATACTCTTCTGGTAAAGTACTTCTGAACTTTTTTTCTGAACTTTTATTGAAATTGCTCTGCAATGGTCGGAGAATGTTAATGTTTTCTGGATAGCAAAATCAAGGTCTTTAACGACTTCTTTTTTTGGGTTTCGTCGCAATTCAATTAATGTTCCTGATGACTTTTCAATCGATAGAAGATGCAGATGAAAATGAAGAGATGATGGAGTGATAAAGAGGAGATAGAGGGGCACTGAGCACAGAGAAAAGCGTATTCCACAGTACCCAAGACCTGTAAAGTGTTATATTCACAATTAGCACTCTTTGTGTTATATTTTAAAAAAATGTTTAACAGGTCTTGCGTACAGTGGAATACACTTTTTTTCTGTTTGTGGAGAATTTTTTCGAATATGACTATAAAGTTTGATTTTGGAACGTTGCCAAGAAAAAGACTCGCTGTCTATTTCTCAACTGTTTCAGTTCGAACTCACTCCGACAACTACTATTTTGAAATCGGAAAACAACAATATGTCTGATAAAGTGCGCGTAAAACGGTCAAAGGCTGAAAGAGCAAAAGTAAAAGACTGGAAAAGATAAACCGGTCGATAATTTAATTAAATATATAAAACAAGCTCAGACTATGGACCTTAGAGTCACTCAATAAATTTGTATGAATACAGGAAGTTTACGCAATCTCAACGACGACTAATGCTATAGTGAACTAATCATAACAAGAAAGCACGATAACCTTTATTGGCATCTTATTGGCAATATGCACCGGATGATGTTGTTGTTTCTTTGCTACCTAACAAGTAAGTTGTAAGTTGCGGCACCTTATTAATCTACATAATTCATCACGATATCAATTGTTCATTATTTCTAAATTTTATTAATTTATTTTTTATTTATTTTCTCACACCACCTCTGTGATATAATTAAGTATATCTAGGATTTGCAAACTTTTGTTCCATCGTCAATAGAACAACCGTTAGTATGTATCTTCATCTCTCCGTCTTCCTCTATCCCCCTCTTACCAACAGTCCTAACATGATCACGTGTGTCAATGTGGTGGTTCTTTGATCAGAGCAAGAGATCGTGCAAGTGTAAGAGAGTACAGAGAAAGAGAGATAGAAAGAGACATACAGAGAGAGTACGAGAAATTATGGGCTAATTAGAGAACACAGAGACAGAGGCATGCAGATAGTGTCTCTCATCTACCCAGATATTGTTTACATGATCTTTTCGTCTCGGTTTCTTCCCGCCGGAATGATTTACGAAATTAGCTCTCGTCTATATCTACACTCCCACTAGTAGATTGATCGATCGATTATTTGACCGTCAATCAATCTTTTACATTTCTTTGCCCGTTTGCATATATTACCTCTGATGTTGTCTACCCATTCATTCATTGTATTCCGATTTGCATATGATGCGTCCTTTCTGATACACTTCTTCTCTATTTGTATCAGGGCTGGGATTTCCGTTTTTCCGATTTTCCGAATTTTCCGATTTTCCGACCTTTTTCGGAAAATTTAGATTTTCCGATTTTCCGAATTTTTTTCGGAAAATTCGGAAAATTTCTAGTAATTAAAAGTCATAGAATAAAATATTTTTCTCATGAAAAACAAAACATTAAAAACAAAAATCAGTAATAAATTCTTTAACCATTAAGATTGTTTTGTAAGTATGCAGACCAAAGTATACTGTATTCGAAATAACCATGATTCCTGATAAGTGGCAGCTCTTTCCCATCCAGATTCGCACCCCTTGACCTAATTGTATTACGAAATCAGCTGTGCTTTCTCCCCTATTTGCTCTCGCCTTCCTCTTTTTTGTTAAAAAAATAAGTATCATTGCTCTCCTGTATCTGTGGAGGTAGAAGAAATTGAGTTCTGCTAAGAAGATTCTCTCTCTCGACCATGATAATATTGAGCAGTTACTCATTCCCAAAATTAACACCTACCAAAACTGGCTCAATAGTTCCAAAGATGCTGTTATTTTTTTATATTTTGAGCTTCAAAATAAACTTGTTGCTAAATATGATCGTTTTTAATATTTTCAGAACAATAACAACTTTAAACAATATTTTCCCTAAATTTTCCGAATTTTCCGAAATTTTTCCGAATTTTCCGAAAATATTTTCGGAAATTTCCGAATTTCCGATTTTCCGAAAAATTTTTTTCCGAACAGCCCTGATTTGTATCTCCTTGATTTGTAGTCATCGCTTGTCTGGTCCATCTTGCCGCCTTTTTCAGTTCGTACCGTTCTAAAGTTGATCTTTGATCTTTACCATATCCCTTGTCTCTCGTATCTATCTGGTTCTGTTTCATCATGTTCTCCTTTTCGTTACCAGTTCAAAATATGTGCTTAACCTCGCATAACTTCTTGAGTGTTTTGGCTGTACAAAAATGAGAAAGTGACGATAAAGTACGAGAGAGTGAGGAATATTGAGAGAGTGAAGGATAGGGACGCCGAGACTTCACGTAGATTTTACAATCGATATTATTATTCTAAATATATCTTTGTTTTGCTCCACTCATCCGACCTTTTACTGCAAGATCACGTGCTGTGTGTAACTGCTTTTTCGCCCATATATTTCGTTCGATAGTACTTCCAACTGTCTCCGTCTACCACTTCCTATCTCTCTGTCTCTCCCAATAACATTGATTATCGATCGATTATATTGTAGATAATCGATATTTCGTCTCTCTTTGTCCATTTGCATATTGTTCTTTGGGTTTGTCCAGCCCTTTGTACATTGTATTTTCATTTGCATTTGAGCATCATACTCCACGTGCTCTTGCCAATGTTCTATTCATTTACAGTTCTCCTCTTACACTTCTCCTCGTCCTCACATCTGTCAACCCTAATATTTGATCTTTGATCTTTATATAATCGATTATTTGCAGTATTTGGTCGTCTATCGATTCCTTCCTCCAAGATGACTGATGACGTCTCATGGTCGTCATAGATGATGAACAATTACGACGTCTCCACATCTATATTGATGCTCCATCCTAAAAGGTATGAGCGACATTGACTGTAGAATTTCTTACTGTAGAATGTTGAATTCCTGAATCACTAACTTGCTATTAAAATTTACTAAACACAGTAAGTCACCCCTAAAAAATAGCCACCCCCTCGTAGTTATACGGTCGGCTTTCCCGCTGCCGTGGCTCTTGTTGTAGCAGAGTCTGTGTGTGGGGCAGCAGGACGACATTTCCCAATCTACTCATGGCCCTTGCAGGGTATTCACGGACTCTACGGACCGGTGGTGCGCGAGCTATTTGTCGCCGAGTCTGCACGCACCGAGCTCGAGTCCGAGATTGGTAATTGTGGTGTATCTATGGTAGCCTATTAATATACGGTAACTGTGGTGTATCTACCGTACTCTATTGTGGTGTATCTACCGTACTCTATTGTGGTGTATCTACCGTACTCCTCAGGTGCTCGCCGAGGGCTGGACCACACCACTGTACGGATTCATGCGCGAGCGCCAGTACCTGCAGGCGCACCACTTTGGCCAACTGCTCGACCTGAACAGAAAGTCAGTTTTGTGTGTGGTGAACGATGACGACGTTTCCCAATCCGGCTTTTGCAGATGCCTATTCCCCGGCGAAGTGGATCCGGACGCGGGCGCAGACGAGGACACCTTCCCCATGGACGGCACCATCAATCAGTCGATGTCCATCGTACTTACTATCGATAGCGAGAAGAAGGCGGAGTTTACTGCACAGGGTACGGTACGGGGGGGGTACGGTAGTGATGTGGTCGGGTTACGATATCGTACTGTAGGTATGGAATACGGTAGTGGTGATGCCGGGTATACGGTATTGTCGTCGGTAGAAAGGGTAACGTGTATAATCAGTATAGTCATTGATCATTGGGTCGCTGTTTGATCAATTGGTTGATGTATGTTTCATCATTTCAGTATATGCTGTCTGTATTTACTTGGATTAGTATTGCTGTCTTTCGTTGGATTATTAAAAATGACCATTCTGTCGTATAGTGCATTGCATAATAATTGTAAGGTTTCCTGGTCCCCGGGTACATTGACCCTGGCCCCTCTAAATACCAAGAATGGTGGGAAGTGAATCACTTTTTCTCATTGTCGCTCTCTAACAGTGCGTAATGGCATGGTTCAAAACGCATAAGTGAGAATCTCAATATCTTGCATTACATCTTGTCAGACTTGTCAGAAGGGTCATTTATTTGCGTACTTCAAGCTATGATATACCGTACATTATGTTGTGGCCTGATTTTGGGGGTACTGTTTTTCTCCTTATCTCTGTCTCTCGCTCTCTCAATCTCTCGTATTGCAGACAACCGCGTGCCACACGCCATCGCCCTCTCCTACAAGGGACGGCAATTTGGATCGATCGACGAGCGTCATCCGGGCGTCGCGCAGATTCTGCACGCTGGCGAGTACTGTATTGGGCATCGAGGTATGGAGGGGTTTACGGTACTGAAAAGTCGAGGTGAAATCATCCTTGCACTGGGTGGATTACGGTATCTTGCTATTGTTATCAAAAAATCGATACACAGGTTCTCGACCGTATCAACTTTGACGATGGACTCGACAACTTCCGCAAGACGCCACTCGAACTGCGCGAGATTCTCGCTGCCAAGAACGCTGACGCGGTCTTTGCACGAGCACGGCACGAGCACGGGCTATCGATAACTGACTTTATTTGTTTCCAGCTCCGCAACCCAATTCACAATGGTCACGCGCTGCTGATACGCGAGACGCGCGAGAAGCTGCTCGAGACGTACCGTAACCCGATCTTGCTGTTGCATCCTCTCGGTGGATGGACCAAGGTACGGTATGCCGCAGATACGGTAGGGGTGTGGTAGGGGTATCATGCGATCATCAAGGACGGTCTGCTGGGCGAGGATTGGACGGTAAGCCCCGCCTCCATTATTGGGAATACCCGCACGGGGTTAACCATTTGACCACTCTCACCCATACCGAGGTTGTTGCAGGTTCTCTCCATCTTCCCGTCGCCCATGATGTACGCCGGCCCGACGGAGGATCAGTGGCACCTGAGACCGCGACTGGCCGCCTGTGTCCACACCTACATTGTCAGAAGGTACGATGGATAATAATAATATAATAATAATTTATTCACCATAGATAGGTAAGCGTGTAATAAACAAACAAAAAATAAATGATTGTAGGAGTGGAAGGACAAGACGAAGCTCCTGAATTACCTCATCTACGAATCTACAGTAGTAAATCTACAGTATATATACAGTATATACACTATATAGAATCTACAGTAGAGAATCTACTCGGGCAACTCACGTTTCCAGCGTAGCCCCCCCCCCCCCCCCTGAAAACCGTTAGCGTCCCTGCCCAGGCATCCCCAGTTGCCTCCTTCCCGGTCGCACATGTTGCCGCGGCACCGTCATCTGATTTTGATAACACGGATGATGATATATATTTATTCACATTTAGCGAACAAATGATGTGAAAGATGATGATGGCTTAGATGACAACGCTGCTTCTTCGCCTGCTCTTCCTGCCAATCCACAGCGAATCCCACTGGAAAGCTTCAACCCTTTATGCACCTGGCTCCTGCAACCTGAAAGAAACCCACTTCAACCCGGACAATACCCAGTGCAACCCGAACGCACTCCGGTGCAACCTAAATATTTCATTTTCGCGTATCATTTCATTAGATACATCATATTCACGAAAAAATCGTTAAATAATTATTAAAGTATACAGAATGGACAATTCAGTACACGATTGGTTTCTTCGAAAAAAAGCATCTAATTTCATGAAGCTGTTGGGTCCAATCAATTTTCTTGGGACCAATCTATTTTCTTGGGAACAATCAATTTTCTTGGGACCAATCAATTTTCTTGGGTCCAATCAATTTTCTTGGGACCAACTTATTTTCTACGGACCAATCAATTTTCATGAGACCAATCTGTTTTCATGGGACCAATCTATTTTCTTGGGACCAATCTATTCGGTTGGGACCAATTAACCAGAACAGAGCCGATTGATCTTTGCGCTTTGAACTCTCAAGTGCTGCTCTATTTATTTTAATAACAGATAAATATGATATAACATAAGTGGTTCATTTCAGGGATCCGGCCGGTATCGCTGATCTGGCGAGCGAGATCGGCGACGCGCTCTACACCAGGGCTGTGCATTTTACGTTTTACGATTTTACGAATTTTACGATTTTACGACTTTTTTCGTAAAATTTTTACGTCGTAAAATTTTACGAAATGTTGAAAATTTAACGAATCGAAAAATATGACAAAAAACCTGAATAATTGGTGAAATTATTGACAAGAATTGGCGGAAAGTCAATCTTTGCAGATGTATGCATAATTTTCTACAAGTTTTTAGCGGAAATTTCTTGCTTATCGTCTGCCCTTTGCATAAGAGAGTCGTTTATGAACATTCGCTTGTTCCATATCTTTTATCACGAAATACATTTGGGACAATTTCTTATAAATTTGGCTCAAAATGTTTTACGAAAATTTTACGAATTTTACGAATTTTACGAGAAAAAAGTCGTAAAATTACGTTTTACGAAAATTTTACGAAAAAGAGTTTACGCACAGCCCTGCTCTACACCCACGGAGCCAAGGTGATTACGGTAGTTTTGGGCGCGTATCGATTGCGCTATCTACTCGTTACCTGGATTTGTTGGGTTACAGTGACTTTTCTTAGGTCCTCTCGATGGCTCCTGGTCTTTCTCATCTCAACGTCGTTCCGTTCCGTGTGGCTGTTTATGATAAGAAGGTAGGGTATACGGTATCCGATCTCCTGATGTGGATCGACAAGTGACTTTAATTATCGATTAATGATGGTTTCTGTGTTTAGTCCGGCCGCATGGCGATGTTTGAGCCGTCGCGCAAGGAGGACTTTGAGTTCATCTCGGGAACCACAATGCGTGGTCTTGCTCGTGATGGAAAGACCCCGCCGGATGGATTCCTGGCGCCCGTGGCTTGGGACATTCTGGCGGCCTACTATAAAGAGGCGGCAGCTGTTGCCGAGGCGCCGGCGCCTCAGTGATTACGGTAGTAGCTGTATATAGCGTAGTTCTCCTGATATAGGTACGGTATCTGATGAGCCAATCGATATTATGGCTTTATTTTGTAGAGCACAATGACTGATTGTTTGTATGTGTTTATGCGTTATGATTCCTCAATTGTCATGTTCCTCCAGATTACTAATGTTTATATCACTAATGATTACTATATCTGTGATACTAACTCCTCCCCTATATCAATCAATATTCATTTCATCTAAATTAATAATGACCCTGTTTCTCAGTGTATGTATATCATATTCGCAACTTGTATTGTAGCCCTCTCAGTGTATTTGAAATGTTTCTGTTGCCCCATCACGTATTTCACATGATCATGTCAATCTTTACAATGTAACCCCAATTGACTTACCCCGCTAAGCCCCGCCCATTTCCCCTGATCCCCTGATCCACTACTGTACAATGTATTCCTCTGTTTATGAACTGTAAATATATATGGTACGATGAACTTATCAAGTACAGAACCATTGCGGAAGCAATCTCGGTATATATTATGTTTTATTTACGCCCAAGAGCGCAACAGGAACATTTTCAATATGGAAGTGGATGAAATGATACAAACGATTCTCATAAATATAGGTATTTAACAGTCGAACATAACAGAACATAAATTGAACAAGCGATGAGAGTTCTTCATGGTGCACCATGCATTAATTTTTTGGCAATTTTTTCCGCACGATTAAGTATTCTTTATGGATTAGCTTCTCACAGTCTATATTTTAATTATTATGATCCGAGAAAAAAAACGGAAGTAGAATTGATTCATGTATGCACACAAAGAGGATATAATGCATAATGAGGCGTAGTGATATGTACATATATATTTGACACGATAAGTACATGGCTGTGCAGAAAGTCTTTTTATTGTGATGCATGATGTTAAAGAAAAAAGGTAAAGTTATACCAAAAAGTTAAGTCACAGCTAGGCCAGTGATAAGTCTAAAAATGCCCATAGTATTGATTCCAAGATAGGAAGTGGTTCCGTCTTTGTGCTAGATCAGTGGCAGAGTGGTCAGATGATCAGACGAGATCGATGGGCAGAGACGCAAAGAGTCATCGCGCGCGCTCCTAACTTGAATTACCACCACTGTTGAGACGGGTGGCCGGGCGGGAACAACATCACTGAAAAAATTACAAATTTTAAAAATATTAATTTTGATAAAACAAAGATGCTATTTGGTTCTAATAATTCTCTTGGCACAGATTTCGTGTGCAAAAATAGAAATATATGCAAAGCAAAGCCAGACATTAATTTTGTTGATCAAGCTGTATGATGCTCAAATCTTATGATAACATTCTAATTGACAGTAATAAATTAACTACACTATGTCAGGAAAAATTAGAATGTCTAATTAAGCTACTGAACTACATAAAAGCTAGGGAAATTTACATGTGCATGCAAGATCGCTTTCTTTAAAGAAAAAAAAAATTTATTGCGATGTTTTTAATTGATGCTTAAGTAATAGCATTATGATCATAATAGATTTTATAACAACAGTAATCCTTATCTTTGTTAGATCTCAGTGACGGTATACTTATAATTTCTAATATTACGGTTAGTTGTTCAATCTGTATTATTTTCTTTAGACCATTAACTTTATACCATTTTGACTACACGTATTAAAATGCACATAAAAGTATCTTTTATGTGTTCTTTGGAATACTGTAGTAATGAACCTAACTGTATTCTTCATAGTATCTCTAAGGTATACAATGTTTGCCAGCTTTATCTTATTTTGTTGTATTTAGTTATTTTTATTTATCGTACACCACAACGGTGTCCATGCACAAAATGTTCGAATGCAAATACATTACTTGGATTAACGTTTAAGTATTTTCACTTTTTGTAGTTTTGTATGGATATCCTTACAATTTTACCATAATACAGTATTCATCTGCTACGGTCTCTGTCCTTCCATGAATAAATATTAAAAGGTATTGAGAACAAACATTACTACGAAAAGCTGCATGCAATATGTTTATGGTAATTTTGGAATTAAATTTAGTTTGTACTTCTATGACGATAAGTAGCTCCGCCCATTTCTGATTAATCTACTACAATATAGTGATTCTGACTCCGCCCATTTTACTTCGCGGGCTTGGACACCTCTTGCAAACTACACTCCCCAAATTATTTATTCATTTCGGAAAGCTGACTACGAGCGAAGTCTTCGAAGAGATGCTCGTCGCACTCCAACGTTGTCATCCACCTTCTGACGTACGTCAAGCAGATTCGCCCCCTCACGACAAAGATCAAAGATCAAATCACGAAGATTTCGTCATCGATTAAACGACCATTTGGTCACTGTAATGAAAACTTATCATAGACAGACATTTTTCTAATTAAGAATAGTATAATAAGCAAAAGTACCTGTGTCGAATGGCAAGTCCTTAATCCTGTGGCGCGAACATGACGTCGTATCGATGATGCCTCCAGAAACCGTCAGAGTAGCTCGTCAACGACATCAGAGTGGTGCATCAACAACGTCAGAGAGGCGCATCAACAACGTCAGAGTGGCGCATCAACAACGTCAGAGTGGCGCATCAACAACGTCAGAGTGGCGCATCAACAACGTCAAAGTAGCTCGTCAACGACGCTGATGAAAATCATCGATGGCCTTGATCGAGCATGACGAAGAAACAATGATTCTGCCTGCAAAAGGAGAGAATATTATGGATTCAAATATTTTACATTTGACAACGATATCATATTTCCACTTTTTGGTAGAAAACAACGAGAGCAGCAGTGAACTGAGTTTCCCCGTGAAAGCTTTCATCAACGTTGCTAAACCTTCAAAGTCTACGAACGTGAAGTCGCTTGAGACGTCACGTATGCCGGCAAATAGTTCGAGTCGTTCGTACAAGTGGTTGATCATCCTTCATGGACAACGAAACGCCTGCAGGATCTGAAGTGAACTAGAAATGAAATGAGGACGAAAAAACATTTAAAAGATCACAAGAAGGTCTTAGTAAAGATCAAAGATCAGCTATCTCTCAATCGATTTCATGTAATGTGTCTATCCCTCGTAATCAGGGATCACTGATGTTGTTTATAAAATTCACTCTGACAATGAGATAGATCACTAAGGATGATAGGTGATGACGGAGACGTTCTAATTGTTAATGTTTATCAACTATCTATCTCTCTATCTTCATCTCTATCCAAAAAATATCGATTGATCTTTCCAATGTGTATGCATCGACTCTTGCACCAAAGTACCAACCAATACGGAAAACCTACAACATATTCATGGTATACTCAGTGTGACCTTGCTAATTGACATTAGGAGAGGATTATGGTAAGAGAACCACGGGCTACAGTAAGAAAGACGTCTACGGTAGAGGTTAGGGGAGCTAATACACGATACTGATAATATGCTAAACTATCCACGCATACCCAGCCGTACATGGAGTAAACCCGGTGAGCCGTTTAAATTGCTCGCTACCGGGAGAACCCCACGAACGGACATTCCGGGCTGCGGAACCGTAAGAGAGAGGGCAAGAACCGCGATACGACACGATGGGGACATGGCACGAACGACAAAACCTTGACGCATATTCATAAAGTCAAGCAGCGGTCACATTTTATCACGCCTGGTTCGTTGTTAACTAACTAACTATCTAACTAAGTAAATAACTAACTAAATAAGTAACGAGAATTAGAACTAATCAATATACAGACAATCGATCGCGAATAATAGTGATCTACCAAAAAGCCACGTCAATATGTACGCTAACAGAGGAAGAGACGACACGAGAAGACAAGGCTGACAATGCTAACCACTCGATAAGAAGTTCTAGAAGGAACCAGTGAGTGATCTACCCTATTACTGTTATCGACTAACCGAGTTCACGTGTACTGAGCGTGAAATAGGCGATATTTGAGAAAGAATACTCTGGTGATCAACAAAACACAATCGACAGCCCTACACTACAGTGAGACAGATTGCGGAAAGTAAAGTAAGATACTACAGTAAAACAGAGGGCGGTAGATACCGTAAGGGACTACAGTAAGACAGCGGATGCGATAGATAGAAGATATGGAGCAAGCACAGTAACAAAAAGATCGATACGGAAATGTGGGGTGGGATACGGTACCTCAGAGACGTGTCCTTGGGTAGATGAATGGCAAGGCCGCATGTAGATGAGAGCAGTTGAGAGACATCGAGGCGGTTCATCGTAGTTGGGGCAGAGCCGATGAGAGACAGAGACGGGGGCGGATGGAGAGGGACGGATAGATCCGTTGAAGAGCCGATGGGATGAGACGATAAATGACCATCAGAGTGATCATATCGCCTTATATGCACATTCCCAAGGAGCGCGCACGCGCGCTCACGCGATCGATCTTGATGTTCTAGAAGGAATGCAAGGAGAGATCTGCCCTGTTCCTAGAGTAGTCCAACTGAGTGCACGTGCACTCATTGTCAGATATCGAACAGGATTGAGTCGAGTCAAGTGATCTACTGTCTAGAGTCGATCATTGATTGACTGATTGATTGATTGTGATGGGTCTTTCTTCTCTGTTCTCTCTCACTTTCCTTTCATCTCTCGTTCTCTTCCTCTGTAAACTCATTGTCAGACTGGCAGTATTGGAACGAACAACATAACGAATTAGAAGGGGGATTTTCGAATGGCGGCTGAGTTCAAAATGCAATCAAAATGAAGGGAATTTTTTACACACTTATCTACGCTTTTGAACATTTCTAAAGCCATAACCCGAGCTAATCTTACTCTCCGCTCTGACAAGGCTGTCTTGCATACAAAGAAAGCGAGAGAGCATTCTCAGAGCGGGGATTTTTAAATTAGCCCGGGACCCAGTCAGAGTGAGAGAGTGTGGAGATTGAAGAGAGCGCCAAGAGAGTCAGAGAGAAGACGTGAAGCTACTACATCTATCGAATATCTCTAGCGTTTGATCCATTCATTTCTATCCCCGCTTGATACTCAACCTCTCCCTCTCCCTCTAGAATCACTCCCTCTACCTTTCTCTCCATCTCACTCTAAAATCTCTCCCTCTCCCTCCAGAATCTCTTCCTCTCCCTTTCCCTGATGATGCTCAGATCACTCTTATCCATTAGGTTCAAGAAAATCAGAGATCCAGGATCAAATTAAATCGATCAAAGATCAAGTGAAGATCAGAGGACAATATGCGAAGATTAGAAATCAAACATTTACAAAAAATCAAATGTCAAGTTTCCCAGTTCAATGATCACTCTTTGTAGATTTAACCAATGAGTTATTATTATTATTATTATTATTATTATTATTATTATTATTATTTAAACGATGAGTTCCAACTCAATTAACACGTTTCTGTTATTTTTAACAAAAAATGTTAAATGTAACAATTAACAGGTCTTGTGTACTGTGGAGTTCACTTTTTTTTCCGGTTTGTGGAGAATTGTTTCGAATATGACTATAAAGCTTGAATGAGATTACAGAGGAGATGGAAAGGGAGAGGGAGAGATTCTGGAGGAGAGCGATGGGATCTAGATCCAAGAGAATGGATAGCGTGTTGAAATTGATCAGTCGATTTTATTTTGATCGCAGAAGTACTAGGTATAGTTTTCTCTGTTTTTTCTACTATTTTTGCAACTTTTGAATAGAGAATTTCTGTCTGTTTCGTTTTCTCTCTGAAGTTCAAAATTCAGTGTCGCCTCTTCATAATCAAATCTACCTTCTTCTAACTTGTTCTAACCGTGAAATCATCGTGAGTAAAATACCCCAAATCGATATCGCTATCTTATTATTCGCGAAGGTCATCTATCGATTCCATCACGGCATCTCTATTACTATACTCTTTTACTATACGCTCGAGTTTCTCCAATAGAGCAGCTGATATCGTATGTTGCGGCTGTTTGGGATTTAAAACACCTTTTTTTAACTGGGAAATTGAATTTTGATTGATAGTCTATAGTCTATAGTCAAGCTTTATAGTCATATTCGAAACAATTCTCCACAAACCGGAAAAAAAAGTCTACATGCGGCCTTGCCATTCATCTACCCAAGGACACGTCTCTGAGGTACCGTATCCCACCCCACATTTCCGTATCGATCTTTTTGTTACTGTGCTTGCTCCATATCTTCTATCTATCGCATCCGCTGTCTTACTGTAGTCCCTTACGGTATCTACCGCCCTCTGTTTTACTGTAGTATCTTACTTTACTTTCCGCAATCTGTCTCACTGTAGTGTAGGGCTGTCGATTGTGTTTTGTTGATCACCAGAGTATTCTTTCTCAAATATCGCCTATTTCACGCTCAGTACACGTGAACTCGGTTAGTCGATAACAGTAATAGGGTAGATCACTCACTGGTTCCTTCTAGAACTTCTTATCGAGTGGTTAGCATTGTCAGCCTTGTCTTCTCGTGTCGTCTCTTCCTCTGTTAGCGTACATATTGACGTGGCTTTTTGGTAGATCACTATTATTCGCGATCGATTGTCTGTATATTGATTAGTTCTAATTCTCGTTACTTATTTAGTTAGTTATTTACTTAGTTAGATAGTTAGTTAGTTAACAACGAACCAGGCGTGATAAAATGTGACCGCTGCTTGACTTTATGAATATGCGTCAAGGTTTTGTCGTTCGTGCCATGTCCCCATCGTGTCGTATCGCGGTTCTTGCCCTCTCTCTTACGGTTCCGCAGCCCGGAATGTCCGTTCGTGGGGTTCTCCCGGTAGCGAGCAATTTAAACGGCTCACCGGGTTTACTCCATGTACGGCTGGGTATGCGTGGATAGTTTAGCATATTATCAGTATCGTGTATTAGCTCCCCTAACCTCTACCGTAGACGTCTTTCTTACTGTAGCCCGTGGTTCTCTTACCATAATCCTCTCCTAATGTCAATTAGCAAGGTCACACTGAGTATACCATGAATATGTTGTAGGTTTTCCGTATTGGTTGGTACTTTGGTGCAAGAGTCGATGCATACACATTGGAAAGATCAATCGATATTTTTTGGATAGAGATGAAGATAGAGAGATAGATAGTTGATAAACATTAACAATTAGAACGTCTCCGTCATCACCTATCATCCTTAGTGATCTATCTCATTGTCAGAGTGAATTTTATAAACAACATCAGTGATCCCTGATTACGAGGGATAGACACATTACATGAAATCGATTGAGAGATAGCTGATCTTTGATCTTTACTCCGACCTTCTTGTGATCTTTAAATGTTTTTTTCGTCCTCATTTCATTTCTAGTTCACTTCAGATCCTGCAGGCGTTTCGTTGTCCATGAAGGATGATCAACCACTTGTACGAACGACTCGAACTATTTGCCGGCATACGTGACGTCACAAGCGTAGGGGAAGATCTCTGGAAAACGCCTCCGCTTATTGTTATGACGTCACGTTTGCCAGCAAACGGTTAACCACCATTCATGGATACGGACTCTGTATTCTTGATGTGATGGCCGAGGAAGGGCGACTTCAATCTCTAATGGATCGGCGTCTATTGCTGCACAGGTATCCATGATTCTTTGTCGATGAACGTGACATCACTATTTGGTATTGTTTGACTCTGCCGAAAATCATGTATGTCTCCTCTAGCGACTTCACGTTCGTAGACTTTGAAGGTTTGCCATCGTTCATGAAAGCTTTCACGTGGAAATTAAGTTCAAAGTTCAAAGTTCATTGCTGCTCTCGTTGTTTTCTACCAAAGAGTGGAAATATGATATCGTTGTCAAATGTAAAATATTTGAATCCATAATATTCTCTCCTTTTGCAGGCAGAATCATTATTTCTTCGTCATGCTCGATCAAGGCCATCGATGATTGTCATCAGCGTCGTTGACGAACTACTCTGTCGGTTTCTGGAGGCATCATCGATACGACGTCATGTTCGCGCCACAGGATTAAGGACTTGCCATTCGACACAGGTACTTTTGCGTATTTTACTATTCTTAATTAGAAAAATGTCTGTCTATGATAAGTTTTCATTACAGTGACCAAATGGTCGTTTAATCGATGACGAAATCGTCATGATTTGATCTTTGATCTTTGTCGTGAGGGGGCGAATCTGCTTGACGTACGTCAGAAGGTGGATGACAACGTTGGAGTGCGACGAGCATCTCTTCGAAGACTTCGCTCGTAGTCAGCTTTCCGAAATGAATAAATAATTTGGGGATTGTAGTTTGCAAGAGGTGTCCAAGCCCGCGAAGTTAAATGGGCGGAGTCAGAATCAGTATATTAGTAGTAGATTAATCAGAAATGGGCGGAGCTACTTATCGTTATATAAGTACAAACTAAATTTAATTCCAAAATTACCATAAACATATTGCATGCAGCTTTTCGTAGTAATATTTGTTCTCAATACCTTTTAATATTTATTCATGGAAGGACAGAAACCGTAGCAGATGATTATTTATTTTTTACTGTATTATGGTAAAATTGTAAAGATATCCATACAAAACTACAAAAAGTGAAAATACTTAAACGTTAATCCAAGTAATGCATTTGCATTGGAACATTTTAT
Organism: Parapristionchus giblindavisi; assembly: GCA_943737045.1. Lineage (NCBI taxonomy): Eukaryota > Metazoa > Nematoda > Chromadorea > Rhabditida > Diplogasteridae > Parapristionchus > Parapristionchus giblindavisi. The sequence goes on along the minus strand of CALSFV010000030.1, from coordinate 140,282 downwards.
GCATGAACACCCTTGTGGTGTACGATAAATAAAAATAACTAAATACAAGATAAAGCTGGCAAACATTGCATACTTTAGAGATACTATGAAGAATACAGTTAGGTTTATTACTACAGTATTCCAAAGTACACATAAAAGATACTTAAAAGTGCATTTTAAAGGGAGCGTTACCTCACTCAATGGTCTCTTCATTGCGCACACTATTTTTCTGTTCTCTAACAACGAGAGAGCATTGCGCGTCGAAGAGATCATTGAGTGAGGTTACGCTCCCTTTAATACGTGTAGTCAAAATGGTATAAAGTTAATGGTCTAAAGAAAATAATACAGATTGAACAACTAACCGTAATATTAGAAATTATAAGTATACCGTCACTGAGATCTAACAAAGATAAGGATTTCTGTAGTTATAAAATCTATTATGATCATAATGCTATTATTTAAGCATCAATTGAAAACAGCACAAAAAATAATTATTTTTTTTCAAAAAAAAATCGATCTTTCATGCACATGTAAATTTCCCTAGCTTTTTATGTATTTCAGTAGCTTAATTAGACATTCTAATTTTTCCTCACATAGTGTAGTTAATTTATTACTGTCAATTAGAATGTTATCATAAGATTTGAGCATCATACAGCTTGATCAACAAAATTAAGTTCTGGCTTTGCTTTGCATATATTTCTACTTTTGCATACGAAATCTGTGCCAAGAGAATTATTAGAACCAAATAGCATCTTTGTTTTATCAAAATTAATATTTTTAAAATTTGTAATTTTTTTCAGTGATGTTGTTCCCGCCCGGCCACCCGTCTCAACAGTGGTGGCAATTCAAGTTAGGAGCGCGCGCGATGACTCTTTGCGTCTCTGCCCATCGATCTCGTCTGATCATCTGGCCACTCTGCCACTGATCTAGCACAAAGACGGAATCACTTCCTATCTTGGAATCAATACTATGGGCATTTTTAGACTTATCACTGGCCTAGCTGTGACTTAACTTTTTGGTATAACTTTACCTTTTTTCTTTAACATCATGCATCACAATAAAAAGACTTTCTGCACAGCCATGTACTTATCGTGTCAAATATATATGTACATATCACTACGCCTCATTATGCATTACATCCTCTTTCTGTGCATAAATGAATCAATTCTACTTCCGTTTTTTTCTCGGATCATAATAATTAAAATATAGACTGTGAGAAGCTAATCCATAAAGAATACTTAATCGTGCGGAAAAAATTGCCAAAAAATTAATGCATGGTGCACCATGAAGAACTCTCATCGCTTGTTCAATTTATGTTCTGTTATGTTCGACTGTTAAATACCTATATTTATGAGAATCGTTTGTATCATTTCATCCACTTCCATATTGAAAATGTTCCTGTTGCGCTCTTGGGCGTAAATAAAACAAAATATATACCGAGATTGCATCCGCAATGGTTCTGTACTTGATAAGTTCATCGTACCATATATATTTACAGTTAATAAACAGAGGAATACATTGTACAGTAGTGGAAATCAGGGGATCAGGGAAAATGGGCGGGGCTTAGCGGGGTAAGTCAATTGGGGTTGCATTGGAAAGATTGATATGATCATATGAAATACGTGGTGGGGCAACATAAAAATTTCAAATACACTGAGAGGGCTACAATACAAGTTGCGAATATGATATACATACACTGAGAAACAGGGCCATTATTGATTTAGATGAAATGAATATTGATTGATATAGGGGCGAAGTTAGTATCACAGATATAGTAATCATTAGTGATATAAACATTAGTAATCTGGAGGAACATGACAATTGAGGAATCATAACGCATACAAACAATCAATCATTGTGCTCTACAAAACAAAGCCATAATATCGATTAGCTCATGAGATACCGTACCTATATCAAGAGAACCACGTTATATACAGCTACTACCGTAATCACTGAGGCGCCGGCGCCTCTGCAACAGCTGCCGCCTCCTCTTTATAGTAAACCGCCAGAATGTCCCAAGCCGCGGGCGCCAGGAATCCATCCGGCGGGGTCTTTCCATTACGGGCAAGATCACGCATTTTGGTTCCCGAGATGAAGTCCTCCTTGCGCGACGGCTCAAACATCGTCATGCGCACAGAAACCTAAACACAGAAACCATCATTAATCGATAATTAAAGTCACTTGTCGATCCACATCAGGAGATCGGATACCGTATACCCTACCTTCTTATCATAAGCAGCCACACGGAATGGAACGACGTTGAGATGAGAAAGACCAGGAGCCATCGAGAGGACCTAAGAAAAGTCACTGTAACCCAACAAATCCAGGTAACGAGTAGATAGCGCAATCGATACGCGCCCAAAACTACCGTAATCACCTTGGCTCCGTGGGTGTAGAGCAGGGCTGTGCGTAAACTCTTTTTCGTAAAATTTTCGTAAAACGTAATTTTACGACTTTTTTCTCGTAAAATTCGTAAAATTCGTAAAATTTTCGTAAAACATTTTGAGCCAAATTTATAAGAAATTGTCCCAAATGTATTTCGTGATAAAAGATATGGAACAAGCGAATGTTCATAAACGACTCTCTTATGCAAAGGGCAGACGATAAGCAAGAAATTTCCGCTAAAAACTTGTAGAAAATTATGCATACATCTGCAAAGATTGACTTTCCGCCAATTCTTGTCAATAATTTCACCAATTACTCAGGTTTTTTGTCATATTTTTCGATTCGTTAAATTTTCAACTTTTCGTAAAATTTTACGACGTAAAAATTTTACGAAAAAAGTCGTAAAATCGTAAAATTCGTAAAATCGTAAAACGTAAAATGCACAGCCCTGGTGTAGAGCGCGTCGCCGCTCTCGCTCGCCAGATCAGCGATACCGGCCGGATCCCTGAAATGAACCACTTATGTTATATCATATCTATCTGTTATTAAAATAAATAGAGCAGCACTTGAGAGTTCAAAGAGCAAAGATCAATCGGCTCTGTTCTGGTTAATTGGTCCCAACCGAATAGATTGGTCCCAAGAAAATAGATTGGTCCCATGAAAACAGATTGGTCTCATGAAAATTGATTGGTCCGTAGAAAATAAGTTGGCCCCAAGAAAAATAGATTGGTCCCAAGAAAATTGATTGGACCCAACAGCTTCATGAAATTAGATGCTTTTTTTCGAAGAAACCAATCGTGTACTGAATTGTCCATTCTGTATACTTGACTATACTGATTATACACGTTACCCTGGCTACCGACGACAATACCGTATACCCGGCATAACCACTACCGTATCCCATCCCTACAGTACGATATCGTAACCCGACCACATCACTACCGTACCCCCCCCCAGTACCGTACCCTGTGCAGTAAGCTCCGCCTTCTTCTCGCTATCGATAGTAAGTACGATGGGCACCGACTGATTGATGGTGCCGTCCATGGGGAAGGTGTCCTCGTCTGCGCCCGCGTCCGGATCCACTTCTCCGGGGAATAGGCATCTGCAAAAGCCGGATTGGGAAACGTCGTCATAGTACACCACTCACAAAACTCACTTTTTGTTCAGGTCGAGCAGTTGGCCAAAGTGGAGCGCCTGCAGGTACTGGCGCTCGCGCATGAATCCGTACAGTGGTGTGGTCCAGCCCTCGGCGAGCACCTGAGGAGTACGGTAGATACACCACAATAGAGTACGGTAGATACACCACAATAGAGTACGCTAGATACACCACAATTACCGTATATCAATAGAGTACGGTAGATACATCACAAATACCATATATCAATATTATCTGGAGAACTTATAAATCAATAATCAAGATGAAGCTATCGTATACCTGAACCCATTGGAGTTCAACTTCGTTGAAGTCCACGCAGTGTCGCAGGGCGGCAATCTCCGACTCGAGCTCGGTGCGTGCAGACTCGGCGACGAGAGTTCGTGAATAGCCTGCAAGGGCCATGAGTGGATTGGGAAATGTCGTCCTGCTGCACCACACACAGACTCTGCTACAACAAGAGCCACGGTAGCGGGAAAGCCGACCGTAGAACTACGAGGGGGTGGCAATTTTTTAGGGGTGACTTACTGTGTTTAGTGCTCACCCTCCGGACTTCTAAAAAATATAAGTCGGAATTTATTTGTTCGTTCCGATTAATTTGGCAAAGTGCCAGAGAGTTGGAATATTTAACTTACAAAAGTAAATTTTAATAGCAAGTTAGTGATTCAGGAATTCAAAATTCTACAGTAAGAAATTCTACAGTCAATGTCGCTCATACCTTTTAGGATGGAGCATCAATATAGATGTGGAGACGTCGTAATTGTTCATCATCTATGACGACCATGAGACGTCATCAGTCATCTTGGAGGAAGGAATCGATAGACGACCAAATACTGCAAATAATCGATTATATAAAGATCAAAGATCAAATATTAGGGTTGACAGATGTGAGGACGAGGAGAAGTGTAAGAGGAGAACTGTAAATGAATAGAACATTGGCAAGAGCACGTGGAGTATGATGCTCAAATGCAAATGAAAATACAATGTACAAAGGGCTGGACAAACCCAAAGAACAATATGCAAATGGACAAAGAGAGACGAAATATCGATTATCTACAATATAATCGATCGATAATCAATGTTATTGGGAGAGACAGAGAGATAGGAAGTGGTAGACGGAGACAGTTGGAAGTACTATCGAACGAAATATATGGGCGAAAAAGCAGTTACACACAGCACGTGATCTTGCAGTAAAAGGTCGGATGAGTGGAGCAAAACAAAGATATATTTAGAATAATAATATCGATTGTAAAATCTACGTGAAGTCTCGGCGTCCCTATCCTTCACTCTCTCAATATTCCTCACTCTCTCGTACTTTATCGTCACTTTCTCATTTTTGTACAGCCAAAACACTCAAGAAGTTATGCGAGGTTAAGCACATATTTTGAACTGGTAACGAAAAGGAGAACATGATGAAACAGAACCAGATAGATACGAGAGACAAGGGATATGGTAAAGATCAAAGATCAACTTTAGAACGGTACGAACTGAAAAAGGCGGCAAGATGGACCAGACAAGCGATGACTACAAATCAAGGAGATACAAATAGAGAACAAGTGTATCAGAAAGGACGGATCATATGCAAATCTTAATACAATGAATGAATGGGTAGATAACATCAGAGATAATATATACAATCGGGCAAAGAAAGATTGATTGACGGTCAAATAATCGATCGATCAATCTACTAGTGGGAGTGTAGATATAGACGAGAGCTAATTTCGTAAATCATTCCGGCGGGAAGAAACCGAGACGAAAAGATCATGTAAACAATATCTGGGTAGATGAGAGACACTATCTGCATGCCTCTGTCTCTGTGTTCTCTAATTAGCCCATAATTTCTCGTACTCTCTCTGTATGTCTCTTTCTATCTCTCTTTCTCTGTACTCTCTTACACTTGCACGATCTCTTGCTCTGATCAAAGAACCACCACATTGACACACGTGATCATGTTAGGACTGTTGGTAAGAGGGGGATAGAGGAAGACGGAGAGATGAAGATACATACTAACGGTTGTTCTATTGACGATGGAACAAAAGTTTGCAAATCCTAGATATACTTAATTATATCACAGAGGTGGTGTGAGAAAATAAATAAAAAATAAATTAATAAAATTTAGAAATAATGGACAATTGATATCGTGATGAATTTTATTAATACGGTGCCGCAACACAACTTACTTGTTAGGTAGCAAATAAACAACAACATCATCCGGTGCAAAAAGCACGATAACATTTATTGCCAATAAGATGCCAATAAAGGTTATCGTGCTTTCTTGTTTTGATTAGCTCACTATACCATTTGTCGTCGCTGAGATTGCGTATACTTCCTGTATTGATACAAATTTATTGACTGACTCTAAGGTCCATAGTCTGAGCTTGTTTTATCTATTTAATTAAATTATCGACCGGTTTATCTTTTCCAGTCTTTTACTTTTGCTCTTTTCAGCCTTTGACCGTTTTACGCGCACTTAATCAGACATATTTTTGTTTTCCTATTTCAAAATAGTAGTTGTTGGAGTGAGATCGAACTGAAACAGTTGAGAAATAGACAGCGAGTCTTTTTCTTTGCAACGTTCCAAAATCAAACTTTACAGTCATATTCGAAAAAATTCTCCACAAACTGAAACAAAGTGTATTCCACTGTACGCAAGACCTGTTAAACATTTTTTTTAAATATAACACAAAGAGTGCTAATTGTGATCGCACGATGCTACAGATGATATCGTGATGAATTTGGGAGAATATGCCTAGAGCAGCTGAGCGTAATACAAAACTTAAACTTGATTCGCTAGAAAAACGTTGACTAAATATAGACGTTGGAACTTCCCTCAAACTTCTCAGAGGCAAGTTCAAAATTTCAAACAAGAAATCCCATTATTTCAATACCTATATAACCAGAAATGGAATAAATTTCAGTAATCCTGGGTCACGGTTCCAATATAGGCACAACAGTTTCTTCGCTAGAGCGGCTCCTTTACTATCACTACCCGAAAATAGGATCGAATTTTCGATCTCAGACTGATCTATCTTTCCATTTTACAGATTTATTCAACTCCTGTACCATTATCATCTACTGTCGTCCCCATTTGAATCATCGTTTGATCTCACTTGCTTCGTCATTATTTTATTTTCTCTTTCACCTCTCTGTTTATCGTTAAAGATGAATAAATTATTATATATTATTATCTTTTAACGGTACTTTGGCTGAATCTACAAAGAGTGATAATTTATCTGGGGAACTTGATCTTTGATCTTTTGTAAATCTTTGATCACTAATCTATAAACATTTTTCTTTGATCTGGTTCATTTGATCTTTGATCTATATAATTTGATCCTTGATCTCTGATCTTCTTGAACGTTATGGATTAGATCTAGAAAGATCAGGTTTATGAATCTGAATCTACAAAGAGTGATCATTTATCTGGGGAACTTGATCTTTGATCTTTTGTAAATCTTTGATCACTAATCTATAAACATTTTTCTTTGATCTGGTTCATTTGATCTTTGATTCACATATTTTAATCCTTGATATGGAAAGATTTTCAGTATTTTCCCGCACAATTTCCTACAATTGGCTGCGTCGTTTTCTCTCGTTTTGACGGTATCTTATATGATCAGATATGAGGCCGCTTGCGTAAGACTCGACTAAAATATGTGAAATCTGGCACAGTAAAAAACCTTTGATTTTTGGGCTGTGCCGGCACTTAGTCGAGTCCTACGCAAACGGCCTCATATATCCCATAGACGAATGAGAATGACAGGAGTGAGTCTGCTTTCTCGATAGGCCATTGACCGAACCAATGGGATATCGCGATATATGAATGAGTTCGATAGACGGTTAAATATCCCTTTCAATATCCTTTTGACCAAAAGGATATTGACAAAGGGATCATCCCTGGATAGACAATGAACATACTCATTAGATGAACTTTTTTTCTGAAAGAATTTAAACATTAGCAATACAAAACATATAAAAAACGAATATCGTTAGTAGTTGTTCAAGTCATCCTACTCATGAGGAAACTACAACGATTAAACATCAAGGATTATTTCACGAATTCCCGTTGTGTGACTGTCTTGGGCTAGCATTCGCAGTCATCAATCGATATTGTAGGCGCCCAGAATAATGGCGACCAATCCAGCGATCGATAGTCGTCGCGGCGATACTATTGATGGTGTTTCCGGAGTTTAGCGGCACTCGGGCACCAACTGGCGTCATTCAGGCGGAAAGTGTGGTAAGGGCACTTCCGACTGTGTAAATCGCATGAAACTTGATGGGTATCGAACAATGCATGACCACAGCCTGAATCTGAAATTTGGTTAAGTTTAGATAATTTTTAATTTTGAATTATTGTAGGACAAGTAAGTCCCTCTTACTCGCCCCCCCCCCTTCTCTATCCTCCTCTTCTTCTTATTCTTTTCTTTCGCCTGTATAGAGAGAGAGAGTTCCCATTCCATTCTCTCTCTCACTTTTGCTCTCTCACTTTTGCATACTCTCTCGTAGTGTCTCTGACTACTCTCTCAATTTGGTGTGCATACTTAGTACGCCGTGGAATCTAGCGACCTTAACTTAACCCTAAACCGACCTTAATCGACAAGGTTCTTAAGGTCATAAGGGATGGACAGATGCCGTGCAAGGGAACCAATGAGATTCAGTCAAATGCATGATTCTCCCAAGAGAATATAGTTACTTAAGGATATTTACTTTTGAAAGTGAACAAGTTACATTAAGATCTAACTGAAACAGGTGAGAAATAGACAACGAGTCTTTTTCTTGTCTTTCACGTTCCAAAATCAAACTTCATCATCCACATCAAGGGTCTCCTGTCAAAGTGTAGCAAAATCGGCCCTTTCTGCCACTAGGAAAATTTTTTATCTCCGATTTCGATGAAAGTCCTTTGGTAGATGTGGTTGGGGATCATGTGAAGGTCTAGCTACTTGATTGGGCCAAAATCGCAGATTATAGATTTTTTTGTGATCTACCATGAAAATGATCGTAACTCGGTTCATTTTCATCGCACAGCGAGCTGACAGGTATGGTTCGAACCGTATTACACAGCCGCTGTTTCAATGGGTCACACTTCGCCTTCATGGTGTGATAGAAGAGTGTGATATAAAAGTTGAGTTAATCAGTATAAATGTGGTGCAACAGAGATTGTCCGACTTGGTCTTCGTGTCGGGGGGGGGGGCGCCCTTTTCGGCAACGCCCGTTTCGGCAACGAGTTATAAATCGGTTGGGAGAAGGTCTATGGAAATAATATGATGATGGGAAAAATGACGACAAGTGCAATAAATTTCAGAAACGCAGGAATAATTTCCACTTTCCTTATGAGTTATGCTCACGCATTGCCTTCCCTATTGCATACCATTGATTATGTCATGGTTTTCCTTGGAGCCATTGCTGCCTTTCTGATTGTGTATTAGTATATGTACTTTAACCTCATACATAGTAGAGTTCATTTCCTTATTCAAAGAGGAAGTACGAATAAATGTGGTTATGTAGATATAGTGATAAGGAAGAAGGGTAGACACTTGAGTAGGTTCGTGATCATATTGGAACGAAGTAACGAGATCAATCTAGTTACGACCCAATAACACTCAAGCCTATTTTATTCCTTCGCCATCTAATCATTTTATGTCTCAAATAGCATGAATACCACCATGTCCGATATTGCATATCTCTAATGACCAAACTTGTTAACCAGTGGATATTAACCACTTTTCCTATTATTATAGTACTGGTTAATCATTCATAAAATTCAATTTTAAAAATTATTTTCCAATTTCCACGCACAAACTCATCCATGTCAAAACTGTAATTGTTGAAACAGCTTCCGGGATTGTCTCATTTCATTATCTTCATCAGCTTAAATCACCACGAAATCTTAAAAGATCAAGCTAGGTGTACTTGTTTTGTGTGTTTCTTTTCGAGTATATGTAACGATATATCACAAATGAACTCGTTATGTTTCATTCAAATGCAAGTATATTTAGTACCTCCCATTGGTCTCTTATCTTATATCAGATTCTTCGCTGACTCTCACGTGTAAATTGTGCTATGACCGATGTGGAATTTCTCTATACCGACGATCAACTTAGTCTTATAGCGTTTTTGTAAGTAATATTTTCTCAATTTTGCTAAACAAATCCTTCGTCATATTCTTTTTGTTAAAGAATGGAATTTTCCAAATGCCGTATTTCTTCACAAAATATTTTGACCATCGAAACAATTTGAGGGTAATCAATAATGATTTTTGTAAAAAGCTTTAAAATTTATTAAAAACATTATTTTTAACCATTTTAACCACTCTCCTTATAGCACAAACAATCAGAGATCAGACGATAGATTAGTGGTTGGATTGTGCTTTGCCGTAATTATTTACGGATTCATCTCGAATATTATTCTGCTGGTAGCTGTATTCAAGAATAGGACAATGAGAACTACTTCATCGTACGATTTTTTTAACTTCTTTTTCTTTCAAGGCACATCCTAAAGTTTATCATGTACCTTTTTTAAAGAAAGAATTGCAACAGCCTGTCAAATTCCATTTTGTTCCTCATTTCAGGTATTATTTCCTTGTCGAACTATGCATATGTGACTTGATTCTAGCTTTCTTCTACACGTTCCATCAACAAGCTGCCATAATATTTCATCAGCGATTTATTTATGATATTTTGTGAGTTGATCATCGAATGTTTTTGAATAATCACACAAAATTCCAGTTCACCTTTAAATTATATACCATTCTTTTTTGCTCAATGTACGTGGTGGACTTCTGTACTAACTCTTGCTATCACTTCCATTAATCGGCTCGTTTTTTTAACTATTTTTTTAACCGTTTTATTAATATCTCAAAACATAATCTTTAATAAAATCATAGTCGGATGAGATAAAGAAATAAACCAGTCTTTTTTAAGCTTCTTCTGTCTCATCTTCCCTTATTACTATGAGGTACGACATCTTTGTTTTGTTTTATTGCAGCTTGATCGATTATTATCATCATTATTTCATAATTTGCAGAGAATCTTCTCCAAACGCTCTACATTAGCAATAATTTTACTGTCCGTTCTATTCGCAGTCATCCTGGGTCTTCCTAACCTCCACGAATGTTGCCGTATCATATTCTTCCCCGATATGTGGATTTCGTCCTATTACCCGGATGAATCCTGGTCAGAAACATGCTACAGATATAAAAATATATCCTTTCTCCTCTCAATTCAATCTATTTTCTCTCAGTTCACGGAGAGTGAAACTCTTTAATTTGGTGTATATTCATGTATTTCTAAACGTTTTGACTTTCAAAAGATCACTAAATTAGAGAATTCTTTCGTATTTCTCGATTTCAAATGAAACATCACCGAGACATGTTTGTAGGTATGTCACGATGGATCTTGTCATAAATATATCGGTCACAGTCATTATTGTATTCTGCTATTCGTTCGTGTTATGGAAAACCCTCACAGCGAAAAGGGTATGCATCTTTGAAACGAATTTTTATGATTTCTCAAATGAAGTAACCTATTCAGTGTAGTATATTTAGTTTATATTAAATCTTACATTACTAGCTTGTACATTTACAGATGTATGGCTCGAAGGGTAGACGCGAGATGCGAGTAGTTATCCAGGTAAGATAAATCGCTAAACCGATAAATATTTCATATTTAGCGTCGTTTTAAATTTATCACAACAGACAGACACTTTACATCTTGTTTCCGTTGACATGACTTCGAAGTAAATGTTTGCTACACTGTTAGGTGGGCCTCCTCTGTGGTGTATACATTCTCACATTCACTACATGGATCTGGCTACCGTATACTGGATCGTCCAAATGGTTATTCGCAGTGATTACTTCATTATTCTACGTTCGGAGTGCTGTGAGTTGCAAAATTTGCATAGCGGAGTAATCACATCCTTGCACCTCGATTTTGATTTTTTTCTCGATTTTGAGCGATAACCCAATCTAATTTAAAACTAGCCGCTCTTGCCCCGCGCTCTCGCATTCTTTGTCTTCGAGAGATTATTGCCAATGTGTAGAGTAAAAATAGCTGATAGTGCGCCTTTAAGAGGTTAAATTCTTGCTTACATGAAAAAAACTGCGCAAGTATCAAATTTCATTCCCACTGACTTCAAAAAAGCAGCAGGAAGTTTCATAAAGCGTTTGAATGATCGATCAGTTAGCGAGTGGGAATGATATCCAAGATCCAATGCGGAAGATAAAGTCACCTTCTTGACAGATTCACACGTAGCATCAGTGAGACAAGATTACGAATTTGCCTAGAGACAAGACAAATAAGACTAGAAAAGGGCATAGCTGTTTAGCTAAATAATATATTTGTAATGTTTTAGTTGCATCCTACCATCGCCTTCATCTTCAACTCACAGATTCGAAATGAATGTGCGATTCTACTCGGGCTCAACGACCGAACAAGAACATCGATGCTATTTTCCCGAACGGAGAAATGCACTTCGACGTAGATTTTTTTCGTTATTTTTTTTGAATAAAGATTGTTTACAATGTAAATATAATGTGACTTCTAAAACGATTTCTAAAACGTCGAGAAGACAGTACTGTACAACTTTTTGATTAAAATTGTGAGAACTTGAGATAAACAAGTAAGTTATTGAAACTTTTAAAAGTATTATCACGGGTCTCCTGTAAAAGTGTAGCAAAAATGGCCAGGCCTGCCACTAGGAATTTTTATTGCCTTCGATTTCGATGAAAGTCGGTCAGTGTATGTGGTTGAGGGTCATGAGAAGGCCTATCCACTTGATTTGGCCAAAATTCCAAATTATCGATTTTTTGTGATCTACCCTGAAAATGATCATAACTCGGTTCATTTTCATCGTAGAGCGAGCTGAAAGGTGTCATTCGAACCGTATGATAATGCTCTAAAAAAAAGTTGTGAATGACCCGTTCGCTGCAAAGTCGTTTTCAGGGCGAAAAACGCGAAAACCACATTTTTTGAACAAAAAAGTGACCCGTTCTCGAAAATTTTCTCTTGAGTACACGGGTATTATTGCAGAGAAAGAGTTGTCAGATCGCGTACAAAATCGGTATATTGTTCATTTGCCGTATCTCTGTCCCCTCAATACCGTTTAATAGAGTACTCGGGACTTAGCCATTTTTTTCGCCTCAACAGTTTTTCGACCGTATCTGCCCTCAAAATGGTCCAATCGACTATATGAAAAGAGGAAAATGATGCTCTCGGAAAGGTGAATAAAAAGTACTTTCATGATCGAATAGCTATGACAACCCATTTTCGAGTTATTCGAGGAAAATCACTACACTTTCTCTATTTTCATAGATTCCAATGAATGAACGGAAAGGAAAGTATTCTTTGTACTGCTAAAAACCACCCAATCGACTTTATTTTTCATTACACATGAGAAAGTGCTATAAACGCAAGCAATCAATATGCAATTAACAAAATCACTGATCGAAAACGAGGGATGTAGACAAGTCAGGAGCCTCATCCGTGAACAGATTGTTCATCTCGGTTTTCATCCAGTTGTAGATTGCATCGGAGGAGATAGTCAGATCATCCTCATGTACTTTCACTTCATCCTCAATTCCTCCTCCCTCCTCATCGTAGTCCTTCTCCCAGTTGTTGATGAAATCTATATCCAGTGCCACATCTCTCTTGGCTCTTGTGGTGCTCAGCTTCTTCTCTGTCTCCTCCTTCTTCTTCGCTAGCAGAGTCCGAATGCAGTTCTTGATCTGATCGTGTGACATTCGGTTAGCTGGCATCTTCTCGACTCTTCTCGACTTCTTCTGCTCTCAGCTTGTTCCTGACTGCGTAGAATTCCTCGAATTGATCGACCACCATCTGCTTGGCAACAGAGTTGTATGGGGCACTCTTCTTCCGAATTCGAAGTGCCCATCCTATGGGTCTCGGATGCTTCGGTGCCTTCTCGTATTCCTTGAATGATTCCGACAGTGGACCGATTCCGAAGTCGTCATCCTACTCGAAGACCATCATGAGGGCATTCATGGCCAAGGGAAAGGATATAGACACCCACGAGAGGATGTTTCAAGCATTAACTTCTGGAAAGGGACTACGAGGAATGTCCGTCCACCTTGCGACTGTCGGATTCACTCCTCAACCGAAGACGAAGCTGAAAGGAATCTCTGGACTGGGCCATTTTGAATTCAATGGTGATACCATCTCCGCGTGGAGATTCCGTGAAATAGGAAAAGGGATGAAAGTGAAGGGACTGAAGGGAATCGACAGTTCCATCCAATGGCACAGTCATGGAGGCAAGCTGTGGAGAAATGGACTGAAAGATGGTGGCCCTCGAATGTCTATATAAATATATAACATATCGGCTATTCAAGGGCTAAATGATATGCAAGAAATTAGAATTTCCATTCGTGCATCCCTTGGTGTAGTGGTAAAGGCGCTCTCTAGTAAGCGCAACGTCGCGGGTTCGAAACCAATTGGGGAACTTTCTTATTTTCAAAATTTCGCGCCTTTGCCTGTATATCAAGCATGATTCAATCACGATTCTAGCGATCCATAAGCTAAATTAGCATAAACTAATTTATGTAAGGTATGCAGAATAACTTTTGCTATCTTTCTGTCTTCACAGTTTGTTCACGAAAATATTGCCCGGACACCACCTTGAAGGAGGATGACGAGAAGAAGATCGCCGATGGAAAAGAACCCCACTACTAGTTCTTCCCTACGAATAAAGTCAACACTCCAGAACCCGATAATGTGGATGATGAAGTCGTCACTGGAATAGCTCGTACACCCTCCTCTGCATCCGACAGGAACCCGTTGTTCGTGTGCAGCAAATGCTCTGCCACTTTCCTCCGTCATTGGAATCTTGAACGTCACTGGGACAGAGGAGAGCACAAGATCAGACCGGAGAGAGTATCAATGATGGATTTCGCCCTTGGACTGTACAAGAGAATGCTCGAGGAGGTTCAGCAAGGAGTCGGAATCGGTCCACTGTCGGAATCATTCAAGGAATACGAGAAGGCACCGAAGCATCCGAGACCCATAGGATGGGCACTTCGAATTCGGAAGAAGAGTGCCCCATACGACTCAGTTGCCAAGCAGATGGTGGTCGATCAATTCGAGGAATTCTATGCAGCCAGGAACAAGTTGAGAGCAGAAGAAGTCGAGAAGAGAATGAAGGCCAGAACGGATATCATGCCCGCTAACCGAATGTCACACGATCAGATCAAGAACTGCATTCGGACTCTGCTAGCGAAGAAGGAGAAGGAGACAGAGAAGAAGCTGAGCACCACAAGAGCCAAGAGAGATGTGGCACTGGATATAGATTTCATCAACAACTGGGAGAAGGACTACGATGAGGAGGGAGGAGGAATTGAGGATGAAGTGAAAGTACATGAGGATGATCTGACTATCTCCTCCGATGCAATCTACAACTGGATGAAAACCGAGATGAACAATCTGTTCACGGATGAGGCTCCTGACTTGTCTACATCCCTCGTTTTCGATCAGTGATTTTGTTAATTGCATATTGATTGCTTGCGTTTATAGCACTTTCTCATGTGTAATGAAAAATAAAGTCGATTGGGTGGTTTTTAGCAGTACAAAGAATACTTTCCTTTCCGTTCATTCATTGGAATCTATGAAAATAGAGAAAGTGTAGTGATTTTCCTCGAATAACTCGAAAATGGGTTGTCATAGCTATTCGATCATGAAAGTACTTTTTATTCACCTTTCCGAGAGCATCATTTTCCTCTTTTCATATAGTCGATTGGACCATTTTGAGGGCAGATACGGTCGAAAAACTGTTGAGGCGAAAAAAATGGCTAAGTCCCGAGTACTCTATTAAACGGTATTGAGGGGACAGAGATACGGCAAATGAACAATATACCGATTTTGTACGCGATCTGACAACTCTTTCTCTGCAATAATACCCGTGTACTCAAGAGAAAATTTTCGAGAACGGGTCACTTTTTTGTTCAAAAAATGTGGTTTTCGCGTTTTTCGCCCTGAAAACGACTTTGCAGCGAACGGGTCATTCACAACTTTTTTTTAGAGCATTATCATACGGTTCGAATGACACCTTTCAGCTCGCTCTACGATGAAAATGAACCGAGTTATGATCATTTTCAGGGTAGATCACAAAAAATCGATAATTTGGAATTTTGGCCAAATCAAGTGGATAGGCCTTCTCATGACCCTCAACCACATACACTGACCGACTTTCATCGAAATCGAAGGCAATAAAAATTCCTAGTGGCAGGCCTGGCCATTTTTGCTACACTTTTACAGGAGACCCGTGATAATACTTTTAAAAGTTTCAATAACTTACTTGTTTATCTCAAGTTCTCACAATTTTAATCAAAAAGTTGTACAGTACTGTCTTCTCGACGTTTTAGAAATCGTTTTAGAAGTCACATTATATTTACATTGTAAACAATCTTTATTCAAAAAAAATAACGAAAAAAATCTACGTCGAAGTGCATTTCTCCGTTCGGGAAAATAGCATCGATGTTCTTGTTCGGTCGTTGAGCCCGAGTAGAATCGCACATTCATTTCGAATCTGTGAGTTGAAGATCAAAATGAACCGAGTTATGATCATTTTCAGGGTAGATCACAAAAAATCGATAATTTGGAATTTTGGCCAAATCAAGTGGATAGAAAACACTATCTGAGAGAATTCAACAACTGATTTTTTTCTTGGTATCGATGAAAAATAGATTTTTTTGTTTTATGTATGATAATTACAGGCTCCATGAGTGTAGTTCACTGGTACTTGGAAATTCCTTCCAATTGAAAATTCGCTTCAGGAGGTGACCACACAACGTTTTGGCGCCTTTTCCTAAAAAGTTTATTTCGAAACCAATCGATTTGGGAGAGGGTGCAATGGACTCGTTGACAAATTCTAAGAAACTATTGCAAAGGAGAGTTTTTCGATCAACGGCCAACGAAGGCTGGAATTGGGAATTTTTGAAAAAAAATTTACATTAAATTAATTCTCACTATTTTCCCATGGGGCAGGAAAACTTTTTATTTGCTTAATAGCTTCTTCATATTATATTACACCTTCAGTTTGAAAATCATATTTTTTTAAAAATACGAATTATATGAACTAGCTCGTTTTATGCACTTGATTTAATTGTGGTGTAAAAAGACGACGTTTCCTAATTGAAAATTTTTAAAAAATTCTGCTACTTTTACATAAATTTCGTTCTTTTACACCATTACCGATGTTTACGTCTATTCCTCGGCACTCTGAGTGCAGCCGCACTGCAGACGTGATGATCACGGTGCTCATCGTCATTCTGTAAGGTTTTGTCATTTATTCGTATACGAGCTAGCAAGTGATGTACTTACCGTATTCACGCTGTTACGTGCTCTTACTTACCGCTTTTTTAGACTGAGGAGATAGTGAGAGAGCACGTAAATCATGGGTTTTTATCGAGAAAATATGGATTAGGTGGGATTTTCAATATTGTTTGCAGCATTCACTTCCTTCACTTGATTGCATGTTGTTGTTGCTACAGACATCTTATGAATGTCCACATCGTGGTACTCTCATGGGGTTCTGGCTGTATGAACAAAGCGGGTTGTAGAGTTAACCGAAACTCGATGTCTTGAATTTTTTAAATATTTATTCAATAAATGGTAATGATTAGAGAGGGAATGGGAACATCGCGCCCGCAACGCCCGCGAGGCTCCGGAGAAGCATGATGTTCCCCATTGATATCCTACTCAAAATCGATTTGCTATGTGCTTATTTCTTTAAATGTTTTGTTAAATAAAAGTAAATAATCAATGATAGTTACTTGTATTTACGCTTTCGAGGAAAAACATGTTGCTTTGTAAAACTAGAATATAGTGCGATTTTCGCTAATATTATTCCACTACAGCAATAAAATGTTTTACTAACAAGCGAAAACGTTGTGTAACATCTGAGAAAATTCACATATAAGTGGTATTGACGAAAAATGGGCTCAATCGAATCCTTCGCTAATTTTAAGAAACTATTTCCAAGGAGAGTTAACGCTGGAATTCGGGATTTTCGAAAACAATACACATTAAATTAATTCTCAGTATTTTCTCATGGCGAACTACAATTTTTTATTTGCTAAATAGCGTCTACATATAAATAAATACATAATAACACATCTTCAGCTTAATAAGTATACTCACAGAAAATTCCCTTAGGGAAGTTTTAGAACTGCATTTCCCTTAGGGAATAATTCCCTGATCTGCTGAGAATCCCTTGTATGTAAGGGATTTCTTACCAGGGAATAATTCCCTTAAAAAATTCCCTTACATATAAGGGATTTCCAATTTCACCCTGCATATGTCAAGACATCGATTTTCGCTTTACAACTCGTTTCGCTCAGACAGCAAAAAAACCAGGAGAGAAACTGCATGTACATGGCGATGAAATGTTGTAGCACCAACAACTAACGAGAAGGAAGAGTGAGAAAACTCAGCAAAGAAATCAGTGAAAATCCCACCTAATATCCATATCTTCTCGTTAAAAACACCTTCATCTCTCGATGTTACGTGTTCCCTCAGTTAAAAAAGTGGCAAGTACGTAACAGCGTGAATACGGTAAGTACATCACTTGCTAGCTCGTATACGAATAAATGACAAAAACTTACAGAATGACGATGAGCACCGTGATCATCACGTCTGCAGTGCGGCTGCACTCAGAGTTAGCCGAGGAATAGACGTAAACATCGGTAATGGTGTAAAAGAACGAAATTTATGTAAAAGTAGCAGAATTTTTTAAAAATTTTCAATTAGGAAACGTCGTCTTTTTACACCACAATTAAATCAAGTGCATAAAACGAGCTAGTTCATATAATTCGTATTTTTAAAAAATTATGATTTTCAAACTGAAGGTGTAATATAATATGAAGAAGCTATTAAGCAAATAAAAAGTTTTCCTGCCCCATGGGAAAATAGTGAGAATTAATTTAATGTAAATTTTTTTTCAAAAATTCCCAATTCCAGCCTTCGTTGGCCGTTGATCGAAAAACTCTCCTTTGCAATAGTTTCTTAGAATTTGTCAAGGAGTCCATTGCACCCACTCCCGAATCGATTGGTTTCGAAATAAACTTTTTAGGAAAAGGCGCCAAAACGTTGTGTGGTCACCTCCTGAAGCGAATTTTCAATTGGAAGGAATTTCCAAGTACCAGTGAACTACACTCATGGAGCCTGTAATTATCATACATAAAACAAAAAAATCTATTTTTCATCGATACCGCACCTATGTCGATTTTCCCAGATAGCGTGATATAGGCCTTCTCATGACCCCCAACCACACACACTGACCGACTTTCATCGAAATCGAAGACAAAAAAAATTCCTAGTGGCAGGCGTTTCTACACTTTTACAGAAGACCCGTGTTATTGAGCGTATAAAAATCACTTGTTTTATTTGTAGAAGAGAACTTTCTTGTTTTGCATGGTTCAGAAACTATGCCGATCTCTTTTATATATCACATAGCGCGCGGCGAAGGTCAGCCGGGTTAGAGAGAGGCAACGGAGAGACAATCGAGAGGCGGGGCGAGATGTAGAAGGCTATATCTCGCAGCGCCTCTCGATTGTGACTTCCGTTCGTTAGCACCGTTTGTCATTATCTTATGCAAGTACATTTTATACGCACAATATATACATAGAGAGAGAAAACTTCTCTTGATACGTTGTGACATAAAATAACTGAAGAATTTAGAAATCGTTATTCTTTGTAATTCTTCGTGAGAACGTTGATGATCAATAGCTCCTGGAAAGTTTCACAACAGGGAATAAATTATCAAATAAAATCTATGGAGCCAAACCTCTTTCACATCCCTCCATAGAACTTTGCAATCTTTTGTCATTCGTCTGCTTCGGATTCTGTCGAATAGGATGTTTTCCACTTGTAGATGGTATTGAAAAAGGTAACTCAAATTATCCTTCAAAATTTCATTGTGAGACCTTCCCATGTCATGTTGCAATTCTAGCGATTCTTTCAACATAAGATTTCACGTATAATTAAAATTTGTAGACCGATGAAGAGCCAGACCACTCTCCGGTTCGCTAAAACATGAATGAGTCATGAAAGAAAATTACAGGAAAAATATTATCTAAAATTATTAAGAAAACGATTATCTATTTCAATTTACTATGGCAACTGGTCTTCATGACTGATAAGGAGTCTTTAGGGAAAATGTAAATTACGGTGGAAGAATACTACAGTAGTATTATATGTTTCGTACCTCATCAAATGCAAAATGAACAGCGTCACGTATTAGGGTGATGATGAGCTCTTTCTTAGGAATTTGAAGTATTGGAGTCGTTACTGCCCAGTTAGGAGCTTACTGCAGTGAAAATCTACAGAACTCATTGATCGTGATAGAAGGGCTTAAGGTCAATCGTAGTATGCGCTTTGCAGAGCTCGTAATGTTGTATAATACAATAGTTGTTTATGTCACACTAGCTCCCAAAAAGGGAGGCCATAAAGTGACTCTTTATATCCACACTCCCCACTTGCGTGAGCTCTATCAATGTCTCTTGTATCCTCTACGGCACTAGATCATACTTTGTCTATTCATTAGACTCTCATATGCAAATAGTTCTCATCCACGGTTCACATCCGACCCAGATTACAGAATATTCTCGTTGTTTATAAATCATATTGATGTTGTGCATTTGAATTGTAAACAAATCTTTATCAAAAAAGTAATGATGAAATGAAGTCTACGATGAAGTGCCTTTGTCCGTTCGGGAAAACATCATCGATGCTCTTTTTCGGTCTTTGAATCCGAGCAGAATAGCACATTCGTTGCGAATTTGCGAGTTGAAGATGAAGGCGATGGTAGGATGTAACTAAAAACAATACGAATATATTAATTACAGTTAAATAAGTATGTCCCCTTTTGCTTCGTAATCTGTCTAAAATATTCTTACAATTAGATTACGTCACCGGCAAATTTGTTCTTTGTCTAGTTGGTTTTACGTGCGAATCAGCCAAGAAGGAGTCTTTATTTAACGCACTTCCGATCTTAGACTTTCCCAATCGTGTTTTTTTAATGCTTTATGAAACTTCCTGTTGTGAAATATGAAATACTGATTGGAAAGTTTCGTTTTTTCCACGTTAGCGTGATTTTTCCTTCTTGAACTCGAAGTATATTTCCTCAACACCAATTGTCCAACTCACAGCGCTCTGTACGTAGAATAATGAAGTAATCACAGCGAATAGCCATTTGGACGATCCAGTGTACGGTAGCCAAATCCATGTAATGAATGTGAGAATGTAGACACCACAGAGTAGGCTCACCTGAAAGTGCACGACGTTTCATGTCAAAACCAAACGGAACGGATCTTGCCTTCACTTTACCACTCACAATTAGTTATGTCAATATATAATAAAGTGGTAATAATAATAATAATAATAATAATAATATTTATGCGTTTTACAAGAAAACACGGTACAGAAAAAATATAAATTAAATTATATCGAATGATTGATGATCGACATATGACAAAACTATGAAACGTGAACATTGAAGAAAGTGCAATGTGCAAATATTATTCTTGTCAATTTTACTTAGGGAAACTGAAAGTAATCCGGTTTTTTCGGTTGCACTAGGAGCCTTGCCGCCCTAGGAAAAAAGCTATTATGCCTGTAATGAAATCGTGAGCCTGGGTTGTTGAAATTGAGACCATTATGGGTGATATAAGGGCGAAAGTAGTGAGGTTTCATATTTGAGATCCTATATTAACCTCTGATAAATTTCATTGCAGCTTTGATATCTATTTCTTCTCTACGCTTTTCAAGAGTATCTAAATTTAGTTGTTTATTCCTAAGGGAAACTTTCGGCATTGAATCCCACGCTGCATTGAAAGAGCGCTTGAATACTCGTCCAGTGAAATAATACTGTACTCGTTCTAAGATCTTTTTGTCACCTTTTTGGTATGGATTAAAAACTGTAGATGTAACGGGTCTGTTGCGATAAGTTTCAGACAACGTTAAATAAGAAATATTCAACTGTTTGGCGATTTATCTCGTCTGATGTCTGTTTATTTGCTACGAGAGTAGCCAAGCCACAGCCACAATGTGTTTCAATGTTGAGAGACAGAGCACAAGCGAGATAGTAGGTAGATCAGAGAGGGAGCGAGGAAGGAAGGAGGAAAGAGTGGGGAGTTGATCGATAGTTCTTTCTCTGTTTAGCAGCCAGTAGCTACGCAATTATACAAGTACATTTTATACGGACTATACCACTGGCACTCAGTAAATTTATAATCATGCAGTAAAATGTCTGTAAAAAATATTGAACAGTTTAGCGATTGATCTTACCTGGATAACTACGCGCATCTCGCGTCTACCATTCGAGTCGTGAATCTGTTAAGAGACACTATTGATTGGATCGAGTTACTGTTGTACGAGCTTCGCACAGCTGAGAAATAACATCCCACGAAAATTTTGATAAACACTAAGTGTTCGTAATTTTTCCTTGAAAAAATAAAATGAAAAGGAAATAGCACTTTGCAAGAAAAATCGCCTATTGTTAGTTTAATATTTTCACCAATAACAAGCATATCGGGCATCTAAGCGTTTACAGAACGAAGATATAGTTTGTGCTACAATAATGAACAGCAGTCACTGTTTCGTCATTTTGCATCCTCGCTTTAATGGATTCTACATCGTGATTGGCGCAGGTGAAGAGGTAACATCAAGATATAACACGAAGACCGATGAACAGAAGAACGGAAGCCCATTTATCTATGATGTCATGGGTCACCTCACCAATGTGCGAACGTGATAAAGTATTTATTGTTTTGCTTTGTATTGAATCCTTGTTGACTTCCGATTCATTCTTGTTGACCACGAGCGAGGTTGTGTGCTCTACCCGTGCTGCTATCACGTGAACATATTGAATTCAAAAGAAATTTACAATGGAATATGGTTTTTTTGAAGAAAATGTAAGAAAAATATAATAATTTCTAAAGTTTTGTACTGTGCGATGTCTCGAAAGTGCGTAAAATTACTCCTTTCAGCATTCTAGAAGCACTATTCTACCGCAGAATACTTTCATGATGACGTTAAAAATTGAAATTATAAAAATATTAGGAATATTCGTGGCATGTTATTTTCAAGCTGTGCCAAGCACAACCAGTTTCTGATAATATCCCAGCGAATGTTGGGGAAAAGTCTGGATTTTTAAATCGAGGATGCGTACCCTTTTTGCGGTGAGCGTTTTCCATAACACGAACGAATAACAGAATACAATAATAATCGTGGCGGATATGTTTATGACAAGGTCCATCGTGACATACCTACAAACATGTCTCGGTGATGTTTTCATGGAAACCGGGACAATTGAAACAATGCTCTAATTTAGTAATGTTATGATACTCAAACGTGCGAATTGACGTTTGGTAATATATAAACAAACACAAAATTAGAAAATTTCTTTGTCCCTGAACAGAGAGAAAACAGATGATTGATGTCGTGAGAACAAAATGAATACCTATTCTCATGTGATAAAAATAAGAATTATTATTATATTGTGAACATGTTTCTGACCAGGTTCCATCGGGATAATATGAAGAAATCCACTTATCCGGGAAGAATATGACACGGCAACATTCGTCGAGGTTAGGAAGAGCCATGATCACTGCTAATAGAACGGACAGTAAAATTATTACTAATGTAGAGCGCTTGGAAAAGATCCTCTGCAAAGTGTGAATCAATGGTCGTTATCAATGAAGACACAATAAAATATGATCAAATATGTTGTACCTCACCTCATAGTAATGAGGCAGAATGAGACAGAAGAATCTTAACATAGATTGGTTAAACGATTTATTTATCTCGTTAATATTATAATTTTAACAATAAGTAGGGTTTTTTTATTCTAATGCGCTAGGGATTGCGGTCCCGTAACCCCTTAATATCCAACTATAATTTCAAGGCAGTGTTTTCTTTAAAAAAAATTTTTTTCAGATATAATAATAAAAAACCAACCGATTTATGGAAGTTATAGTGAGAGTTAGAACAGATGTCCACCAGGCACACTGCGTGAAAAAGAATGGTACATAATTTAAAGGTGAACTGGAATTTTCAGCGATGATTCGGGAACAATCGATAATCAACTCACAAAATATCATAAATAAATCGCTGATGAAATATTATGGCAGCTTGCTGATGGAGAGTGTAGAAGAACGCTAGAATCAAGTCACATATGCACAGTTCGACTAGGAAATAATACCTGAAATGATGAATGGTAAAAAATATTTTAATAGAAGACATGTGTAAGGATTAGATAAAATTTATCTGTTAGATACGTTTTTTGAAGAATGTCCGTCGCCTATGCGAATCGGTGAGATATTGAGTAAATAATTTTAAAAAAATCATACGATGAAGTAGTTCTCATTGTCCTATTCTTGAATACCGCAACCAGTAGAATAATATTCGCGATAAATCCATAAATGATTACGGCAAAGTACAATCCTACTACTAGTCTATCGTCTGATCTATCATTGCTTGTACTATAAGGGGATTTATTAAAAATAATAAAATAGAGCTTTAATAAAATGTTAAACTGTTATTCTTTCATTCTAACATTCTTGTGCTATTATCATATTGTTTCGATGATCAAAATATTTAGTGAAGAAATATGGCATTCGGAAAAATTCCATTCTGTTCAAAGATAAGGTGACGAAAGATTTGTTTAGTAATATTGAGAAAAATAATATTATTTTTATTAGAACATTATAAACACATTATGTTAATGTGATTATGAGCATTTAAATTTGATGGAATAAATAAATACATAAATAAATATAACTTTTCAGCAAGATTAGAAGTGTTGCCACTGAATCTGGTGTGAAAAAAACGACAACCGTTCCTTCAGAAACTTCAGAAATCATAAATTATCGCTTACAAAAATGCGGCAAGACTAAGTTTATCGTCTGTAAAGATAAATTCCACATCGGTCATAGCACTCGTAGTACGTGAGACTTTATGAAGAGTCTGATATGCCATAAGCGACCAATGGGAGGAACTAAATATAGTTGCATTTGAATGAAACATAACGAGTTCATATGTGATATATCGCTACATATACTCGAAAAGAAACAAATAGAATCATGCAAGTATGCAAAACACTACTTAGTGTGCTCTTTAAGGATTTATTTGTGATTTTGCTGATGTAGAGAACGGAATGCGGAAATCGAGGAAGGCTACTTCGATAATAACATTGTTTTGAATAGTATAGGTTTATGGGTGGAGCTTGGAAACGAATTCAAAAAGAGAATTTTATGAATATTCAGGTCAATAGTAATAACGAAAATGGTTAGACTAGTTTGGTCATTAGAAATATGCAATATCGGACATGGTGGCACGTGCTATTCGAGACATAAAATGATTAGATGGCGAAGGAGTAAAATAAGCCTGATTGTTATTGGGCCGTAACTAGATTGATCTCGCGACTTAGTTCTAATACGGTCATGAACCGACTCAAACGTGTGAAGTGTCTACCCTTCTTCCTTATCACTATATCAAATCATATTTATTCTTACTTCCTCCTTGAACAGGGAAATGAACTCTATAGATGAGGTTGAAGTACATATACTAATCCAAAATCAGAAAGGCAACAGGAAAACTATGAAATATTTCAAATCATAACAATACAATACAATACATTTATCTTATCAGCACTAAGTGCAGATAAGATAAAGTGCGAAGTGTGTTATTTATTTTCATAACGAAAAGGTTCAACCATTTATGCTTCTTTGGAAATCAATCTATATATATCGGAAAAAAATATTGCTTTTGTCGTCATTTCTTCTCATTATCATATTGTTCTGTATGCATGAACAACGGAACACCATGTTCCGGGAAATGGTGACGTCATTAGCGTAGGCGGAAGATTTTTGGAAAACGCATCCGCCTACTCTAATGACGTCACATTTTCCCTGAAAACGGTTTTCCGTTGCCCTTGCATACGGCCACTGATGCAAGTGAAGAATGTTGTTGTAATAAATTAATTAGAAAAATAGAATATGGTAAATTTCGTTTCATCAGTATAGATGAGGTGCAACAGAGATTGTGCGACTCGGACTTCGTGTTTTGTTTATTTTCAGGAAGAATAGCACTTCTGAGCGAACTTTCGGGTTGAAAATGAAAGCCATCGTAGGATGTGTCTGAAAAATAATATTATAGTCTAGTCAACGATCACTATAGGTGTAGGCCTTAACGAGGCCGGCGCTGTTCGCTGTTACGAGCACGTTAATGCGACTTAAATTCTCGACTTTTTTTAAAGGCATACCCAACATGATTTGAAATTTTCCGTTCTGACAAGATTTTCTCGCTTTCTTAGTCTGCAAGAGAGTGTGGTAAGAGCGCCTGTAAAAAATTGACGCCATATTTCTAATTTTACAGTTTATACACGTCCATAAATAACTATTCAGCAAAGGCTACTGAATCTGAAGCATGATGACGAGCATGCATGAAAAACAAGTTCGATTAAAACCAACCGCGTTTTGTATGAACCAAAGTAACGATACGAAGGCGCCGAGCCACTTTGATGAACTAATATAGGGTAGCCACAGAAAAGTAGAGAACGTGAATAGATACATCAGCGATATCAGCGTGACCTGTCTCGTTTATGATTGCATATAAATATGTAAAAGTGTTTACGATATTTAAAACTCAAACCGTACCTGTACGCTAACCCTACATTCACGCTTTCTTGACTTTTCGCTGAGTGTTATCTGAATGTAGGCATTGTTGATGCAAAATAAGCAAAATCATTGTTTTCGATAATTAAAAATATTTTAATAAATGAATGGAATACCGCTCCCTTCGCTGTCCATAACGAATGAATGACTATGGCATAGCAAAAGAAAACTATACACGCTATAGTCGAATTTATAACAAGGTCGAATTCGATATACCTTAATATAGAAAGACACTAATCTCAAACGGTAATACATTTTATCATACCAAGAGCCACTCGGCCAATAGGCCGAGCTGTATTTTGCTGGGAAAAATAATATGTGACAGCAGTCATACAGATTCGGAACAGCGATTACGCATCCAAGAATAACGGATAGTAGGATTGTTAGATAAGAAGCGCGACGCGTGAATATGGTCTGAAACTTAATAATAATAAATATTTATCGCATCTTTCAAATTAATGAACAGTTAAAAAATCATTGTACAATAATAATGATAAAATAAGAAGAAGCGAACAGAACTGTAACAACTAGGTCGACTTGGTTTATAATAGGAAAATGAATCATAAAACATACCTGATACTTCATGGGAAACTTGGTACATATCAACCTGACAATTAGAAATTATCTTTGTCACTAAATAAAAACAAATAATCCCGTTTATTATTATTATGTTTGTTGCTCACGAGTCTTACAGACGGTGAGGTTGAGGCATTATTACAAGAGGTACTCATTAATTTCAATGACCTCTTAACATATCAACTCTTTCAAAATTAATGCTCTCTCTTTTGTAATTCATCCAAAGAAAAAAAATGGTTCGCCCCAGAGCACTGGATAATGTATAGCATATATATAATAAAATTTAACCGTGGAATGTTAAATCGTCGTCTAATACATTAACTTTGTATGATCACCTATCATACCATTTATAATTATTGTATTATTATGATTACCTATTGATTCCCGTAGCTCCTAACGCCATGACAAATGTCCACCAAGCACATTGGTAAACGAAAAAAGGAATGTAATTGCCGGGTGAACTAAAAACATTTCTCTAATAATAATTGAAGAATTTGACCTAAAAAACGACCCTATTATATAATTAACATTTTATTTTTTGGCGTTTTCATATATTTTTAAAGGTCTACTCTACAAGACGGAATATTGTCATGGATTTGATATCATTGAGTTTGATATCATGGGGACAAGAGCTGCCAAAATTTGAGATATTGAACAGCAGAAATGATAATGATAGTGGATATTTAAAGAGCTAACTATAGCTATTTTCAGTGTAGTGTGCCTAACATCCACTGTTTTGCTTTACAGAAACAAAAAACTGAAACTAACTGTATGCTCGGAATGAAAGTTTGTCGGAAGATAGTGTATGCTGTGAAAAAGATCGATAGGTACGCCATGATGGTATCGCAGAATGCCATTAGAATGACTAGTAGGTATCTGGAAATTTAAACAAAAAAATCCAATTTATAATACTTTTTACACTTGAATGATTCCTCCGCATTTTCCTTGTTTGACTGCCTGATTTTTCAGGTCTTATTATTTATTACAAGGGAAGTGTAAGAAATATCTGAAAAAAATTTTGAAATCTTTTTCACAGTTTTTATGTAGCTGTTGAACTTGGATTTCATTCTTTAAGAAAACAAAAAAATAAAATTAGTACAAAATTTCGTTAACTAGCATAGCGGTCATTTGATTTTGGGAGAGATTTTTACCAAGCGGCTATGGAAGAAATACAATTTCATAACTTCTGCATTCAATGTTTGGCCAAACTATCCAAACTACGCTTCCATTACTCGGGGACAATGAATCAGTGAAATTCTGCTTGAAATGCTCCAAATGTGATAGAATAGCTTTTGAAGGATTCTATCAGGGAAGTTTTATTTGATCGCCTTCACAGCCTGTAATCAACGCGCTCGAATGTACAAAATAAAATAAATTATATAAAATCGGAAAGTGCATGCGAGCCGCTGATTTTTTGGTTCCGACCTTATATTACCTATAGCTATCGAGGAAAAATATTCTCGTCCATAGGTCTAAAAGATCTTTCTTACTCTTCCCTAGTTAGAGTATTGTCCGTATAAAATGTACTTGCATAAGAAAATGACAAACTGTATGTAAATACCGAGACAACGGGCATTTACGCTTAAAAGTTGCACTCTCTCGCTTAACTCTCGATTACCCCTCCCTTTCCTCTCACCTAACCTGACCTTCGCAGCGTTGATTAGATATTTAAAAGAGTTCGTCATAGTTTCTGAACTATGCAAAACAGGAAAATAAAACAAGTGATACGCTCAATAAAAAATTTTTTTTTTATACGCTCAATAAAAATTTAGGCCGCACTTTTATTTACTTTCAGTCATAACTTTGGTAGTCTGTCAGGCCTGAATTCAGAATTGTTTTTCATAGTTTGGTCTAACAAAATAAAATATGTAAAATATGGTACAGGATTTGGATCTGATATCACCAAGTACCCGTTTTTCTTTCCTGAGACTCGTTGTTTTAGTCTTCGAGTTGAAATAAAATACTAATTAATTAAATTCAAAATATTTCTACAATACAACATACGATGGCATTAATCTGATTTCAGCATTTCGAAGGACAGCAACAATTAGAAGATGATTAGCGATAAGACCGTATAGTATAATGAAAAGAAAGATAAACACAACTAAACGATCATCTGATCTCTCCGATGATGTACTGAAACGAATTTCGTAATTATTCCACACCGTTGCTTACATCCCGCCGTACGCTACATAGTGGTCAGACCAGTCCACCGGATTTTGCCGCTCACAAGGGAAGCACCAGTTTTGCGACGGAAACGATTCTGAAAGGGACCCATATGGGTAGTTAGTGTTGAGGGGGAGACCGCCAAAACTGTTTTCAAAAGCTGCACCGCGGACCTACTAATCGATAATTTCGACTAGCGATTATCCACCACCCTCCAGAATTCCCTGCCCCAAGGCCTAAATATTGGGAAAAGGCAGCTATTATCCATGTGAATGCAAGAAAGAAGGATGCACTCTTTGTCCCACGTGTGAAAAGCAGTTCTGCTTCGAAATTTCGAATGCAATACTGTTTATTTAGGTGTAGTTCCCCTTGTATATATCTTCATTCAATGTATTCTATTTGAATGATAAAGCTCTGAAATGTTGATAAAACAATGAAAATGAAGTTGAGGACGTTTGTAAAAATCAGCAAAAGAATAATGACCGGCACGGGAATCGGAACACGTGGTATGGGAGTGCTAGTGTGATGCGCTCCCGGTTGAGCCGCCGAGGAAGTTGTGCACTCTACGTTGCATCTTCTTGAGTATTTAAGCGGCGCGTGCATCGATCGATATTATCGATTAGTAGGTCCGCGGAGCAGCTTTTGAAAACAGTTTTGGCGGTCTCCCCCTCAACACTAACTACCCATATGGGTCCCTTTCAGAATCGTTTCTTTCGCAACTGGTGCTTTCCTTGTCAGTGGGCAGAGGGGCAGGCGGGGCCCATCGAAACTCATCGTTTTATATGCAGAACGGGGTCTACATCGCAATCTGCGATTTATTCGATAAACATGCTAGTTGAACTCACAGAAATGCGTGCAAAGTCAGTTGATCTGGATTGAACTCGAATTTTTCATCTTCCGACATTCAACTCGACTGAAAAAAATCGAAATTGAAATAACATATTTGAAAATATTAATGTATTTATTAATCATACATGTTAAATTGCTGAAAAAAAACGACTTGTTAGAATCAATGAGTTCGTGCGGAAGAAAGTAGAGAGTGTACCAAAAACCACAATTTCTTCTATTCAATTTAAATATACATTTAACGTATGAATCAGCGTCTGATTTGACTTCAACTTATTGCGGAAACATCATATGTCATTTTTCTATCAAGGAAATAATAACTTTGTATATATTTTCATGCAATAGTTATATTAATTTTACAAAACAGGAGGGCCAACATGATTTTTTGTTGCATGAATCCATTAAATGAAGGGAAAAACATGAACATATCGGATCTTTAATAAAATATTATAAATAGGAAGAAACAACTTCGACGTCTTTTGTAGCATGAATTAATTGAAAGAAATGAAAAGAAACAACAGCATAGGATTATATGTATTAGAATTTTTATAACAATAATTTTGTCTGGAATTCTCGAATGTGTGGGATGTTACATGACGATGTGTCAGCTATAGACAAATGCATCTATATTTATCCTTCAAAAAATGAATTAAATGACATATTCCAGTGACATGAACGAAACGCAACACGCCGAATCTCCGTCACGCGAGATCAAAAGATCTTTTAACTTTTCCTCACAAATGAGTTCCTACTTGATTAGTTAACTGAAAGTAAGTTTAAAGTATATTTGTGACGATTCCTTCAAATAATTACAGTAAAATAAATACAATATGAATGTATTTGTTCCATTTTCGTTTTTTTTTCAAAATGTACGAATCGATCAGAATTCTTTTCAAAACTGCATTTCCAGTTGTTTCTTTAATAAAAACAAGGAAGACCTAACGAAAGATTATACGAAAGAACGAGAGATTAAGGGGAATTGTATACTTCAGAAACTAAGGTCGACATTTGGTGCTTTGACCCAATTTGGTCTTCTATAATATGTAAAAATATTAGGTATAAGTACAATAAATGCAAACATAAAACAAACAAAAAAAATACTAAAATTAGGGATGTTTGAAAATGTTTAATTTTGGAAATATCCGCTTGAAGCTTTCAGCAACAATCTTGATTTGTGGTACTAAATTAGCTGGGACAACGATGGTTGGTTGGGAGATCAAATAGAGTATTGATTCATAATTTATTGATTTCTCCGCTGCTTGCAAGTGATGTTCGCTTAGGATGAGGGGAAGCAGACTGTGGATGGCCTGAAATTGATAATACTATTTAGTTTTTTTAATACTTTGATATTTATTAAACATTATTACTATTGATTTGAAGATAGCAATAAAAATAGTGATCTATATCTCAGACTTGCATCCGACAAGTAGAATTGCATCCTATAGTATAATGTCCTTGTTTAATTGTCTTGCTACTGGCCGCTAAACAGAGAAAGAACTATCGATCAACTCCCCACGTTTCCCTCCCTTCCTTCCTCGCTCTCTCTGATCTACGTAATCTCACTTGTGCTCTCTCTCTAAACTTAGAAACACATTGTGGCTGTGGCTGGCTTTTCTCGTACCAAATAAACACAAGTATTTTATATGGTCAATACCTCCATCGCCAATTGTTCGTCAGAGGAGTACGATGTCATCGTGGGTTCGAAATACTCGGAGCTCCTGGAGCTGCTTGGTAAACTACTGCGGAGATATTCTAGAACTTTACCTGCAAATATAAGGACAACGTTATAGGTTTGTGAAATGAGCGCAACATATTTTCCTCACTTTTGCCCACTTTTCGAATTTTTTTTTTCTTTTCGCTACGTATCAGTTAATCCTTACCATCGGAGGGACCGCTTGATTCTTGAGTAGGATTGGTCTGTTTGTCAGTTGTGAAGATCTGTTGTCTGTTGCCCAATTGGCAGACATTACATGTAGAGCTTCCACAGATACACGAACCGTGGTTCTGAAAGTGCTGGTCATCATGATATATATATATATCTAGCCCACCCTTGTACGGCAATTCAAATACCACTCAAAATATGTATTACTATAAACCTTCCGGTTGATGCTAAAGTTCTTAGAAAAATATGTGAAAAATTTAAATGTACACGCGCCAGCTCAACATGTCCCTTTTGCAGTGATAGTCTTGTGTTGTTTTTTTTTCCGGAAACTTATAGAGTTCGGATACGGCAACGTTGGGTGAATACGGTGGTTGGGTAGAGCATAGACTGCTCTGCCTTGGTAAATCTTGCAGTGAGTAATCTTACGTTATTAAAGGCACACCCCAAGCTAATTTTACTCTCCGCATTGACAATGCTCTCTCGTAGACAAAGAAAGCGAGAGAGTGTGGCCAGAGCGGAGAGTTTCGAATTAACTTGGGGTGTTGCTTTAAGTTGAAAATAGATTTCATTTTGTTTCACATTCTCTAATGCTCCACCAAACCGTAAGAATTATTAAATTCAAATGAAGTGAAGATCGGGTTTGGGTTCGAGGCCCCTCTTCTGAATCAACAAAATGTCGCATACATTTCTCATTGTTGTAGAGGACCCAATTTGCATAGGCGTCGCAAGGTTAGCGGGGCAAGAAAAGGAACAGCTTAACGTTGAGGAGGTGAATTCGAGGTTTTCTCAGTCGGTCGGTTAGATGGACTGACGCGAACACTACCCTAGGTAGGGGCAATGTTCCTCGAGCATTGACAATGAGAGTAGATGCTTCATTGGTATAAGAGAAATACGAGGGACCAATTGTTGTAAAAAAAAAACTATTCATTCGCTTTTTTTTGCAATATAACAATAATAGTATACCTTCCAATCCGCTACGTTCATTGTATTTTTGTACGTCCTGAAAAAAGTGATAAATTTACAAAATAAAGCAAAAATAGGGGAAAAGGTATATTTCTGATACAATCAAGCGGATCAAACCGGATAAAGTGGGGGGGGGGGAGTGAGAAAGAATGCTTTCACTTTTATAGTTTACACATTTTGATCTCTCAAAGATAGAGGGTGGAGCTTGAAGGTCTGCGGAGTTTTATCTTTTAAAAGTCAACAACAATACAATAATTTGGCCTAAATTACAAGCTGGAAGTGTCGCCGTTTGTATTTGATAAAAATACATTTTGAAAATGGAAATCATTTATTTACATGAATATACTGTGAATAGAGGATTGCAGCAAACGGTGTGCTAGTTATTCCACTTGTTTGTCTTATAAAGAATTGCTTATTTGGACTTTTCATCTATTGGTAGTTTTTTGAAATAATATTTTACTTTTATACCGAATTCGATTGATCCATATCTGCGGTTAACCAACCTCTCCTTCACTTCTTTCAGAAATAAATTCGGACAAGACCAAATCGATCAGCCCTCATTGATCAAACTCCATTAATACTGTCATTGATCATGAATATATCGATATTGAAATATTTTGGCGGAGATTAATAACAGTTTAACAGTTTATTAACCTTTATCAAGCACATAACCATTAGGGAGGGAATGGTTGCCGCTAAACGACAGATTAGTCTTCTAGGAGGGGATCCTTTTACGCTGTTGATGTTAATTCGATAAGAGTAGAACAGACGAACGAGAGATGGACCGCTCACAACCGAGACAAACGCAAAGAATTGAAGCCGTTGACAATGCCGTTGACAATGCGATTAATAAGAAAGCTGTTATTCTATTTTATCGTCTGTCTCTTTATGTGGACTTTCAATTAGGGCAATCTAATTGTAAATTTAAGAAAATGCATAAAATTTCAATTTCAATTTAACGCCCTCATTTAATATTAATTGGACAATATATTTCTTATTGTCTGAAGAATTTCCAATGTAAACATTTTCATCAATTGAAACGTTGGTAGATGCTTTAAAAGATTTATACCCCCGGCATATGCGATCCAATAATTCGCAATGGACAATTTATGTGTAAGTAGTTTGTATGATCTTTTTAAAGCTTCATCGAACATTCATTTTTTTCAACATTCGTTTAAACGCGGAAGTTAACGATGTAATTCTTCGATCAAAATGAGACTCTTAATCTGCCCACGAAATCTATCGAACAATTTGGGATCTTTTTGATCGAATGAGAGATAACACAAAGGGGGTTGGACAACTGGGACATGAGATGTCTGCGGAGAATGTTTTCATCTTTGATCTACTAGAGTTTATTGTGTATTTTATAAAGAAATAATACAAAAGAGCACTCTCATCTAAAATAATGGATTAACAAAAATGTTTCGAATACATTATTGAACATCAAATACATTCTCAGCGCAAATTATCACATTGAGAGTATTTCCGTTCAAGGACACACTACCTCGGAATTCGGAATTACCTTAAATTTAACCAATTGATTTAAAAATGTGATCTGGTTCTTAAGGGTGCTGATAGTGAGAGCTATGGTCATGTTTAATATGCACCTAGAGCTAAGTCGCGTTTTTAATAATTTGAAAAATATCACAGAAAAAATTCAGTCAATTTGCGTGATTTTCGAGAAAATCACCTTTCGGTGTTGTTGTTTTGCAGTTGAAAAGCCCGATCACTCTCTTTCCCACCTCACCAGCGTCTCGGCTCCCCCCCAACACTTTCACTCTCTACTCTTACCGACCAAATAACACTCATACATCAGGTACTGTGCAAATCTAACGAAGAAATTAGAGGTAACGAGAGTTATGAGGGTACCCTATCATTTCACATATATTATATTTAATTAATTTATCAACGCCCGAAATGCGAGAGCAGTTAAAGAGAGGGTGACCTCACTCAATGGCCTCTTCATTGCGCACACTATTTCTTTGTTCTCTAGCAACGAGAGAGCACTGAGCGTTAAAGAAGCCATTGAGATAGACCACTCTCCCTTTAAAATGAAAATAATTGTGATTTGATAGTGATAATGATTCTCCATGGGATCAGGGCTAACATGAGAGACAAGGAAGAGTGACAAAGAGAAGATAAACCAGAAATAGGGGACGAATGAATTGGTAAAAGCAAGGAATAGGATTTTATTCGATAGAATTTATCTATTATTCCGTATACTTCCGGGATGAGGCAGGTTATACATTTCAACTTAAAACTTCTCTGAATACAACCGATAATTAATAGTATGGAAACAATGGTCGCTAACGATATGATTAACAATTTAGTTGAAAGTTTACTTACAATAATAATAAAAATATTATTTTTTTCATTCAATAGAACACATCGGGGATGGGATATATCTGTTAGATATTCTTTTGAAGGATATCCGTCGCCAAGGCGAATCGGTGAGATGGGATGGGGGGGGGGGGGTAGAAAGAAGGCAGTAGGATATATTTCTTATAGCGATATTTCACGACGTAATATGTGCCTCGGGGAGAATCATATTATATGGCATCTTTTTAACATTATTGCGAAAGACTGATATGCAATCAAAAAAAAATTAATTGAAGAAGGGGAAATATGGATGATTTGAGGATGATGAAGTATTATTATATCATGTAGACAATTAAATATAGGTTTCTCATAATATAAATTACCCATAATATAAAAACAAGACCTCAGGGGCAAGAATGTCAAGTTTTAGAGATTTGATATGAAGAGAAAAGCACGACAACTTTATTGTTAGATATATGTATCTCCGGTATGATTTCAATTAATAAGGAATTCTTTATGAAATGGAACTTAAAAATCTCATTGTAGAGTGAAGAAGTGCTACGTGTTTCAACTTCTCCACGACAATTGAAGTATTCAGATATGTAGGCAGATGAATTCCAATGGGCTATATAATCGTTGACGACATCAACTCGTTTGTTCAAGAAAGTAATTTGAAGAAATAATTTGGAACTTTATGACGAGTTGCACTTCCATTCTCGAGGCGTGGTGAAAGCTTGAAGAATATTGCGCAAAAAAGAGACGAGGTGAAGAAATAGCCCATTTCGCCTTCTGGGCTTCTGGGAATGATTTCATTTGTGCAGAATTACCAAGAGAAGTTAGCAGCAAGGAGACTCAAGGGAGCTCGACCATATACCAATCGAGGCAAGATATTACCCTGTAGATGGTAGGAAGATTGTGTAGATGATGAAATACGCATGACGGAGAACACCAGGTACATCTAGGCAACCGCATGATCAGGGACAAGAAGTGAACTATAAGAAGTTAAGTTTTTGATCGCACTGTCATGTTGTGCACGTTGACTATTTTTCGTCATGGCCCCAAGTTTCCTATTCTCTTCCCGTTTATAAATCAATGATATTGTCCGCACTTCCGCGACTCGCGCAATGGATAAATACAAGTAGCACGCGCGTTATCTTCTTAGAGATGTAACTTGCTCAAGTGATATTGTAAGTCGAGTCCGAGTTATTTTTTCGCGTTCTTCTATATTTTCCGAAGCTGTCATTCTGTTATATCCCCTGAAGCTGGCACGGCGGCATGTTTAGCTGGTTTGGTTCCGCACACGTCATTTTGTTTTCCCCTCTATCCTACTCTTTCCACTGTCGTCCGCGTATTACTCGTGTGCGTTTTCGTGTTTGCATACCCCTGGCGAGCAGACTACATCGGGACGCACCGCGAACGCGTCAGGACTCATCACAACCCGCGCAAGAGCAGCGTAGCAGATCCGGTGTAGACGAACGGTAGCTGAACGAGTGTAGTCATCTGTAGAAAAGATAACCTTAGCAAGTCTTAATCTTATTCTTTTTTTAACTATGTCAATTGCTCTTTTCTGCGGGACCTTATACTATGATCGATATTGAAGCGTTCTTAGAGATTCACCGGGTATTCGGAGTTTCATTGATTACAGAATGATTTCAGTGATTGAATAATAATAACAAATATATATATATATTTCCTTATGCGATACATTGAACAGACGAATGAAGATAGAAGGAGAATAAATATAATAAATAATAGAGTTCTAGATGTCAGTTACAATTCCCAAATGTATAATACTTTGATCCGTTTTCCCGGAGGGTGAGTAAGAAAAGGATACGGTAAGCAACGGATCTTGAAATCCTCGATTCGACCTAGATCTTTCTCCCCAGCGTTCATTAGTGAATTATACCCGAAACCAGTTAGTCCCGTAACCAGAAGCAAGAAACAGAACTTCGAGATTGAGCGCTATGAGAAGCATTATGTGATTCATTTCGTGATAAGAGATTGGTGTTTAGAAAACATTCGTGCCTCTAAGAAGTTGGAAGAAGAGTGAGATTATCATCCTGCTCTTGAGTCAAAGTTCGATATGGTATATCATCTATCTAATTCTCTCGCTCAGCCATTGAATAACTCGTTCTGAATCTACGCTTAGTCTTCAGTCAGCGCATTAATCAATAAAAGATTTGTTTCGAATAAGCTAATCACTTTGTATACTACTTTGTATACTGATTCATCATTATCAATTCTCTAACGGAGACATGGCTACTACGGTATGATAGCTACGGTAGGATACCGTAGCAGACGTCAAGTTGTCTTTCGATGTTGGAGGCGGAGTCGCACCTCTCATTAATCAATTTATTCCGTTCCTACGTTCGATCTTTATCTACCCATTACAATCCACTGCTAGCTAGATATCTCGTTCTGCCTCTTCTACTGTAATCTTTAGCGCCATCTACCGTATACCCAAAGCATTATAGATTCATTTCTTGATTTCATGAGTGGTTAAACCAATTATGCCTTAGCAGTGTCAATCATTATCAAATTTCAACTGTTACGAAGTAGATTGGCATTCTCTCTCTGTTCCATCTCTTAATCAATAGATTATCAAATTAGATGCGAGCACTTCCTTGATTTACTCGCTTTTACATTTTATTATTTCACATTTTACGGCAGATTTCCGTGCGGGACGCAAGTTTCGGAATCAAAACATTGAAAATCATTCATTTCTAATAACTATCCGTTTTAGAATCCATGAAATGGTTTTTTTTTGAAATTCTGACTACTTCTCTTGTTGCTCCATAAAAAGAATGGGGAAAATGCCTATTCAGGAACCCATCAAACCTTTATCATTCAAATTCAAATATTAGTATATTAATCTATCTGGATTGATGATATTCTCTTATGTTTTGACATAGCCCCGAACAATTACGAGCTATTTCCCCAATAAAACATATTTCAATCTAAATTCACTTAGTGTTTTCTTCTCATCGAGTTTATTTTTTATTTAATCCAAAGAGAGACATAACCAATGATTGGCAAAGCAATTGAATACAATTCAAACGTAATTTCTCTCATTCACTCAATTTAGGCACAAAGTTTTTATTATTTATTTGGCTGGTATTATCGATCTCAAAAATTGTTATGTGGTGTTACATTTTCACGTTTCAAAATGTAACACCGTATAGAAAACACACGCGTACGTGCGCACGGCGTACATTTCAAAACGTTCTCACGCCGTGCGCACGTTTTGAAAATGTAACACCACATTAGAAACAAAATTGTAAAAACACATGAAGACGGCTACACGTATACATTGACACAATCAATAACATAGATCAGAAAAAAATCAATAATATCGCATACGCTCAACTTGGGGGAAGATCTGTTTGAAGCTTTCAGCAATAATCTGACACTGTGGCACTAAATTAGAGGGGATAACTATGCGCTGGTTATTCAAACCTAGTAGTTTACTTATCATTCCCACTTGTAGTAGACTTGCAAGTCTACTTCTATTTCGACGAAAGTTTACTGCAATCTTCTTAAATCTTTTTAAATCTTTAAAAAGGGAGACTGTCATTCAAAAAATTCTCTTCCATAGCGTGTAATCTTATGATAAACTTTTAGTTTGGAAATAACCGAGTAGTTGGTAAGCTCGTTCTCCACTCATTGTTAATGCATTTCCTGCCAAATATCTCGTTCTACCTCTTCTACCGTAATCTTTCGCGCCATCTACCGTACATCCACATGCAATATAAATTCATCTCTCGAATTCCTGGAATTGTGTAATTATGGAACTAATGTCCAATTATGCCTTATAGTTAGCAATGCCTGTCCAATCATTATCACATGGGAATTCAACTGTAAAGGAGTATGTATATTGGCAATCTCTCTCTTCTTTATCTCTTCATCTCTTACACAATTCATTATCGATCGTACTAATCTGTTATTTCAAAATTAGTAGTTTAATAGGTATTCCCACTTGCAGTAGATTACAAGTCTACTTCTAGTCAAGTTTACTGCGAGTGGTGTATAATACTGTAATGCATTTCGTCAAAAGTTCTTTCACTTGTAGTAAACTTGCAGTGTCGTTATTTAAGTAGACTGCTAGTTTGGAAATACCAGAGTAGAGGCAACCACATCCTTGATCTACTCGCAACGACATTTTTATTAGTTCACATTTTTATGGCATTGCGAAAATTCTGACTTCACTTGTTGCTCAGTAAAAAATGCAGGGAGCAAAAAGTGCTTATTTACTCCAACTCCTTCTAAGTTTTCTGATCTCCATGTACGATAAACTCTTCACTTTTTGGACTCTGTGTTAACTACCTCACCAAGTACAATTCTGTTTGGCCAACGCAAAGAGTATAATATGCCAATAATATAGACATGATTTTGAGATGCAAAAATGCAAAAAAAAATGCATAGAATATGATCTTTATCACAATTTGATAAAGCTAAATAAACGATTATTGCAGTGAAAGAGTTCTGCATCGACCATGAGATCGAACCCGTAAAGGGAGTGAGTTCGACGTCATAATCAGTTCAGGGCAAATTGTTATTCCAAATTACACCTATCTTGTAAGATAACATGAAAGAAAATAGCTATGGAAACCGACAGAAAAGCGTGTGCTCTAACAAGTGAACAATGTATCATTTTTCATGCAGTTTTATTCATATTGGAGCGCGGGGGAAGAATAGATACTCATGCATTTCATCCCTCATTAATAGGGTTGGAAATAACGCACACGCATTGCGGGCCCGTAATGTTCTGTAAAATCAATGCGGGCCCGCAATGGCATTGCGGCAACGACTACTTTATTCCTATCTGGCCACTTTTTGTGATCGGTTGTTATTCAGATCTCTTCACTTTCCTTCGCTCTCTCTCGTTTGCTTGAGAGAACAGAGAAGAACGACCGATCATAAAAAGTATAGGGTAGGAATAAAGTAGTCGTTGCGGGCCCGCAATGATTTTACACCGCATTGCGGGCCCGCAATCATTAGCAATAAAGAGTCTGGCCATTGCGGGCCCGCAACCCCCGAATAGCCAACTCTACTCAACTTCCATTTTTAATACTGCATAACGGTTAATCTATCTAACATGACGAAATGTTTTCTCATAGTCTCCGTACAAGAACGAGCCGTTACCGTAAAAAATCAAAATTAAATCCCCGTATTGTTTTCTTCTTATAAAGGATACTTCCCCTTTAACCCGAATGGAGATAAAACCCTTGATAGGCAAAGCAATGTTTGCAATTCGAACGAAGATTCAATTAATCGCCCAATTCAGGCAACTTTTTTTTTATTTTGTTTGGCAGGAATCATCGACTACAAAAATATATAATAGATAAACAATTGTGAAAGCACATGAAGACAAATCAATTACACGTATACATTGACATACAAGTAACAAAAGGAATGCTATCCAGTTATTCAAGGTATACGAAGTATACGAAGTACTGTGGGAGATCACTGCTAGGCCCGTGATAATTCAAGGCAATTCATAACTAATAAGAGATGGCATAAAACGAATGGAATATATTAAAATGTGTGATCTTTGAATATGTTCAACTTTGGGAAGATCCGTTTGAAGCTTTCAGCTACGATTTGAATCTGTGGAACTAAATTAGCGGGAACAACGATGGTTGGTTGAGTGATCAAATATAGTATTGATTCATAATTGATTGATTTCTCCGCTGCTTGCAAATGATGTTCGCTTAGGATGAGGGGCAGAAGACTGTGGATGGCCTGAAATTGGCAATGCTGTTTCTTTTTTTAATAATTATTTTGGTGCTTTTAAAGTCTATTATATGCCGTCGTCATCTTCTCGCAATCACTTTTCGATCTAAGGGAACTCAAACAGCGAGCAACTGAGTCCAGATTTATAATGGAGATTAAAATATTTCGGAACTTCATCCAAAAATTACCACGACCATTGAAAATAATGATAAATATGTCTTTAATACCTCCATGGCCAGTTTTCCATCGGAGCTCGCCGATGCCCTGGTTCTTACGGATTCCAAATACTCCGAACCCCTGGAGCAGCTTGGTAAACTACTTCGGACATCTGTGTGATCTAGAATGTTCCATGTAAATATAAGATCAATGATATAGGAATTCAAAATGTCTCCTTGCACACCTATGCACACGTTTTCGTCTATTTATTTTATTTTTCCTAAATATGTTCAGGAATCCTTACCGTTACAGTGTCCGTTAGATTCCTGAGTATACTTGGCCAAATGATTGAAGAGCCTTTGTTTCAAGTGACACAGATTGCATGTAGATCTCCCGTAGTTACAGTATTCGTGGTTCTGAAGCGGGTGATTGATATTGTATATGCGAATTCGATATTACTGCTACATTTTTATTCATTTCAAAATAATCTGTTTGCAACAAAATCACAACAAAATTTACCTTCAAATCTGTCGTGTTCATTGTATTGTTGCAGTTTCCGAAAATGGCAGAATCTGAAAAAATAAAGTGAATAATTCTGGTACAATCAAGTTCTGTAATTCTGGTCCTATTCTGTACATGCGTTCAGCTGCTACGCGCATAATTTATTTCCGAAGCGTATGCATATTTTTCACTGCTCAAAATCTTAATCGTTAATGAATTGCTGCTAAAAAGTAATTAAAGGAGCACCCCAAGCTGATTTGAAACTAACCGCTTTGGCAATGCTCTTTCGCTTTCTTTGTTTACGAGAGAGCGTTGTCAGAGCGGAGAGTAAAATTAGCTTTGTGTGCCAATAAAACAGAAATAAAAACGAATTGTTGATGTCTTATTTATTTCATTTCAAATTTTCATTTGCGCATTGTTTGCCGTATTTATGGTGTAGTTCAAAATTCGCGGTTCAAAAGCTACAGTACACCCTTCCATTTCCTATTGGCAACTCAATTACTTTTTAGCAGCAATAGATTTATTGCAGGATGAGTAGTCATATAAAACTACTTTATAATACTGATAATCACGATTAAGAGTTTGAGAATAGATTATTATTCACACGATGAGGAAATAAATGATAAATACGTGCAAATCCGCGCTGCAACGTGGGCATTTTCAAAACTTAACCGCGCTATACTCCATTTATACGAAAAAAAGATTCGATAAAAATGAAATGATGAAGGAGATAGTAGCAATGATAGATTATGTAACAAAAAAGAGAGCATGTACCAATATAAAAATTCATTGAATATTTCAATTTTTTTGGATTTACAATTCTTGCCGCTTTAGGAAAGAGTCAAAAGAAGGAAAGAGATAGACTTTCGGCCGAAATGAGCCTGATTGCTTTCACTTTTATAGCTTACACTTTCTGATCTTTCAAAGAGAAATGGGTGGAGCTTAAAGGTCCGTGGAATATCCTCTTTAAAGGGAGAGTGACCTCTCTCAATAGCCTCTTCATTGCGCACCCTATTTCTCTGCTCTCTAACAAACGAGAGAGCGTAGATCGTTGAAGAGGCCGTTAACAAAGGTTTCGGCAACTTTAAAAGTGCAATCCCGTGAAGGGATGACGGTATCAAAAACTGCTCGAGACACTATTTGTCATATTTGATTTAGAATTAACCATTAGGTCAAATTCAGACTAAAATTTTAAAAAAATGGAATTTTTACAGTTTTTCAAAGAATGTGTCTAATCGTTTGATCCATATTGGACAGCGGGGAATCCCGACCTCTCCTTTGTCGTATAATAAAATCAACGAATTCCAAATGTGTGTTGGTGAAACAGCCATTTTCTGGGCAATTTTTCATAACACACAAGTCATGACCTCTAAATTTGACTTTGTTTCTATTAAATTTGTTTTCCATAGCGGACATACACCATTTTTAAAGAAAAAAAATTCAATTTAAGAATGCATTGAATGTTTTCATTTAAAATTTACTAGTTCTCAGAATCAAGTGCATAGAATTTATTTATCTATACCTTGCAAGTAGGAAATATTTTAACGATGGGGAACCTCGATATGAATCATAGGTGTCTACCACGATTAGTGTGACATGTCAATACATATACACTGTATATATTCAGTAAGTAAAAAGTTTGATGATGTTCATTTTGCGATCGACCTTTGTCCATCATCATCAGTCCCTTTCCCATCCACCATTCACCACTCCATGAGCTATGAACATCTTTCAATCAAGGTTGCAGCGATCAATACGCAAAATCATCATAAAATAAATAGTATGCGGCAACTTGTATGACTTCGAGTATGACTGTATGACGTCTTCACAGTTTATTCACAAAATCATTCTCGGGACTCTACCAATAAAACATTAACGATCATTTTTTGTTTCATTGATCTCGGAACTTTTCGGATACAATTTGACGATATCTTAATCTACTCACGAAATCTATCGAACAATTCATTTTTGATCCCTTTGATCGAATCGAAGATAGCACAAAAGGTGCTTGCAAACTAGGACAAGTCATGTCTGGGGAGCCTATTTTCATCTTTGATCGGCTAATGAATTTGCTGCTTATGGAGTGAAAAAGCATGAAAAAATGCAGGAAAAGCGTAAAAGTTATATTACTGTGTCAGAAAAAATGTGATAGATAATATCAAAGACATTTTCCAATTGCAACCGCCTTGGAAAAATAAATCATAAGCTTTAAAAACAGCCCAATCGATTAATAGAGTGGAGGACGATTAATTGAAACTCATGAAAAGGAGATCTACTGCACTTACGTAAAATCGATCTTTGGAAATCTAACATGGAATGAAGTACGATAGACAAGGAAGGGGTTCCCCTTCTGTCCGATATCGATCAATGAAAGTGCAGTCATAAAATCCTGTTCTGTCAAATTCTTTTTTCGTCTATCCCTTCATTGGCAATATCATCTCCATTTGCAGCGGTAATTATAATAATCTTTTCGTCATTGAACCATTCAGATTTCAAGTCGTTCCCAACAATTAAACTTTTATTATTTAAAATTCGTATGTCTGGAACGCCCAATGGAAACAATGACAAGCATAGGGGATAATTTACACTTTATCATCACGCATTGAATGTATTGTGAAAATCCATGACAATTTCACTTGTTTTTGCAACAAAGGAAGTTGGGGAGCAAGAAATGCCCTTTCACTCCCCCCCCCCCACCCCTCAGTTCTTGATCGCTTACGATATGCTCACTGTCTGCACTCTTTGGACTTCCTCGTACTACGTCATCATCAATCCTGTTTGATCATCGAAATATGTATTAATTTCATAACATTTAAAAAGCAAGAAACGTTGTACACAAGAAAATCTTTAAAATATGTCTGCTTTAACTAAACACATGATCATCTTAAATTACAGATAACTATGGATAAATATGATCATGTGCATCGTCTTAACTACTTTCACTCTAAGAACTCATACATAACCCCTCTTTCCCCTTTCCACACAGATTTGATATTTATTGTTATGGCGCGTTAAAATGTTATGGAAAACCGAAAAATGCGACTTTCTGAGTGTTAAAATGTACCCTGGAAAACCGAAAATGG
Source organism: Parapristionchus giblindavisi (assembly GCA_943737045.1). NCBI lineage: Eukaryota > Metazoa > Nematoda > Chromadorea > Rhabditida > Diplogasteridae > Parapristionchus > Parapristionchus giblindavisi. The sequence continues at coordinate 95,865 of CALSFV010000030.1, read as the reverse complement.
AAAGTCGTTATTTGAATTCGCGGGCGCGAATAAGGTGCGGGAATTTAAATTTGCACTCGCGACTCCGAGTTTCCGATGTCAAAAGAAGACGAAAAGTGAAAGGAAAAGAATTTCCGGATTTACTTCGTTTTTAAAACATAGAAATTGGCAGTCAGAAAGCCGGAATTTGAATTCCCGCACGTTATTTTGGCGCTTAGAACGGGTCGTTAGCACATCTAGAAGCTGAGTTTTAAATTTTGGGGATCAAATTTGCAACAAATTTCTGATTCGAAATCGGGGTCGGATCCATTCCGAATTTTTTCCCCAGCCATAGTAGATGTCTCCACTCTCGCAACGTTTCAGAAGAACAGGACTTTTCACTAAAAAATTGGTAATTTTCAAAAAAAGTGAACGTCGATTGCGTCATCATCACTACGCAATAATGAACTAATTAAATTACACCAACACATCATGGTAATATTCCCTGATAAATTCTGTACATTGTTTCAAAAGATCAGCCTGATTGCTTTCCTGGATCAAAAGTTACAAAAAATTTTTAAAAAAAACGTCTCATCACTTTACGCCGATACTGTATATATATATATATATATATATATATATATATATATATATATATATATATATATATATATATATATATATATATATCATTATGAAATAGATTTTTTAGTACGATTGATCACGATTGATACGATTGATTGATTGGTTGGTGATTTCGGATTTAAATGCATTTATCATGCGTGTTTAACATTTGAAATTCACAGTTAAACAGTTTATTTCGAACTTTTTAGAAATGGGATGGGTCACCGGATCTGTAGCGATATGAGATGATTCCACTGATGTTCATAAAGCCGGGTCCAACTTTTATGTATATGTGAATTATGATTAATTTGAGAAGTGGAGATTTCTGGAAAAGACATGAGACAAGGAAAGGAAAAGCAGAGTGGGCAAAAAAGTGGTGAATTTTCGCTTCTTTCACAACTTTTGAACATATGTAATATCACCTAAAAACAGGTTAACTCAACAACAATAATATATAACTCATATTGACGGGGTTTTGTAAATACTCATGGTAACTTTTGGCATGATCCTTCTGAAGCATTCAGCTACCACTTTAATTTGGGGAATAAGGTGTGCTGGGACATAGATAGTGGGTCGACTCACGAGAAACATTACTGCATTATAATCAATTGTGCCTTCAATGGCTGTTAGATTGTACTCGTTTAGAATGAGCGGAAGAATCGAATGAATCGCCTGAAATGAGTTCTTATGGATTTTTTTTAAAATTTGCATTAATCGCACCTCCATGGCTACTTGTGATTCGACGATCGCGATGGTAGAGGGGCCTTCATGATCGAAGATTTCTGAACAGCTAGAACAACCTGCCGAATGGATGGAAGTTCCTTTAACGATCGCACATGAATCTGTCCCCTTTTTTCTGCTATCATACAGTTCAGATTTCCTTACCATTGTTGAGTCCGAGAGTTCCTTGATCGGATGTTGCCGGAATCAGAAAAATGTCCTCGTTCCTCCAACTGTTGCATTGACAGCTGTTGTCGTTCGGACAGCCACCATAGTGCTGAAACAAGGTTCTTGTAAGTTTCAGAATAATGGCAATGATACAGTATCGCTGTAGTGGGTAGGAAAATCAGTTATTGCTAATGCCAATCGTTGAGTCATAACGTTCTCTTCCCGTCAGTACATCCACATGCTGCTGACGGTTGTCCTTGGTTATAACACAAATGATAACTTACATATTAATTTTTTCTACTGGACAAATCAACATTATATAGTGAATAATTAAATAATATATTTTAAATCTTTCATAGTAATAATAATATTTAACTCTAATTTTCGGAATGTGATAATTCAACCAGCCACTTCTAAAGAGGAGTTTTAAAATAATTTCATACTGTAGAGAACTGGTTAGTGACTATATGGCCAAATTGTAATTCCAAGGACAAGTGGCGGGCGCCACTGTATCATCAATTGAGTGAACGCTATGATTCCATTATTACTTTTTGAAAAGGAATCGATATAGAGTTTTCCTAGACATAGTTTTGAGTTGTACGTTCCACTGATATGTTTATGTGCATAATGTTATCATATCACATCGCACGAGAAGATAATATTAAAAAAATCTCTACTTACTTTTTTAAAATAATTTATGTTAATTATGGAACGCTAATTTATACTATAATGCTAATTAATTTATGTAAAGACTATATATTTAACTATATAAAATTACCTGCACGCTCATCATTTCTTTTGCTGTTGCCGTACACTGAAAAAAATGCAAATTCACACAGAACATAAAATCAAGAGCAACTTTTTTGGAACATGTGCAATTAGAAAATAATAATAAAAAGTTATTACTTGCATCCGGAAGTAACATTTCTTTAATTTAAATGAAACTGTCATTTTAATAGTTGGGAATGGGAGGAGCCAGATGAGGCTAATTGATTTTCATACTGTAATTTCCATCTGCGTGCACCTTAGCGTGTATGAGATTGGGAATTGTTGGGCTGTTCTTTTCGGAGTATTTGTGTGAATTGTCCCATTAAAACGAGATAAGGTGGGAATTAGACGTTAAAATGTGGCATTTTGCGGTGAAAATAGGTGAACTGTTCTAGCGTATTTTCGCTTGATAGAATATACTAGAAACAGGATGGATCTCTCAGGTAGTTCACACTGCTTCGAAATGATGAACAAAGTTCGGGAAAATATTCATTGTACTAATAAAACGAGCAGGGACAATCGTGGTGTTGATCCGGGCTATACGGTAGCATTCAAAAAGCGACGACCTATTTGAATTACTACCGTACAACGGCTCTACACCACGATTGGCTATCCTTATTTTATGAACACAGTGAATTTTCTTTTGTGTTTTTGTTAGTGAAGCTGAGTGACCTAACTGAAAGATGTGTTTGGGGTATATTCAAAACGGGGAAATTATGTTAGAACATTTTACATATTTTTTCCGTAAAATGCCACATTTTAACGACGATTTCCAACATTATCTAGGTTTAACGTTTTGTTATATTGAGTGGTATATTGCTGGTTTTGATAATATTTTTCTTTGATTTTCCGTATTTTTATTGAGATCTCTCTTGTCCTTTGGGCGATGCTACTCCTGGAATAACGAAAGATTTGATCTTTTGAAGGAGTATTCGTAGGGAAATAACTACGGTAATCAGAAACTGATCTATGCCATTGTGAACATTATTCGTATATTGTATATAATATTATAATATAATATTCGTATCATTAACATTATCATCTCTTTAAAGATGGGGAACCTCGAAAAGATTCATTGGTTTCTACCACGATTAGAATGAGCCCTCAGACATATACCTAAGTAAAAAGTGTATTGATGTTAATTTTGCGATCGGCAGTCAGCATTTGCCCTCTCATTAGGCCCCTTCGCATCCCTCTTTCACCATTCCCTGAACTATTGAACATCTTTCATTCATGAGTATATCGATCAATACGCAGAATCATTATAAAAGAAATAGTATGCTGTAACTTATATGACTTTTGCTACCATCCTGCCTTCACAGTTTTTGGAGGTTACTGCGTAGGCACGTAAGGAAACAGTAACACAATGCGGTATGATTTTGACCATTTGTTTAAAAGATTATCCAGAATCAACCAACAATTTTATGTCTTCTTTGATCGTAAGGTTAATGATCTCCTATTATTATTATTGATTATTAACAGATATTTAGTTTGCTCATTCGATTCATACGAACAATTTTCAAAAAGCGAAATTACGCTGCGACCGATCAAGATTTCGTGATGCTGGCGAACAAAACAAATAATGTACAATATGTTTTCTTTCTGTGTTCGCTGTTACATCACAAATATTCTCATTCCACACAAGCCCGAACATGGAAACTATACAGCATAATATGATTGAGTTCTGCACTCGTTTCCTTCTACGGGTTTCAGCGACGCAAATTTGTGTGCATGATTTTTTATGTCGGTTTTTAGCACCTCTGAATACTTAAAATATTAATCGTGAGTATCGGCAATATTCACGGAATTAAAATTCTATTCTAAAAGTAATTAAAGGGAACCAGAAACGAAATTGTTTTATAAGTATACAGTAGAGTCCAAAAGTATAAAAAAGTGCATTTTTCATTTATGCTTGTACGCAACCACTTAATTTTTTAATATGTTGCTCGCACAGTTCTAGCCATATATTTTGTTCGCTTATTTTTTATACTTGTTTACATTGTGAAGAAAAATTCTTGTATGTTTTCTAATGGGGAAATAAAGCGTTACAAACTTTAAAGTACAGTGATTGGCTGGATTACGGTAGGATACCGCCTTTTCTAGTTCTCTTAGTTTCCTACTTCAACATTTATTTGATACACCCATGACAGGTACAACAGCAAATACAGAAGTGATAGGTGAGGTAATAATTATAATATTATGGACTTGTCGAATGTGACAGGGTTTATTTATCGATTGCTATCGTAACATTTTTTTCGCGTGAATTAAGTCATAGTAATGGCGCAATTGTGGTGTACCCTTGAGAATGATGGCTCGAAGACGAGTTGACTTACCGCTACAAAAGCAAAATTACAGAAAAAGCGTCAATTTATTTATTTAAATAATTATTCTTCATCGAATATTTGATGCACACCTCGACAGAGTCTCAGGCAAAAAATAGTGAGATTTTGACCGCATTTTCCCCTAACAATAAAATACTAATCACATTGTTCTGAAAGGTGCAGTATTGTATTAATTGGCGGGCATGGACAGAAAAAGAATTGCTATCCCAGGACGGAAACCGTTATTGATGTTTATGTATATATATATAATATGACCAAAGAATCATCTTTTACCCGGTGGCGATAATTTCATTTATGTGTTTCTTTCTATGGTCCTTTATCGTTATTCGTAAAGGATCAAATTAGAGTTAAAGTAATGAAAGAATGGTTTTAATGTAGGTTGTGTTAGAAAAGAAACTATGTAAAGACTGACTATCTAGAGATAAAAAAACGATCCAGTGTTTCGGCCCTGGTCCTAGACGGCCCGTGTGGGGTGGGCCTCATCAGTAGGATGACCCACACCGGACAGTATTCAATAATACGATTTTTCAAGAGAAAGAAGAAGAATTTAATAAGGTTAAAGAGTGAACGATTAAAAATTGATTGAGATTTAGCTACGCTAATACTAATATTGTTTACATAAAAGCAAAGATAAAGTTGGCTGATTGCACTGAATCAAAATATCAACAGTAAATATCATGAGGAGTTGAGAGAAGCTCTACTAAAATAAGACCAACTTTCATCACACTCCGGATTCAATGATTTTTCTGCTGATTTTAATCTTGGTCAAGTGTATTAAAAAGTTAAACAAGGAGACTCTTCAGTTTGCATGACTGGCTCCAGCAACGATTAACACTGGGAATAGTGTTTATATTGTATGGAAATTAGCGTGAGGGACAATGGGAAAGTGAGAGAGTCAGGTATGCATATCGGATAGGCACTCTCTACTTTCCTTAAAAGTTGTACTTTCAATGCGCATAACAAGCTTCAAACATGTCATCAAGCAATGTCAAATATGTCTTTCGGTTCGGTGTGAGTCTTTTAATTCAATCTGTCGAATTTAGGAAAATAGATAAGAATGACAAATTCGATGCCATCCTTACTAACCTGACATTTCTATGATGACCAAAGATTGTTTATCTTATTGCCAATTGTAGATGTGATACTCCTAAACCAAGAAAACGATCTGAGAATCGGAATTGACTTCAAACAAGTGATAGAAATAGGATCGAATTCACCATAGTGCTGAAGCATCAAACAAGTGATAGAAATAGGATCGAATTTTCGAAAAGAATTATGGTACGGAAAAAAAATATCAGAAGAATCATGAGCGTACAAGTAGTTGAGGTCTGTTACGATAGAAGACGCAAATTGAAGCCTTTCTTCCTATTCGAATTTCTTACTTATCCTCATCGTTGGCCACAATTTATATATATAGTTGTATTATATAGTGCTAGTTTTCGTACTATGCGTGCCGACTTTAATGTTTTAAAAAACGTGCAGTGTTATTTCTATAGAGGTTACTTCACCTTTAGTGAAATTGAAGATCAAACGATCTGTTGTTTATTTCACTTTCGGGAAACCAAAAATCAAGGTTAGGACTATCCGCCCAATTTGGGCTATTTTAAAAATTTTAAGACATCATAGACCAAAAACATTGTGAGTGGAGATCTTTCGAAAATGAGGCATCGGCCACAACCATAAATAGACAAAATCAAAAACAATGAATTCTAGAGATACAATTTTTTGAATTATTAGATTGAATGATTGCGGTGTTTGAATGATTTCGGTTTTGTGTAGGGCCGCTAGAAGGATTCAAAGAGATTATCTTTATACAGATATGAGTTACTTGTTCTGGTGGAATCCTTTCGAACCTGAAGTGGAACCTATTAAAAATATGTAAACGATATGTAATTTAAGATGGCCCGGAAAAGTTATTTTGCGATAGGAGTGTGTGCGCTCTCCAGTTATTGAACGCTTCTTGTTCCTTTGTCTTATCCTGAACAGAATCCATTGAATGCGGAAGTGTTCTATTTTCGTAAGTACTATATATTTCCGATCAAAATGAGACGATCTTTATGATTCCATCCGAATAAGACGATATTTTTATCTACACCCGACATCTACCGACCAAGATGCTTTCGATCTCAAGATAGAATGAGGACATGTGATGTTTACGGAGTCACTTTTAAAGATAGACATCTACTTAAAGATCAAGTTGTGCGATAGTTTTGAACCATATTCAAACCATATACACTTCTGTAAGATCAGGTTCAAAGTGTAAAAAAATGCTCATAGTCAGTATAAACGAAGCAGAAAGTCATTAAAAGAATGTAAAGGGAATGGTGTAATGATAGAAATAAATCAGATAATGAATATATTATGTATCCTTTCGGGAATGCACTTCCTATTTCTCAATGAAATGTTTGACTGCCATCATGAGCACAAGCTATGAGGTTGATATGAACTTTATCACATTATCGAAACACAAACAGAGTACATTAAATTACAGACAAATGAAGAATATTATTGCTTCAGACCATAGCACCCAGCCACGAGGGTCGGATCGGTTGATTGCTCTGAAGAAAATATTAGTTATTATAGTACAGAACATTAGTTAAACGAATACACCAATGTCAATTTTATTCCCTTTTCTCACCACCTTCTCGCAGTTTATGAGTGTATGTCTCGGATCCGATAGTAATCGTACATGTAAAAATAGTTGTATCATGAGCGGTGTGAATGGATCTGAACGGATCAGGTCGATCGAACGGTATTGTGAGCGAGTCGGCTATTTTCGTTATTTTTCTTTCTTTTCATTGTTTTTTCTTTAAATCGAATCTACTATATTGAAATACATTAGGCCAAAATATTGCCATTTAACAAAAATCATCATTTTCGCGAGGAATAAATTGCTCCAATGAACCAAAATTGACCCATTTAATCAGCGTATAATCGGAACAATTTATTCATTTGTAAAGCAATGATTTTTGCTAAATGGCAATATTTTGGCGTGATTTATTTCGATATAGTAGATTCGAAGGAAATAAAAACAATGAAAAGAAAGAAAAATAATGAAAATGGCTGCATCACTCGCAATCCCGTTTGATCTGCCTGATCCGTTCAGATCCATTCACACCGTTCATGATACAATTATTTCTACATGTACGATAGTTTCAAATTACATAGTAGTGTAATCGTAGGAAAGTATTACCTTGGAATTCCTGGTCTTGGGTAGAATATCATAGCATTGTTTTGAAATAATTTCACACCAGGCACCGAAAAGAACATAGAAAATACACGTTAATCGTGGGATTAATAGCCTATTCCTCATGGTAGCATCAGCATCTGAATTATTATAGAATGATAATATTTTATAATTGCTCTGCTTTCTCATCCAACCATTTAATCTGTGCCACCTTTCAATCTATTCATGTCTTCGATCTATTGTGTGTAGTGTTTATTCTATTTTAACGGCCATCTTTTTTCATGATAGAGCAATAATAATAATAAATAATAAAAGTGTGATAATGATGATTATGACTAAAATTATCGATAGGAAGAAAACGGTGGAAAGTCTATGATCACATATTATTTCTATTTCATTATGAAAACAGTAATAATCTCGTGTGCAAGATTCGAACCTTCGTTGTATAGAATTCTCAGCAGCAAAATCAGATTGTTCAGGAGAATTGCCCCAATGGATAATAGAATGATCAGACTGGCAGCAAACTGGAAAGAAAAGGAAAGTTAATTAGGACAATTATCTACATTTATCAACTGCTTTCAATTTCAATCATTATATGTTTTTTTGAGTTGTTTAAAGTGATACCCGAGCAAATTTGAAACTCTCCGCCCACCATCTCGCTTTCTTTGTCTACGAGAAAGAGTTGTTAAAGGAAATGAAAAGTAGAGAGAATAGTTGACATACCGAAATTATACATGAATAGACAAGGAATGTGTGGCTTTGAGGACGAATTCCTTAATTAATTGAACTAAATTCTCTTAACAGTAAAATTGTTTATTAAATTATTACTAACAATGATATATAACGTAAATGTAAAACTACCTTCTTTGGTGAAGTACGAGAACGTTAAAATTACAACGATGACTGCCAAAAAGGCAAAAACAGATTCGACTCGACTCTCGAATAATTTTTGAGCGTTCATTTCGTCATCGTCCACGTTGCTATATCGAGCAAATGCTGATGGTACAACTTCATGATACCCATTCTGGAAGAAGGGAAGGTTAAAGTAACGTTACATGTGCAAATTTTTAAAATTCAAACTGAATTAAAACTGTGCTCTCCTATTCCTAAACGGTGTGAGGAGTGGGGGAATGGAGCAGAAGGCGTGATCTCTCACGTTCCCCCCATCCCCACCCCCTTTCTTTTATTAATTTTAATCTTTCAAATATTTTTCTTGCACTCGAACACTTTGTACTTGTTGAAACACCCTTGTGGTGTACAATAAATAAATAAATACTGAATGAGACTTTTTAGAGGTTTATGCATTTCCGGAAATGTATAACTCACCGAAAATCTGTAGAAAACACACACAGTTAAGAAGGCACATAGGAAATTGAGTCGGTTGAGATTGTTCCGTAGACGAATCTGGAAAATTAATGTATTAAACAGCAAAAAAAAATTAAATGCAACTTTAAGATAATGGTAAAGGGAAATTATTCAAAGAATACGAAGTCCTGCGAGCGACTGCTAATTCAGTGCTTCATTTCAAAGAGCAATATTTTTTCACAAAAATGTAATTATTTAATGGTGAATACATAACAGTACCTTTGCAGTCTCTTGCTTGTCTGGTAATGAATCGACCGAGTCTATCACCAATATACTTTGAGACTTATCACAGCTTTCCTTTGAAAAAAACGTTTTTAAATTTTAGCATATATGTCAAAGAAATAATATTGATAGGAAAGAAATATTGTTTTGAATATACATCAGTTTTTCAGTATTATCCGATTTTTAATGTATTTTGAGTAGAACATAAAGTGCGACTTACCTTCAGACTTCCTTCTTGTTTTTCAATTGGATTCATTAGTAGCTTCATTTCAAAGAATATCGATTATTCACTTAAACAAATTAGGTCAATCATACAATAATTATTGAAAGACTTTAACAACGCGAGCTAGTTTGAAACTCTCCGCTCTGGCAAGCCTGTCTCGTAGAAAAGAAAACGAGAAAGCATTGCCAGAGCGGAGAGTAAAATTAACTCGGGTGTGGATTGTACTATGCGCAGTCACTATACACATTCCAAAAGCTTCGAACCACAATCTTATCAATCCCCCATCTATATTTGTTATCAGTGGTATGAAACAGACTTAGAAACAACCCCACCTCCCTAGTGTTATACATTAGTACTATAGGCGGTAGAGCAGTGAAGTAGATGAGATAATTCATAAGTGAACTCTGTCTATAAAAAATGAAGAAAAAAGAATGGTCATGTATGTGAATAGAAATCGACATATATATGGTCCACTTTAACAACATAGTTTATGAAATGGAACTCCATCATAACCATATTGCTATTTTCCCTTCATTATTCATGTTCTAACTGATCAATAAATAAATATCTAAATAAATAAAATAAAAGATATGGCTTTTATCAATTCAAACTTCGGTTTCTGGCCACCCCCTTCATCCTAATCCAATTTCATTTCCATATCACCCCATTCCCCTATAAAAACATACAATTCCTTCTCTCCGGTTCAGTCCAGAGCTCTCCCATCTTGAGGAGAGCTCGGGGATCATTTGGCCCCCGAGGACATCGTCCTAATAGTGAGGACGACCGCTCCATTCCATCGAAACGATCGAAATGGAGGGGAAGGGGGTAGAGGGGGGGGGTGGCCAGAAACCGAAAAAGTTCCAAATTTTCTTATTGTTGAGAGATGAGGCACAACGCTAAGTGTGAGCATTGGGACAATTTTGACAAAATAGCATAGTTGTGATGACTAAACACATACTTATAATCTCATCTTGTCTACCATTAGTCATCTCATCACAGTGTCCATAGTCTAAGCAGCTGATGAAATTGTATTCGATCAATCGTAATCGTAACAGACCATGTTTTGGACTGACTGTATACAATACACATTGATAAGAAACGATAAGAAGCGTGCACATGAGATTTTCACATGACAGTTGCATATGCGGAAGTACACTAAAACATGCATTTCATTCTCTGACACAAATGACAATAAAACATAATCGTGGTAATTCTCATCTCTCATCTCTCCATTCCCTTACACTTTTTGTCAAGTGCATTTACAATAACCATGTATCATTGGATTATCTGGCTCTTTCAAATCCAAGCACATTATTTTGGTTATTATAAAGCTAGATACGAGAGCTAGAGCATTGTAATCGAGATAATGTTTTAGGTGAGCGATCTTACTGATTTTCAAAATTAAGAGAACAGTGTGAGGGATCACATTCGCCATCTAATGGGATCCATTCCTTTTAAGGCTCGTTTACGCTTATTTTAGTAGATATATTCTAAGCATTTCTTGTAACTCCATTTCCACGGATGCACTTGCAAATCCTTTCAATCGAATATGGTAGTGTAGACGGAGAAAGGGAATAAGCGAATTTGAGGTTGCTGTAGTCTGTTTATTTAATTCACCTATTTCAACTTATGTTCGTATATTTTCATTAAAAAATATTTAACTGTAAAATAAATTGTGGGAACACTTTATCGAGACTATAATGAAGCGGATTGCCGTAGGGTGTAACAGTTACTACTGGTAAGGATCATAACGATAATTACAAATCTTTACATACAAAAACAAAATGTACCAATACAATTCGAAATTCTCATCATAATTATCAAAGCTTTTCGAAATTATCAAAGCTTTACAATTTTTGCTAGTATTAAATAATCGTGGATTAATAATGCGATAGAGTGCGTGCAAAGCGTAGAATTTCTAATAATTTTGGATTTAGTTAATTATATTACATATTGTATATACAAATATTGATAAATACGCGAAAGGATTTTAAGCACTGATTAAAATCAGAATTTCCATGCACTTTTAAATTTAAAATGTACAAAAGTAAGCGTATTAATGTGCCTTTTGTCGTATCATAATCAAACCATAATTAGGCCAACTACAAGCTCAAGTAAGGGATCTTTCAGGGAGCTTACCGGATGAACTCTTCAGAAAAGACTGATTTGCATAAGTCTGAAACTGAACGAGCTCATCGTAAGGGTTTCGAAAGCCGGATGATCAGGAGTGATGTGTTTCCATGCTTCAATCGGATGGGGTGGAGTTATATCGCCGGGTGAATGCATCGGATTCATTCTACGCTCGCGACGCTCCTGAGATAATCATTGATTTGTGTAGATATGTATATCGATAAACCAAGCTATAATCCGTTCTGGATATGTGTCCCCTCGCTTTCAACGAGAGCGTATGGTCAATACAAAGGGTTAAATGGGCATCGGATATTCCTTGACCATACTCTCTCACGTTTTGCTGCTGCATAGTGAGCTAACGGACCAGAGAGTTTTATGTTGTCAATGAATTTAATCAATTAACCCTGAGAGCTAGTCCGAACAGAACGCATGAGAAGTAGGAGAGCATAGCGAGATAGAGTCCTGTGAGTGACATGACAGCGCCAGCAAGCGATGAGAGGGCAATGTTGACTGAAGTATCTGAAATATCGAACGACATATAACACACTATCTGAGAAAATCGACATAGGTGCGGTATCGATGAAAAATAGATTTTTCTGTTTTATGTATGATAATTACAGGCTTCACGTGTGTAGTTCACTGGTATTTGGAAATTCTTTCCAATTGAAAATTCGCTTCAGGAGGTGACCACACAACGATTTGGCGCCTTTTCCTAAAAAGTTTCTTTCGCATCCAATCGATTCGGGAGTGGGCGCTATCAACTCCACGGCTAATTCTAAGAAACTATTGTCGAGGTGAGTTTTTCGATCAACGGACAACGAAGGCTGGTATTGGGAATTTTCGGAAAAAAATTCACTTTAAATTAATTCTTACTATTTTCCCATAGTGAATGCAAATTTTTTATTTGCTCATTAGCTCTATTTTCATCGATACCAAAAATATCTCAGTTGTTGAGTTCTCTCAGATAATGTTTTATATGATGATTACGATATCGATTTTGTAATCGAATAAATATTTTGAACATAAATGTGAGTTTGCATTCATGTTTAAATATTAAATGTCTAAAAATAAACAAAATAATGTGCTTATTATGTAACACAGTCAAACCAGAATCTGGTGTAGAAAATATGACTGATAAAGAAAATGCAGCAAAGTACCGAATAATGGAGTATTGTCGTAGGCGACGATTCTATACATGAAGATGAAGATCTACAATTATCGATTTTAGCCGATTCTTGGGTCAAACTCTCTCACATTTTCTACCTACGAGAGAGTGTGGTCAGAGCGAAGTTTACTTACTGCAACAAAGTGTAGAATCGATGAGAGCAGGAGAATAGCCGAAGTAATCATCAGAGTTGGAATGATTGGAAAGATACAAATCGGTCTGCCTCTGTATACTCCTGTAAAATATCATTAAGGATCGTTGATCTGTAACAGGTCCAGAAAATTCTCGTGCACTTTATATTTTTCCCAATATATAAAATTTAATTTATAACTATACCATGTCCTCCGATTTGAGCGATTATCACGATAACGACGAGTTTGATCGCAAGAATAATTGTCACCTTAATAATCAACCTTTTTGTCTGACAATCATAAAAAATCATGATAATGTTCAATTAAATAACACTTTACGGATTAGCGAAAATTCTTGCGGTTGCTTTAGTATTTTGAGAAATTCCTTATTTTGTTTATTCCGGACTAGTACAACTGAGAAAACCAACCTTGAATGCTGTGGGCATATTATCGATGAAGTCAGTGGCATGCAGATTCTCCGGCTCCACGCTGTACACGTTATTGATGAGAAAATCGATTCGAGGCTTGCAGAAGGTAGGAATGAAGTGGGTGTAGCCGGACTGTTAAAAGTCTTTCTAAATATTTTTTTCGGCACATACCTGACCTCATTTAAAGGATAAAACACGTGTATTTCATTTGATACACTATTTTTATACATATCTAATGGTATAAAAAGCTGACCTAGTTTAGCAGTGGTTTCATTGATTCGATAAAACAAACTATGTACTCCAATTTCATTCTTACCGCACACCGCAAGAGTCCGTAGAGGAAGAAGGCAAAACATCCAATTGAGATTCTATCCATAGCACGATATACTGTCTTCTGAAATTTATTAAACAAAATGAAATATTCGCATACAGCATTTACTTACAGTACCCTACTGTACCGTATAATACCGTTCAGTGGGGTCGTCACCAACTTCAGTAAACCTGCCCTGATCGTAATCAATACAAGTCCTAAGTAATGTTACCTTAATCATAACTACCGTACCTCCATGAGGGCAATAGTAGCGGCCTCGCCTTCATTCGTGATTGTTCTCTTCCTCTTGAAGATGGGCCACTCCAGGTTGGGCTCTTCCAAACTGATCGACATATTTCTGAACCAAGCGGTTATGCTCAATATTTCGTGCATAAGGTTTTTGAAGCAAAATAAAAGAACGATTCATGGTTGCTAGAGAACGGCAGACGAAAGAAGAAAATTGATTGTTTCAGGATATATGTATGCATGCACTTTCAGTAGTAGCGAAATTATGGAATACAAAGCCGAATATGTGTGTTTTTGAATTCGAAAGATCTGTATCAACTAAAGAGGTTGAATATTTTCATAGAATTGCTCGAAGACTATTCTATTCAACTCAATATACCTGTTAAAATCTCAGGAAATCCCCAATCTACATTAGCGACGTGAACTTTGACTTTTGGAATATTCTTTCTAAATGCGTCACCAGCAGTCATCCACAATTGCGTTACAAATATCCCATATAATGTGAAATAATGTGACTGACAATGAGGCACATCTTCATATTTGAAATTTTCTGAATAAGTAAGATTTCTACGGCTTTTTTCCTTCCAAAAAACCCATATCTCATCGTTTCGCCTAGGCGACAGACATCCTTCACAAGACATTTTTTCCCCACCCCCATGCGATCAATTTAAGGAATGAATAATTTTTCTAAAATTATTATTAATATTCGCACAAATATTTTGAAAACAAAGATTTCACGGGATATTTAATTATTTCGTTAAAGTTTCGAATTCCGACGTCGTCTTGGCTGGAGAAGATCTCAGATGCAAAGAATACAACTAACGGATAAGAAAATGCATTGACTCTCAGCATGCCAGTATTTACATCTTATAAAGTGCAGTGTAATCCAAAAAAACATTTTTAATAATAAAGCCTTATTTAGGAGAGAATGTGCGGGCAATTTGTGTCTATGTGTGGTCGTTAGCTTCCGTTTTCTCAAGACTGAATATAAGATACTAGAAGAAATTCCAAAAAATAATGTTTAAACACAGAATCACAAGTGTACCGTATATTCCTCAGAATATTCTCACTTATGACCTATTGTTTCAAAAGAAAAGACTAGAAAATGAATGAAGCCTTTGCATAGTTGAGAGTACCGTAATGAGAATAAGAATAAAGCGAAAAAATTCAATAAAAAGAGAAATGTGACTGAAACTTTCATCTGTTTCTGTGCCAATGTAGATGAGGGCTCCTCCCCTCCTCTCCCTCTCCTTTTTTCCCTCCTCCTTCTCCCTCTCCCTCTCCTTCTCCTCTCCCTCTCCCCATTGATTCTTGTATTAACGTCTCGTTCTATTCATCTGCCCTTCTCCATCCCTTCCAATTAAGTGCATCCACTCTCTTAGAAGGCACAAAAAACGAACGAGAGCACGTTAAGACAAAGCACAGCTCACAAAAAATCCTAAAAGAAAGGAAAAAACCTCTCAGCCTTTAATCCTCAAGATTGATAGAATGTGAAAGAAATCTGGCTTAATGTCCTCAAGAACGTACGAGATTATGGGATTTTTCATTAGTGGAATCCAGAAAGGTTTTTTCCATAATGGATTTTTTAGACGTTTGTTGTATTTTCAGAAATAAAAAGTGTACTTTGCAGATGATTTAGGATGCTTTCAAGGACATTATTTATCGTTACATGGTTAACAAGTAATGTATTTAAATCTGTGATTAATTCGCTGGTGAGGATAACTAATTTTAGACTGGCTAATAGATGTAGTAATGTTTACCAAGTACAAAGTAAATTGATCGGACAAGTAGGTAAGTCGTAGCTCTGTATTGTTCACTTGAGATCAAATGAAATGGGGCTTAAAGCTGGATTCCGCGAATGTTAATTCATACCTTTTTTATCCATCTTATGCGATGGACAAATGGCAAGCAATGTTTCTATTATCAATGCTTTGGCGGGTTGGCGGCATTTTCAAACGCTCTGCCTTCACAGTATATTAATTAAAATATTCGCGGGACTCCTCCTTTAATACAAGTCGAGATTAGGACGGGGGTAAGTGGATGCATTGTCATAGTCGAAAATATAGAGTAAGGTAAATTACAGTATATTCAGTCTACAAGAAATTTCAGACGCAAATAGCAAGTCAAGGAGGAGGTACGATAACAAAACATCAGATTTCGGAAATCCGATGAATATCTACAATTTTGGACAGCAATCGATGATGCGGGCTGGTTATGCCTGGAGGAGAGGACTGCGGAGAGCAGCCTTGCGTTTCTGAAAAAAAGGAACATCGATTAGTGGGTGAAGTAAAAATGAAATGGTTTGTGGGCGTAGCGTATGATCGATTATTGAACTGCGATGAAAATATCGTGGATCATTATCGAATTGTTGGTGCAGACTATGTGAACCGTGGATTTATGTTTCATAGGTTTTTGGAATGAAATAGGGTTCTGGATTTTATTCGATTCTTGCAGTATATTCTAAATCATAGACTATGACCGAATGAAGTTGTAAAGATTGGTCGATTATCAATTACTACATTCACTGATTATTGATTAGCGAGTTGAGTCTTCAAGCAAATTTGTTACCGTACCTCAGTAAGATGACGATGGACCACGGTACAGGCAGTCATGACGGGCGCCGTGCAGAGATAACCGACGAAGGCGAGGAATCCGAGAAGGGCTGAGAGGCCGATCTCACGCATGAGTTTGTCTAGAATACATCAAGGTAATATCAATTAATAAGCCATAAATTAGATTTTTTTAGCGAAAACTTGTAATGTATAACAGCTGTTGAGATATCGATTTGTATTGTTAATTATTCATCTGAATAAATTTCAAAAAAACTACCGTAGTGCTCATGTTTGCTGATGAAGAGTGCGCCGAGGTTGGAGATTATCTGCAACATCCCGCTTTATGAAAAATGTAAAATTTAAATATGTAAATAAATAATTCATAAATATTCGTACCATAACGATAGAAGTACCCATGAAGAGCGCGAAGATACAGGTCAGAACGCACTGAATTAAATATATTTAGATTTTAACAGCTCATTTATTGGACAATAGATTTATTGTTAAAGTTACTGACCTACCTCATGCCCTACAACACAAACATCATGATGCAAGTATTTTCGAAGTGGTGGAATACATGATTTTCGGTATAACTTTACTAACTGCATACTAATTAACAACTTTAAGCTTAATTCATAATCACTAACCACAGCGGCAGTGATCGGAATGAGAAGACAGCCAGACTCGTGACGGACTCCTAGAATATTAATACTTAATAACGTTCTTAAGCCATAAGTCTTAAGGTCATAAGTTAAGTCTTAAGGTTAAGGTCATAAGTGAAGTCTTAAGGTTAAGGTCATAAGTGAAGTCTTAAGGTTAAGGTCATAAGTGAAGTCTTAAGGTTAAGGTCATAAGTTAAGTCTAAAGGACAAGGTCATAAGTGAAGTCTTCAGGTTAAGGTCATAAGTGAACTCTTAAGGTAAGTTAACGCCAACCTTCTCTTCCCATCTGTGTCATAAGGGCGATTGAACCCAGAAGAGCGATCGATCCAGCCATCTTCTGCTGGTCATTCTCACTGTGGTGAACGGACTGAAAAATAATCACTTCATGTTAAATTTGGTGTCCCACGAATATTTTCGTGAACAAACTGAGAAGACAGAAAGATAGCAAAAGTTATTCTACATACCATATGTGTATAAATTATTTTATGCTAATGTAGATTATTGATTGCATGACATTCGAGAGTCTTCGTCTTTAAGACGCCCTCTTCATATAAGTAGATTCACTTAGGATTCAGTCATGTCTCACACTTTGCTGTTCTTTTTTGTCGTAACTTACGTTATACATAACAACATGCGCTATGATTCTACCAATAAGGGCACCTATCGATTAATGGAGATTGCATCCGTTCCTTCGTACACTTTACATACATCTGTGTTGCACATGGAATTTTTTAAAGACAAGAAGCTCAACGACTCTTCGATATCCCTTTACCCAAACCACAAAAGAAACTTCTTCCGAAGTTTCAAGTCTTGACCACTTTAAAAAAATGCTTGAAGCTTGAGATTACTTCAAGAATAGTCCTTATTGTTAGTGAATAGTAATAACACACAGTAAGCTACTTCGCACTGGCAACTTTATGTGGTGTAACATTTTCAAAACGTGCGCACGGCGTGCGTTTTTCTATACGGTGTTACATTTTGAAACGTGCGTACGCCGTGCGTCCGTTTTGAAAATGTAACACCACATTACTATTCGTGATAACGACAGCGAAATTAAAAAAAAAGATTTTTCTACCGAGAATCGGAAGAGAATGACGATAGCCATGATGAAGCAGACATAATTGGTCACTTTGAATGTAGTCGAGAGATGAACCTGGAATCATATTTCGTAATATCGATTAAATGGATGATTCTCAAGATTTGTTGTTCACTCACAAAAATTCCCTGGCTACGGTACCCCATGGGAAATATTTCTTATTTGGTAAGGAAATGACTCCTTTCAATGAACACATTGATTACTTTTGATTTGAAACTATCGGTTCATAAGCTCCCAGATTTCACATTCACGTTTCCAAGGAATTCAAAAATGTCTTGTGACTGCATACTTTGAGTAGTTTGATACTGTATTCTAAATATTATGAGATTTGTTCTCCGATATTATTGATTAATAAAACATACAAACTATGGTCTCACCTTGGCCTCATCTACCGTATAGATTGGCTTGGTCGTCTTGCGGATTGTCATGAAGGTACACTGCTTCATCTTTACCTGGATAAATAAATCAATAATATTGTGAATTTCAAATACACTTATGAGTCATATGGGGGGGAATGAAACTTAACCAACTGATATACAAAGAATTTAAAAACGAGGAGAGTTTCAAATTACCCTAGGATACTCGTATTGCATAAACAAGTGAGCAAAGCAAGGACAAGACGCAGAGACGCAGACGCAAAGACAGTGTTAAAGACGCAGTGTTCGTCTTGATGAAGATTTCTGAAGAGATAGAGCAACAAGGGCCTTCACACGTACTACCTTCCGTTTTGTGTCCTCGAAGAAATCGAAGAACTATGAGGTAAACACCGAACACTCTAGTATTCCTTGGACTATAACAGAGAAAAAACATCGCGAGAAAAGCCCTATTGCAAGCCAAATGCTAAACTATTGCCTGAATATAGAAAAATCATAAACAAAATAAATATCCACACAATAAATATACAAATCGATATGAATCCTCCAGAATGGGTAGATACTAAACGCAGAAGTCCCTGAACTGGAATAACTATTCCCAAGTCAGGCGGGACATGCCTCAAGTCAAAAACAAACTGGCTGGTCATGAGTCGTTCCGGACAAGGCCCCATGAGTCATCATCTATCTTGGAACAAAAACAAAAAAATGGAGCATGGAGAGACTAAGCCTAGTATAAAGTATAGGTCAAAAAGCAGAAAGAAATTGCAGGAAAGAGTATGGGAAGGAGAACAACTCGGTAAAAGTTAAGTAATTGGATGAAACTCTCTCGCCGTGTTTCTCTCTCGGAGTCGCCTCTATTCACAGCTGTCCACGGCACCAAATCGATCCGGAAGAAGACGTCTCTCTTTACCTCTCCCCCGCTCTCTTCACCCCCCCCCTCTCCCCCTCCTTCTTCCTCTCTCCTCTCCCTCTCCTTTTTTCACCATCTCTCTCGGTACCTCTGCGTGTGTTCTCCTCACTCTCTAGCTATAACTCTCCGAGGGGCTATACTATCTTCACACCCTCTAGCCGTCTGTACTGTCTCACTTTCCTATACTCTGTAGTTATCGTTCCCATGACTCGTCTTGAGCAATGGCCCTAAAGCCTCTACATTCCCTGGCATTTTGGTTCTATCGTGAATCACTCTATGAAATGTGAATGGGCTGCTGTATCCGACAATTGAGATGTGAAATGAAATTATAAGTATGCAATAATGACTAGGAAAAGGCTCATTCCGTGCTAATTTTACACTCTGCATTCCGAATACTCTCTCATAGATAAAGACAGGAACTGACGATGAGAGTGTTGTCGAGAGCGGA
This sequence comes from Parapristionchus giblindavisi, assembly GCA_943737045.1. Lineage (NCBI taxonomy): Eukaryota > Metazoa > Nematoda > Chromadorea > Rhabditida > Diplogasteridae > Parapristionchus > Parapristionchus giblindavisi. Next base: position 75,836 of record CALSFV010000030.1, on the reverse strand, counting down.
GAGTTTCACATTATCTTGGGGTGTCGCTTTAACTAAATAGATTTTATTGTGTGTATGATAAATAAAACGATTCAAATAATTTATCGATTGTGAAATACTACGTAACATGTGAAGACTATCAAAGTGTTGCTTTAGACAAATTGTTTTTTTTTAATACAGGTCACCAGGGATATTGTTGGACGCACATGGCGAGAATTTTTCTAATAGATTAGGGGAAGGGGAGTGTAAAGGAGCACAGTCAATGGGTTCTCTAAAAAACATACATGGTATTTCACAATATCTTTCTGGTGTGGGATGACTCATTGCTCAATATTCATTGAAGATTTATGTGAAGAAAATACAAGGGATTTCATTGAAATGGGACAATAATTTAGATCACGATGAGTGATGAGACTAGGCCTCTAGAAGAGGAGCGGATGGCGTTCTACGCTTCTGAAAAATTTAAAAATAAATTATAGACAGAAGGCGGAGCTTCGATTTACCTGGACATAGTGATGGACCACTGTAACGAGGGAGATAAGGCCTGGAATTGCGATCATATCTGCCGTGAGCACCATGAACACGTAGATGAATTTCTCTCCGATGAACCAGATCAAAGCAACTGCAATTGTAGTGTATTGGTTGTGGTCTAAGCTATCGCACGATTGCCGTATGTTCGGATCCCGGGTAGTGCTAAGATTTTTGCTCACGTTTCTGCTGGTACTCCAGACCGTCATCGGTCACGCTCGACAGATTGTAGGCGATCTGAACGGATATCGAAATTTATAAGCTACAGTACCCTTGGTACCGTATCTAAACTCACCACAGCCATGTAGCAAGCCATAGTGGCGTTCACGTAGGTGATAAGGAATGTCTTAAATATTATTATTAAAACGAATTATCACTAAAGTTTTTACAAACCACAAAGATCGTAATCAAGAAGAGACAGAGGGCTGACTCGAAGCGGATTGCTGTAATTATCGATTGATTATTTAGTCAGACTCATTAAGTTGCATTAAAACCAGCTATTTTGAACCTCTCCGCACAGGCAGTGCAATGCTTCGTCTAAGAGAGATTTTTGGCAGTGTGGATAGGATTATCATGGGATATTGATTATGCGGTGTTACATTTTCCGTACGTGCGTACGCCGTAACTCCCGTCGTAACGACGGAGACGCGGCGGACGGTGTTACGGCGTACGCACGTACGGAAAATGTAACACAGCATTACCTTCCTTGCCGAGCTGTGACGCGAGAGCGACCGCACCGAGCACAGCAAGATGACCAGCGAGTTCGCGTGAGCTTTCGTTGTTGACGGGAGAAGCCTTTAAGTGATCGTTAAATATTTAAGACAGTGGCCTCAACTACGGCAACAGATTGGCCATTGGCCAGCCAGCTTACCGACGACTTGATAAGCACAATAAGAGCGAAGACGAAGCAGGTGTAGTTCGTGAGCGTGAACAAATAGAATGCACGTCTCTGAAGATTATGGTATACATTGATTGGTATCTGGACGGACACAGCGTACCTTGGCTTCGATGATGCGATTGGACACCGGTCTTCTCATCTCGGTGGGCTCCTCTCTGGGAGCTGTTGGCTTCTTCTCGCTCGCATTGACTGCCACCATAACCTGATAGAATAAGACTGTTAAGACTCAACACTCTCTAGCACTCTACCACAAGTGAGATAGTGTGGTCAGAGCACATTGAAGGGCCTCATGCTTTGATAGACAGATAAGAACGTGTTCAAAATAGAAATGGAAATGTGGGCGTGGCCTATCTCTTCCTCTTCACCTATGCTCTTCCTCTCTAACTTTCTCTACCAGATATTGATTACACAGTCTGGTCGCCCTTCTATGTTTATGTGTTAATTAGTCCTTTACATGGGAATTGGGAATGAATTTGCCCTTATTGGATGGGCGGAGCTTAAGAACTGTGATTGGATGTTGCCTACTGTAATATCAATGTACTGTAATGATATGAGAAAGAAAGAAATCGATTGAGAAGAAATCATTCGTAGCTGATGAGAAACTGATGAAAGAATCGAACAACGCGATGTCAGAAAAAATGTTATACGAAAAATGTTGTATGTGTGGTCCTGTTCCAGCCTAAGGAGGAGTGTTCCCTTTACCAGACCACCAGTGGAGTCTACGAACATCTAACAATAAGACCCCCCCCCATCCGGCTGTAGACGCCCACCCTCAGAATGGATCACACAAATATATTGTTCATGAATAGATGGCTAATGACCTTAAAGATGGATACCCTCGAGTTTTTTCGTAACAAGACTGTTCAGGTAGAATGATAGAGATTTATCACACGAACCGAACGACACATTTCATATTGCGTGATGATCTGTTTGAAGCTTGTTATGAGCATTGAAAGTACAACTTTTCATGCAAGTAGAGAGTGCCTATCCGATTTGTATACTTGACTCTCTCACTTTCCCATTGTCACTTACGCTAATTTCCATAGAATATTAACATTTAATCCCATGTTAATCGTTGCGGGAGTCAGTCATGCCAACTCAAGGGTCTCCTTCTTTAATACGAGTAGAAAAGGCGAATGGCTTTTTTAAGGAAAAATGAGTATTTGTTTGTTGTTTGTCAACAACCATTGCGTTGAACTTCACACAGCCTATTGTGGATCCCTACGCTTTAGACAAACTTTCAGGCTACGTGTGTTTCTTCAGCATGCATGGGGGAAGTTTCAAACCGACTAAACACAAACAATTTTAATGGGGTCTACGTGACAGGAATTTAGAGTGACACAGTGTTTCTCTACTTGCACATTCAGTCCCTTAACTTTATCCTCTCTTTTTTCTTCATGACTCGCGATCACTCAGAGTCATCACATAATCCATTCAATTAGAAGCACTTTCCATAAGATCATTTCAAAAATTAGAGATATGATTATGATATCTATAATTATCTAATATAGACTTGATTGGATATCTTTGACTAACTTGCACGTTCTTGCAAGAAACAAAAACATATTTCCGCTTAACTGAATCAAGAAACCAAAGACTTCTGTAAGTCCAAAGAAACCATTTTCGCTATTTATCTTGGTCTATTTATTCCAGAAGGATTAATTATCCGTCTTCCCCTTCAAACGCCTACGAAGATGTTTGCGCTATGGATGATTTAGAAAAAAAGACGTGTCGTAGACGAAGTAGATGATTAAGAAATGGGCGTGGTCCTGGGACTTAAGTGGTTCATGTCCTAGTGATACACGTACTCGAGATAAGAAGATTACAGTAGGCCTTCCTAATTTGGAAATAATATATTATAGATGTATGAGTAATACTCATGAGGAAGTCAAAGATTAATTCCATTTTACACAAAATTCTTTGATCTTGCAAACGAAAAATCCGTATGATATTTTATTATAGCTGTCCTGAAAAGAGCTAGGAAATGTGCAATTTGCTTATTTTGAGAAGGAAGGGCCTAATCTCTTCTTCAGATCTACTTTACCGTGTAATCTAGGCACTACCAATTCCATTTTGTACCGGATTATTATATTTCAATGTTCGTTTCAATGCAATTATGTCTGTTAAATGGTAAATACCTATAGGGCAATTACGTTATATTCGACTACAATTCAATAAGTCTTCGTCGAAAGAGAAACATTAGCCATAATAAGCAGTTCCGGTATTCCATTATAGATATGGTCATGAAACGATAATTCTATCCATTTATATTCTTTTAGCATTTGATCTCTTGCCTCAACTACTTCCAAAAGCATTTCACTTCATTTTCCAATTTTTTAATTGTCTACGAGCAATAACGTTTCCCAGTGCTTAACGAGCACTTGATATTGATGTCGAAAGAAACAAAAAGAACTTATTTAACAATATTATCTATATATAACGCAGAAAGTAGGAATGTTTTCATCAACTCCCCCGATACGATATTATTCATAACAAATTATATTTATGCATACATATTTCCTGCCCACATGATTCCCAATAATCTCACGAGAATTAATAGTTCTGTTTATAGACTGCTCAATCCGGAAACGCAGAGGAAATTAGGAATTACTTTCATGTGTAGTTTATAATTATAATCCTACCGTAGTGCATTATTCATAATCATATATCGGATTACTTCCGAGATTATATGCCATGAAAGATTTAGGATAAGCCCAAGTAAGATTCAGAGAATTAGAGATCAAATGTTATGTATTATGACATAATTCACGTTTAGAGTGATGGAAAGTAGGAGTGACAACAATGGGTCACGTGTTTCTGTACATTTTGAAAAAAATTAAGGGGGAAATATGGGCTTGCTACTTGTCAAAACGATTCTATTCTACAGTAAGCACGGTAAAATATAGAGATATCAAATATCATTGCACGGGCACCATTTACAAACTTTTAATATAGAATGAATTTCGTAGGGATGTGATTGTTGATTGGAAAGAAAGTGATCATCGCTTATAAGAAGATAATAATAGAACAAGATACATCGATGGCTGCAAACCATTCGAACTCAAATTGAATAATACTATTAACAAATATGAATACTTTATCACAATAATAAATAAAAGATAAATATGGTTTATTAGAAATATTATATGGATTATTATTGACCTTCAGATCAGGAAGAGGTTTCCGTAGGCATTTTGTAACACAACAAGAATATGTTGAGAAAGGTAATGATACATCTAGCCAAGACTAGCTTTAGTATGTTTACTGTATTATTACACATCTAAATACACTATACAAGGGGGATACACAACACAATAAGTTACGGGTACGGTAAAATATCAGGGATACTGTAAGGGACTACGGTATCTTTGGCTAATGTAGTCGATTAGGCAACGAGTAGCGGTGCGGATGAACGAACTTTATTCTCCTTGTCCATCTAAAGTACCAATAATTATTTTAAACCGATATTTTCGAATCGTTAGAACGTTTTTTGCTAGATATTCTTTTCGGTGCCCATGGTGATGGTGTCCATGCATGAAAAAAACGAGGAGTTGTCCCATTTGATTCCCATTCAAATGAAATATCTCGGATGCAAAAACAGATCGTTGTTCCACAAGAAATTTTCAAGAATTGTGGATTTAGAAATCTTCACTATCTTGCCAAATCTTTACCAAATCGTCACTATTATGTCATTGTGAAACAATAGAGTAAAACAGATTTGTAATTTGACACTACCAACACCTCTCGAAAAAAGAGATACTCCAAAGCGGAGGTTTTCAAATTAGCCTGAAGTCTTATTGATAAATGAAACTATAGTAACCTCTCTGATTCTGTTATGGATCATGATGAGTGAGAGGAGAGGAGGAATGATGAGGAAGACAATGAAGATTGTTCCAATACACATGCACAGATTCATCGAGAGTGCGAGCGCCCATTCGTCTGAATACTTAGGACTTAGTACTTACTTAGGGTACTTAAGTATCTGACTTAATTTCTGCTTTAAGTGAGACTTAAGTGTCTTAAAAAGTACTTACGCTTACTACCCTCACGGTTGGAGGAATCGATTAGGTTCAAGAATGAGTACACAGCCTGAAATAGATTGGTTATATTCCATAATTTGTAAATTTTTAAGATTATTTGAGTTCTCACCAATGCCAGATTCCATCCACTAGTCATGAGTAGCGCCATCACTGCGACGAACTAAATATTTATATCTATCATCAATATATAAATTATGTTGTGAATTGTATTTTAAGAGAGATGGCCGTTAAGACTCGACCACCCCCGGACACGTTGAGCTAGCAATGAGAACTGGGGGCCCATACTTGGGTGTTAGGAGTGTCACCGGCCCTTATTACACAAAACAGTAGAAATTTCCTGTTTGTGCCCTGAGGCTATTAGAAAAATTAATTTAAGTGCGAAAACGTTTAAAAATCATAATTTCTCAAATTGTTGAGATAAAGTCTAAATACCATTTGCGATGCGTCTAGGGTGGACAGACCTTGCTATTTCACTATTAGCATCGAATGTGCGTTGATTCCTAAACCACTTTTTTGACTCAAAATTTTGGTTTTTTCGGACAAATCATCCCTTGTTTTAGTGAGTGCCCAAAAATTCCGACCAGGTAATGTAGCCTATGCAATTCTGCATTGATTTAACTTAAAACTGGGTTCATCCCGATCGACCATTTTGTCGAATTTTTTGCTCGAACTTCCGTCATCGATGGTTTTCCCGAACAAATGCTGTATTTTCCAAACGATTAGTGCGGAATTGTGGTCTGCTCAAAGTTTAGAGGTGAGTCGAGTAAAATGACACAAGAAGCCCATCACTTGGATCAACTTGAAAATTTCGATTTTCATGACCCCGGGGTCATGGTCCGAAAATTTCAAAATTTCTCAAGTTTGAAATGTTTTCATTTATGGGGCTCATTGTGAAGTATTAATGATGTGAATAATATTCAGCCAATGCTCAATGGCTGATCTCTCCTTCAACCAATTTTTCGAAAATTTTCATTCTGATTGCATGCGAAAAACCAGAATTGTGTTTGAATCAGTATCCAACTTGCTTTCTGTAACATTCTGTCATAGTACTTAACAATATACACAATCATTATGAAAATCGTTGATTTTCGAAAATTCATATTTTTTTACCATGACCCCGGGGTCATGGAAATCGATTTTTCAAAAGTGAGCCGAATGCCGGGGTTTCAGTTCTACTATGTTTACTCATCATGAAACTTCACATTGTCATTGTCATTTGCTCATTGTCGCAACATTCGAGTCGACAAACTGCAATATTTCAGAAATTTTCCGAAAAAGTAGGCACTTAAATTAAATTTTTTGAATTTTCGAAAATCAACGATTTTCATAATGATTGTGTATATTGTTAAGTACTATGACAGAATGTTACAGAAAGCAAGTTGGATACTGATTCAAACACAATTCTGGTTTTTCGCATGCAATCAGAATGAAAATTTTCGAAAAATTGGTTGAAGGAGAGATCAGCCATTGAGCATTGGCTGAATATTATTCACATCATTAATACTTCACAATGAGCCCCATAAATGAAAACATTTCAAACTTGAGAAATTTTGAAATTTTCGGACCATGACCCCGGGGTCATGAAAATCGAAATTTTCAAGTTGATCCAAGTGATGGGCTTCTTGTGTCATTTTACTCGACTCACCTCTAAACTTTGAGCAGACCACAATTCCGCACCAATCGTTTGGAAAATACAGCATTTGTTCGGGAAAACCATCGATGACGGAAGTTCGAGCGAAAAATTCGACAAAATGGTCGATCGGGAAGAACCCAGTTTTAAGTTAAATCAATGCAGAATTGCTTAGGCTACATTACCTGGTCGGAATTTTTGGGCACTCACTAAAACAAGGGATGATTTGTCCGAAAAAACCAAAAATTTAAGTCAAAAACGTGGTTTAGGAATCAACGCACATTCGATGCTAATAGTGAAATAGCAAGCACTGTGTACCCTAGACGCATCGCAAATGGTATTTAGACTTTATCTCAACAATTTGAGAAATTATGATTTTTAAACGTTTTCGCACTTAAATTAATTTTTCTAATAGCCTGAGGGCACAAACAGGAAATTTCAGCCGTTTTGCGTAATAAGGGCCGGAGGCACTCCGAACACCCAAGTATGGACTCCCAGTTCTCATTGCTAGCGCACGTGTCCGGGGGTGGTCGAATATGATCGAGTCTTAGGGAACAGGCCTCTTAATTTGATTCACAGTAATCAGTTTTGAGGATGGGCAAGGGTCAAACCAAATCATTGTTTGGGGTGCTTGTTTAAATATTTATATTGATATTTTATTTAATCAATAATCAAAGTCAGAAAAAAACTTACGGTCATACAGAACGGTGGGAAGAGCAAGCCCCATGAGTTTAGCCGGATGCCTGAAAGATGGAATTACTAAGATTTAAGTAAATCTTCATCTACATCTACGCTAGTCTACCAGGCTCAGGGTATACTGTAACTAGATATGGAATTACGGTATCCATGAATTGTCATACCGTCATGACCCATCTGGGCGAGCAGAGCCACAAGGCCGATTAATCCAAGTTGGAAGGCGAGATCGTGATGGCCAAACGACGTATCACCCTGAAAATTACGCGATTAGCCAGCGATTGGAGGGTTACCAAAGTTAACATGCCACTGGCACTACTAGCATGCTACTTACCGAATATCGAATAAGCTCAACGAGCAGCGCAATATAGCACACATACTTGACGCACATGACATATGCAATCGCCTTGATCTATAATGATTAAAGATCAAAGTCCAATTTTCAAAAATTTCCAAAAGATCGCATACTCGTGCACGAAGTAGCAGATTCGGCGTGATAACTACCGTCATTGTTAAATCTGAAAATATGAACTGTTACACGTTCTGAAACAATAGATGGCAAAACAATTGGGATTCTATTTTGCATCGACATTATTGTTGAAGAAAATACTAAAGCGTTCATTGAATGTGGAATATCAACTCTCTGATCTATCACGAAGTAGGAAAGCTGATATGGTTAAAACTAGAAAAGCGGCGTTTATGAATCATTATTCTCTCAGTGCTTTCAGAGCGAAGTGTCCCCGGGGCATCAAAGACAATAACGACACAAGACATCAGTGGAAACGGAACACTCTTGCGAATATAAGAAAAGAGAGAAGGGACTGAGACCTTCTGAAACCTTCTCTCACTCTCCACAGCCGTCTCGTATTGATCTAGAGACCTCCTCTCCATCTCCTTTTCTCTCCCTCTCCCTTTTCTCTCTCCCTCTCCTTTTCCCCTCACTCTACCATTCTTTCCAATCTCCGCCTTCATTTCGTCGTCGAGCTGTCTCTTCCAGTCATGGGTCCCCTTCTTCATATTTTAGATGTGTTGTTATTATGAGAAAACACTGAGTGTGCACCATCTGGGAATTGAAGAGAAATGAAGAGAAAATTGCCAAATAGATAGGGGAAATGAGAATGAAAAAATAGAGAAATGAGCAAATGAGAATGTACGAAAGAATATTCTGAAATTGTCAGGAAAAGATTCTTTGAGAAAAAAAATATTAATTTTATAATTAGCAAAGCACTATAAATCTATCAGAAATAACTACATACGAGAATTGCAAAATTTCCTAGAAAAGTGTCTGATAAGTCGAATTTCTAAGTGAAATCGGAAATAAATAGCGCTCACAACAGAGATAAACGCAATAAATTAGGATGAAGAAGAGGTAGAGTTCCCTTACTACTGGATTGCGAAGATATTTATATCTGTTGCATGGTTTTGCAGGCTAATTTGGGGGTTTGTAAATGCTAATGTCAACAAGCGCAAAATTCATTTCTAGGGCTCTGAACATGAATGCAGCCCTCAATTATGAATAGACCAAGCATTGCATACCTTCTGATTTGCGTATGTCTCACTTAAAATTTGAAAAGAAAATTGTATAAAATCAAGAATTCGAACAAGGGCAACCTACCAATTCAACAATTTGAGGAAACGTACCGATCATATTGGAAGTGATGAAAAGATGGCCGGCTTAGCACTTTACGCAATCCATTACATTCCTGTTCTTGATGTGACCAATATGTAGCCAAACGTTACTCGGCTATGCTAAAACTCGATACGAGATCACTAATTAGCACGAAATACTATCATTTTCATTTATTTATTTATTTTTTAAATATTTTTTTTTCTTTTACAAGTTTACGATTTCAATGAATCAAATCAAACAATCACTGATGAAAATGTGTTTAGAGATCACTCACTAGTACTTTCCATGTTTACTCCTAAACATAAATGATGATTGTTCATCGAGAAATCTCATTGTCATGTGCACTGAGAAAATCAACAATGGTTCTTTATTAACATGGACATATTATCGATCAATAGTAGATCATTTAATTACGACACATCATTTGATGATTCAGATCTAGCGAAGTAATGACTTCAATACGTATAGTATATTACAGTATCTTTGATTCATGACTATACAGCAAGATGGTGTGGTGGGACGGTTTCTAGCGAAAATGGTATCTATTCTTTTAAAAAATGCTTCTGACGAATTAGGGAACATTGCTCTTCACAAAGTTATTTTTAGGAATGATTTACTAAACGCTGTCCCAATGATCTAAAAAAGTTGTTGAATATTGCAGTTGCACGAAAAAGCAATGTTTCCTAATGTGTCGGTCAGACTCTGAAAGAGCTTCAATCAAATCTCATAAAACGAATAAAAATACAATATTATAAATAAAAATCTATATGAAACTAGGAACGTTAATGAATCATGGGATGACAATGAGAGCAGTTATTCTGAATTCGATCACAACGCGGTTATTTCTTAATATTTAATATTAATTTACTTTTAAATAACAAAAAATATTAAAGATATTAGCGGTGGTCGAATGCAGAATCTTTGCGGGTGAAACAGAATTGGTGAACGAAAAGTGCCAATACGTAGAAAAAGAGAAATATCGGAGTACTAATGAAAAAAAAGAAGAAAATAAACGAAAAAGTTGAACAGAGACTGTGCGAAGTGAGGAGGGTTTACTCTGCCTTTCTTGTATTTCACTACATTTGACCAGAGCATTAGAATCCAGCATCCACGAGTGTCTGAAGTTCCTGGTCGGTATACTTTTTCATCATCTGAATAATGCTAGTTGATTATCTAAAAATAATCAATTGACCTTTTCAACTATAGGTACTTTCGAATAATTTGCTTGCTTTGTAAAGGTTACGGTATGATTTTTATAAAACAGAGTGAACAAGGAAGTTCTTATTGTTATTCTTTGCACCAATATATTATAGATACTATACATAACAATAAACGGAATGTCATAGGGGAATCATTATATGCACTCACAGCAAGATACTTCGTCGTAGCCTTCAATGTATTCCAACTGATGCAAAAGGCGGAGAAGGAGGAGAGAAAGAGGGTAAAACTCGTGCGGATTGGATCATCTGTTTTTTTTAATTAAAAAAAATATTTAGATGAAATTATTTATTGAAATATTGAAATAAGTATCCAATTATTCTCACGTTCAGAGGAGACACAGAAAAGTGCAATGTTTTGGATGCTCTGAAATTAAGAGTTTGTGCCGTATTTTTTACGAATGAACTCACCTTGAAGAACAAATAGGATGAGGTGCACAAGAATATGATTAACATTACGCCCTAGAAATATATAACAATATTAATCTAGCATTGAATAGAAAACAAGTTTTCTTTGCTATTATTTAATTTTTCACAAAGTATTGAATTAATCATGAGATTGTTATTTCAAAGGTAAATCTTTTACATTAAATTCAATTTTTACTCACCGCGGCAAGAGATAGTGGAAAGAGTAAGGCAAATGAGTTGTATCGGACACCTCAAATAATACAGGTAATGAAATTATTTTTTTAAATAACATAACTTTTCGCTCTGACCACATTCTCTCGCAGACGGCGAACTACATTGATAGCTTTTACTAGTTTTGCCTACGGAGATATATGGAAACCAATATTCAGAAAAGTTCAATTAGTGTGCTATCAACATTCTTAGCGTCTTGTTTTTTTATAAAAAAAGAAAAAAAAAGGAAAAATCTTATTATTATTACCATCTTCGCCAAGTCTCTTCAACACTGCAATCGATCCTATCACAAGGTACACTACGGCCAATTCCTGCTGCGATACAGGATGCGATTGAGTCTGGAAAAATCATATATTTAATTTATTATCATTTCACTTGTTGTTCCTTTCAAATGAAAAACATCACGAAAAATGATCTGCAGATTCTATTCTGTTAGTACATTTACATGTTTATGTTGATCTATTTTTTTAAAATTAACATAACGGGAATACATCTTATGTACAATTTGTGCACGCACTAATTTCCGTATGACATTTTGATTTTATACAGACTCTAATAGATAATGCCCCTCATAAGAGTATCTTGCAGGAAAAGAGCAAAGCACGACTAGACATAGCTCTACCTCCTACACGTATTCTCCAGATTAAACACTTTCTATTTTCGATGAAGTTCCAATAAAAGCACTTTTCATTTGATTTGATTGAAGACTTCAAGAGACAATGGGATCGTTTCGAGAGTTTATGTGAAAGTTTCGCAAATGCGTAGGAATATATTGCAAGTGCTGAACGATGACAATATGTGCGGTAAACAAACGAAACTGTATAAGTAGTATATGGTGATTATGATTATCCTGCTGAAAATGATTCCATCCCCGCGCTTTCTTGTATAATGTTGTTTAACATTATATTTGATGGAATAAATGAATAAATAAATAAATGTTATAGCATATTTAACGATTGCACATTTGAAAATCAGACTTACCGCCAATAGTACTAAAGTAGCCAGAGTGGTCAGGCAGAGGGCATAGTGGAGGAGGGCAAATGAGATGGAGAGGTCTTTCTGAAATCGTCTCACACATTATTCGCAACAAACAGTTCTCAGAAAACCGTCTATTATCTTGATAAACTTGAACAAGGCACTGTTCTCATCTCAGTATCAACCTACTCTCACAATATGTCAACCTTCACCTCATCCTCCCCACTCATTCCAAGTTTACAAAAAAAAATAGTCGCATATTTTTCTACGGTTGTCTTGTGAGGCATTGTTCCCCTCAATCCTTAACGACCACCAATCAGGAATGAATCATTGCATGTCATAAATGTTGACATGAAACAAAAAAGACTCCCGAGTTCTTGCTTTAACTCTCGCTGTTCTAGTAGTCCACCCTCGGGAATATCAATAAATCATTTCGGTGATCAAATGGACGTGCAACTTATTGTTAGCAAGAATTTACTCTAATAATGTACCAACAACGAGAATGTGATCGAATCTCGTGAGAGCAATTTTACTATCTCTAAACGCAGAAATCAATAATAATTGATCTACCTCAGCTTTCTCCGTCATTTGATCCTCCTCCGTCGCTACGATCACTACATCTCGAATGCTACTCTCAACGTCAACATTCTCAATCGCCTCCAGATTCCTCTTGTCGTCGTCCTTACGACCGCCAGCAAAAGGAAGCACCATAACTATGTCTCATCAGGGATGCCTGGTAGAAGGTAAGAAATGGGCGGAGTCTACTTAAGACTTGGTTCATGGATAATGAGGGACGCCTACGTTGTGTAACACAGACGCATGGCAGATGAAAGAGAGAATGAAGAGGAGAAGGGTTGGTGCAAAAAGTAGAATGATAGGTGTTCATCGAGAGAAGTAATCGAAGAGAAAAGATTGCTGTAACATTGAGTATTATAGGATGTGGTTCAAGAATATTATAGAATGCGATGGAATTTTTAAATATTCTGACAGTAAATACGCAAAAAATTTTTTGAATGAATGCTTCTATGCATACATCAAGCTAATTTACCTCACGCCTATGTCAATGAGTTGTCAATTCTCTAAAAAAACGACAGATTTACATTGAGTCTACCCTGAGTAAATCAAAGTTTGATCTTAGAGAAGTGTTTTACATAATAAATACAGTTCAATATTCTGCTTATAAAAAGTCAATAACACCTTTTCAAGCTACGTATTTAAGAAAAATGAAATTTTAATTTCATAATGCTGATGACAATTCTTGTTTGCCCATTTTCGTCATCAATGAATGCTATCATCTGTGTTACCCATTTCTTATCTTTGTCTCACTCCTTTTCCACTGTACATCAATCACTTTCACACAGCATCCTTGTTTTCATTTTCATTTAACATTTACAGTTAAAAAAGTCCTATTTAAAATTCACAATTATAATTCATCAGTTGGTTTCACCACCTTTTTACATGGTGGTTATCTTTAGCTATATTTTTATCTTGACCATATATCGATTCGCTTCTATCTTTTAATTATATTATTATCCGTGTTTCTCTTTAAATTATAAATATTATCATTATTTTTAATATTATTGCAAAATTTTAAAATGTTTATTATTATTCTTGTTCTGCATTGCACTGCAAGTGTAATCGTATTATTTGTTATACATTATTTTCGGTTGAACTATGGAATTCAAAAAGCGTGAAGAATATTCTATCGATGAAATCGGCTATTTCTTCCAAATTTCCCAAGGTGTGATTGAAATCACATAATATTCATTTATAACGGATTATTCAGACGAGTTTTTCCATTATTCTCGATTTCACAATTACTTGTTAATTATATGGATGAAAGGGTTTGTGGTGTGTTTCATATTCTTCTGAAAATGTGACTTATTTCAAAAACACTTAATAATTTGATTCAACAATTCCAATTCAGAAAGAAACGCACAGAAGGTAAAATTGAAGGGGCCATAGCCCTCGGTGTTGATGGAAAGACGTTCTTCTTCGAACAGGTCAATTAGCAGATTCAAATCGATAATCAATCACATTTCAGGACAAAATAATTAAGAAAGCTCAACTACTGAATGATGTTATCGTAATCATTGACTGCGTGGAGGTGATTACCATTTTTACCAGAATAAATACAGATTATTATTTCAAAAATAATTAATTTTACAGTTTGACAAAGGGATTAAAAGGTGTTTCAAATGGAATTGTAGTCATTATTTCATTGAAAGAGATAATCATCCAAATGTCTCATTCGCTATTCCTCTCAATGACGATTATCGAACAAACGAAGGAATTAAATTCAATATAACAATCGATGAGCTATACAAATTTAATCATATTCATTTACACGAGTTAGTTGTTTTTCTTTTTTTTTAATTTACAGTAAAGTTACAGAAAATATATTTACAGTACATCCTTATTCGGTATACGTAACGTTGTAAATGATGATGAGTATTCTTCCTCCATTCGTCGATATCAATCAGATTCAGAAGAATATTTAGAAAGAGTAGGATTACCATGGGTAAGGTTTAGTTTACTTTAATCCTCGATTAATTTTGGTTAAATTATTATAGGTCTACATAAATTCAGTGATATTCGACAATAGGATCTTATATTTATCTTATGAAACATCTCATTTATTATCAGTGAATATGAATGATCTCTCACATGAAACTATTAAGACAAAGTAAGTGGGAACTATTTGAAATATAAGGAGTTAAAGAACTTTTTGAGTTTGACAAAGTGGTCGCATATTGTTGGAATTGATGAGAATGGAATTGTGAATGTACAAACACAATGGAATGAGTCCCTTATTCACGTACTCCATTCTGAAGAGAGGATTGTCATTTGATATTTTCGATTTCGGCAATGTATATTGATTAATTTAATTTAATTTATATGACTGCATTATAAACAAGTTATTCTCGTCATGTTAGAAATAATACAATAAATTTAACTAACTTCCCCCAAACCACATTCGTCTTTTCTTCCGAACGATGCATCAATCGAAATTACCTTGCTTTAACTAATATAACAATAAGTAAAACTTCTCCATACGTTGACATTTTAGTAACATTTCTAATGAATCCATTACGTAATGGCTATAGCATGCTCTTTGTATAAGCGTCTTCCTACCTATTATCCACCAATGTAATGTCACAATATCGAATTTCATTGAATTTCCGACATTCGATTACTACACTTTTCGCACCTTCAAGTACTCATTTATTGGCAGCTATCGTGTTATTCTTTTGTAATTTCTTTATGAGATGACAAATCTACCAAATCTTATCACTTTTTGTCCCTCTGTTCGTAAGCTTTCACAGTGATCAAGTAATTGCAGAACTAATTTTTTTAAATTTATTAGTAGCTTTTGTTGTTTTTTCTTCCATGTTTGTTTATTAAGATCTCGTTAAGCAACAACACAGATTATTATTGGGTATGGATTATTGTCGTGATGGTATTCTCAATCTCGGATATGATACCGTTTCGTTCCCATATCTTTATGAAGATGACGAGGGAAACGTTAAGGTAATACTCGATATCATTCTAGGTATTTTTCATCGCTCTAAAGTCTTGTTAAACAATTTCTGATATATGATGGAATAATTGTTATTATTATTATCTTAATGCTAGTAATACTGTCTCATACGCCTTGCAAAAATATGGGCACTCTGAAGGAATAAACATTGTATTGTATTGTATTGAAAAAAAATATTATTGAGGGAGTATTCCACAGATACTTCAAAGATTTGCTGAAGATCCTCAATTGCAACACCATAAATTATCACAAATTTCGACATGAAGGTAAGCATTTTTAATATATCTTATCGATAATATTCCATTAAAAGCAAAAGCTAAATTAATTTGAAACCCTGTACACTCTGTCACTTACTTTGTCTACTATGGAGTTCCCTCACAATCTGGTGTTTCAACAATGCAGGTACTAAAACAATCGATTGTAGATAGTATTTGCACGGATGACGAGTGCTTTGACATGTTCGGAGGTCGTGTGGAGAACGGCGAAGTACGTATATCTTTTTTTATTGATTTTTATTTTTATCTGCTCAAAAAAGAAAGCAAAAAAAGTTTTTAGCACACCCTTGTATATCACTTTTGAAAGATATCCTAAACAAACAATATGTAGAAACTCTGCTCTCGAATACTGTCGTAACGAAAGTGAGATAGTATTCGAGTGGAGAGTCTAAAATCACCAGGAACTATTTCATTCCCTCAATCCTATTTCATAGATTTTCACCGCCGCGGAATCTACCTATATGAACTCTGATTCAGTTCCTCACTTTGCATACACGCTGCCAATCATTGTTGAATCAAAGGTAAAGCTATAACAACTCTTCTACAGAACAGAGATGAAAGTGCACAACGTCATCTTATGAACTTATATCATCATTAATATTATTTGTTTTTTGCAAAGATAAAGATAGTGTTACAAAAGCGAAGTTATACGAATTTGTTTCCAAATTATCGTAGGGTATTCCTTTCTGAGCTATTTTGAAAATCTCCGCTCTGACAATGCTCGCTCGCTTTCTTTTTTTACGGAAGAGCGTTTTCAGAGCGTAGAGTTTCAAATTAACTCGGGGAGTACCTTTAAGGTATCCCTTTAAGTTGTTATTCATCCAACGATCACCCGATGCAACCTACGATACGAGACTCATATTCTATATTGTATTCCAACTATTACCATTTCTACTACTCATCCTCTGTCTCATACTGGATGAAGCGACAGGAATGCTGACCAATTTTGCCCGTTCTCGGATTATTAAGGTTAGAGATTACACAAATTTGCATTTCCAAAAATCAAACATCACCTGAATTCGTTGTCATAATTCATGAAAATATCTTCAGCACTCTAATATGGCTTTTGATTATATCTACCAATTTGCTGCTATATTGAATGTATTAGGATTTGCCTTTCTCTTCAACATTTACCAATCAATGTACAAAGGGAACAATTCTGTCGCATACACGAAGATTTCGTAATTTTCCCAATTTTTAACAAAAACACCTGTAAATTCTTCAGTTCCGCACAAGAAGTGCTCGAAGGAATCCAAGCTGGCTTCGGAAAATTATTGTTTCCGAGGAGCTTTCAGTTTATTGGCGATGAGGTTCTTTTAACATATTTTTTTTAATCTTTTCAATGAAAAAATGCCCATACAATTTCAACACTCAATACTTTTCCAGCGTGAGACACTCTCCGGTGGTATGAGTGTCCTTCTTGAAGACAATGGTAAAGAACGATTCCGGATGATTTGTGGCGCTCCCTCTAGTGATATTATCGCTACTTTCTACGATTCCGAATTGGTCCAGTTCTCGACAATGTATGATATCAACTCGAACTGTACGCTCTCATCGTATGTTACATTTATATTTGCAAAACTTTTTTAATTTAAATAATTGGGCAAAATACCCGTAAATGTGCCGATAGTTCATATGAAACAAAGCAAAACTTGGGTTACAGAATAACCTCAAACATGTGAAATGTGAAGACCTTTAACAAGCATCGGCCTGATGAACTTCAGGATCATTCCCGACCCTCATTCGGCTCTTCCTCTGCCTTGGCTTCATCATTCAATGGAAACAGGCGACAATTACTACTTCAAAATGGCCAAGAACACAACGAGATCTATTGTTGACAAAATGAATTTTCTCATACTCACGGTCTACTCCTATGAACAGGTTTGACAAGATTTCAATTTAAACATTTTGTAACTTTTCAAGCGTTACTTGGAATACCGAATAAAAAGGCACGGAGTGGGCCATAGCCAATGCCTATGTCCCACGTTCTTTCTTCATGTCAATAGCGCACCGCAAATCTCCGGGTCCCTTTCTTTAATATGTGCGGAAATAGCGTGAATTCCATTCAGAGAACATTGAAAAACTTATAGCGAGAACGATACAGTCGTGCAAAGGGTGCTCCTGTTCAGAATTGATATATTTAAAATAATTTTTGTAATTCCAGCAAGATCGTCTAATCCAACGGAAGTTCGTGCCACGATTAGCTCTGGCAAGACAGATCGTCAACGGTCAGACTACTCGACAATTTGATAATAAACCATTTTCTATGATTCAACTTCGACTTCTTCTCATATTCTGGTCCGTGGGCATGATTGTATCAATGGCTGCATACCTCTGTGAGAGGGCCTACTTCAAATATCGATTGAATAGATGGATATCGATCTTGATGCGAAATATTCCGCAATAGTTTTCATTATTTCCTCCGTTTTTGTAAATTATTATATGAGGTAATAAAATCCATTCAGATATTGCACTATGTATGAATTTAATTCAGTACCCTAGCGTGAACTTCCCTCACATTTGTCGCCGTAAAATATGTACCGCAGACTTTGTTGATGACCACGAGAAAATCGTTAATCATTTATAGTACTCAGTGATCACTTTCCATTATTGTTCGTGGTGTAAAAAGAATTCAACGCTTTGAAAGAAAAGCACATAGCATTTTTTCCTTCTTTTTCATATGATACTAAATAAGCAAGTTATGTCCTATCGAATGAGCAATCACTAGTATATTATGGAGCCATGCACATAGTCCAATCTTTATGCTATAAAGTTAAATATGATGTTGATGTATAACTGGCTTCAATCGGTAGAATACGAGATTTGCTGATTACAAATCGATCGATGTATTGGTCTTCTTAGACTTCTTCTGCAAACAAATCACTATAGTAAAGTTAATTTTCATTGTTGCTCGTTCAAATTATGGAAGAATGAGTCATTTTGTTACATATTATTTAGTCAAAATTCCCGGATTGTATGTCATCATTTCCAAAAGCAAGACTTCATTTTTATGGAAACTCAGTATTTCGTTGTTAATTTCATCTAAGATAATCAGAATTTTACGAAAATAAATATGGAAAAAAAGAATAAGCACAAAATGATTATCAATGTGTTTAGCAACCTTTTCCTCGTCTTCAATGATAGTGATCATTGCGCCTGCCCATGGTGTAAAGATTCCACATACAACAAATGAAATGAAGGTGCAGAAGAGATAATGGACCACGTATACTCCTTAAATGATACATTTAGTTTACTGAAAATTAGTGGAAAACTTCTTCCTATTAAATTGCACATTTATGTGATAGATATTGGTGAAAAGAACGGACCATCGTTTCCATCGCTAGCGAAAAGCCAGCAGATAGCCTTGTACATAGTCTGGAAAAGGAATATCTCTAATTTCTTTACTGCAAAGTATAGAAAATTTACCATGCCCGTGAGGATGAAGAACCCAACGAAACTGATGAAGAAAATTGCAAACTGTAATCGATGTATTCATTCAGACTCACCGAGCAACTCAGGGAGGTTTTCAAAGCCTTGCAGATTTATGATAAGCCAGAAAAACGAGTGAGCATTAATTTTTTTTAAAGTTTTTTTATGAGGGGAGGTTTTTTTATGTGGCTTTCAAAATGAAGTGAGGATTGTCACATGTTTGCTCTTTCAAAACTAGAGACCGAGCTCATTCATTGAAAAGGAAAAATCTTAATCGATTTTATGTACCAAGCTCGTTCTCTTAAGAACTCTTACCAGTATAAGCGCGATCGGCATGCTGAGACACTGAAGACCGCGACGAATTCCTCAATTTTTTAAAAATTTTTTTACAATATGTTAATTCTGCCGACGGTGAAATCTTTCAAGCTTTCCTCGAATGTAAGTGTGGTGCAAATGTTGCTTTAGAAAAGTGTAATGAACCCACCTTCTTGTCCAAGTTGTAGAAGAATCGCGATTGCTCCAATTACAGCGAGACCTACTACTCCATATCGATGTTTCTCGATGTTATATGCATCCTGAACTTCATAGATTTTTTCGAAATCATTTCTATAATATTCGTTCATCGATGATCAATCCAAGACCAGTTTCAGCTAGTGAAAAAGATATAAGCGGAGGAATTTAAATTATTAGGTTGTCTCATAAGTCCCTGACATTTTTGTGTCATGATTTTGAAGCGCTCTCTTTTTTAGCTACGAACATACAGGGCTGTCTGGCTAAGCGCTACTGATAGCACATTATCTCATCTGTGTAAGCATGATGTAGTCATCATCAGCTGTTTTCAAATGGAAAAATTTCGGAAAATTTTGTAAAAATTAATTTTATGCAAAAATCGTGATAATTTTTATTTTGCTATCTTCCTTTAAGAAGAATCTCTATGAAGTCATGCTGCGTGGCATGCATAGCATAGACACTCCTTGTTATGGAACAGTGAACACCCGGTTCCATCGCTTCCATTATAGAGACTATACTGTCGTTCAATGTTGCCAATCTGGACATTGCATGGTTTTAGATTTTGAAACACAGCACGAAGAAGCTGAATTGGATCCCCATCGCACCAGTGAGGTTTTGTCAACCATGGTCGGAGTTCCCCTCTCAGCTATAGTGAATGGGCTTGCGGATGTCGAAAGTGTACAAAAATTTAAAATAAATGATCCATACCGTTTTCCTCAATTGACAAAAATTTGAGGGTTGGTATGACTATCTTTCTTTTTACATCCCGTCGTAACCAGGCATGACCCAATCAAACAATCACAGGATATGATAGAAGGGTCCTCTGTGATAACAGCAGTGAAGAGTCTATGTTGATTGATAAGACTGAACTGACAGGAAAAATGCTCAAACTTGATATTTGAAGCAAAAATTGAAGAGTGAAATTGTGCTCGCTAGTTAAAAGGGTGATAGGCTTGTATCTTATCACCGATATATCTACTATTATCGCCACCCCTCATACTCTGTAAGAACGGCAGCAGAGATTTCTTGCTTTGTCGAGTAGGGAGAAAAATGCCAAAAACCACATTCAGGACTAATGTGATTTACTGCATTGAGATATATCGATTAATGCTAAATTAGCGGTGCATGGGTATGCTGTCCTATCCCATCCTACTTATACTAAAGACTATGCCTTGCGCTATGAACACCTCGTTTCCACCCTCCATCGATTCCTTAAAGTAAACCAATGATAAAAAAGAGTTGATGTCAAGAGGGCCTTCACCGGATTCTTTGCCTCCCAGTTCCAAGAGTTCTGGATACCTGGGATCCATATGCTGATAAGATGTGGGCAAGATACCACCGATGTGCAGGGACGATATTTTAGATCGCTGGCTACATTCATTTCTTAGAACAAAGAAATCGAAAAATGTGACAAAAAAGTCAGGAACTTATGAGACATCCTAATAATTTTTACTTACCGCGATTGCAAGAAGTTCAACGATGGCGCCAATGCTACACAGATATGTAAGAGTTGTGTAGTAGTTAGATATCGTTCTCTGAAAAACGACAAAACATGTCCAGCTTCAATGATCTTTTAATATCACAAGCATTGTCCACATCTATTTTCATTAAAGATCTATAATTTCCATGAAATTTCTAATATCATAGGAAGGCTCTCTGGAAATGCAATAAGAATGGAAGGAAGGCAGAATGTATTTGCAATACATATCTAATAGTGCGCTCTGTTCAAAAATTGCGAAAAAGAAAAAAAAGAGAAAACTCTCCTCGTTTTGCACACTCTCTCGTATATTTTAGTTTCCTTGCGTTGCTCAAATTTTGATTACAGCATAAGTCAACGAACCTTTGCCCAACCAATCGAGTAAGCAGCATCGTATTTCTCCTCCGTGAACATGATGAAAGAGAATGAAAGAAGAAGAAGAATTCAAGAATAACTGATGGAAGCGATATCCATGTGATGGTTTGTGTAAGATCTTGATAAGATTTAGATTATTCAGGACACTGATCAATCAAAACAATGTTGTGAAATAATCGAAGCAACAAGTGAAAATTTATTGCATCGAATATACGAATTAGCGTGGCGAGAATGACTCATGAGTAATCGTTTCTGCGTCTTCTGGCACTAATCGAAAAGTTTATTGGAAAACATTCAAAATCTCATTTCTATGGTTAGTAATCAATAAATAAAAGGATAATTTAATACATTAACATGGCAATCATAACACAACAAAAAGGTAAGCAAAGTACTTTTTGAGTCGGTGTTCTTCTTCTCTTCTTCCATTCATGCTGAATAGGAATGTCTCTCGCTCCGTAATTAGTAGATAGAGTTGATGCCCGGCAACAGTTTACACACCAAGACGTCAGTTGTCCAATTCTTGCAAGTCCCTACTAGTCTTAACTGTGGTATTCGGTTTCAGTATGTTTGGTTTGGTGCTGTTCTCTCTTGGTCGTTCAAATGTATTAGTCGGAAAGAGGAGAAGAAGGTAGGAAAGTTGATGAACTGAAGCTAAACGAAAGGCACATTGGATGGTCTTATGTGGCATAGGAAGACTAGTTTTACTGCCCCCTTTTTGCCTGACAAGAAGTAGTCAATACCATCCCGTACCATTCTTATACAGTGAATAAATTATTTGATTTGATTTGATTTTGTTAACATTTTCCTAAATCATGCATATCAAAAGGTTGATCGTTTCAATAAGTATTAGATAACTCGCACGTCCTATTGATTAATTCTTCCATCTTCCTTGGCTATGTAAATATTTAATCGATTGTTGAGTAACATTTAGTTAGACGAGAGGCTATGGAAATTTAGGGAAAGATGGTTCGATCGGCTAATATAAAAGATATGTGCGAGCACTGTGAATGATGAGCCAGATAGTCTCTCACAAAGTGCCGAAATTTGCATTCCGATATCAATATTATTGAAGAAAATTGTTTCACTTGAAAACAATATTCAATTTTTTTTCATTTATAGCCTTCCTCATCTCTGAGATAACAGCATTTTCAAATCACTTTGAAGTCTTTGTTTGTCGTTTTGACTTATCAATAGTCACATCATTCTCTTACTTATTTATTATCTGTATTATCTTTTAATCTCCTCCTTTCCTTATAAACACTGATTTCAATCGAGAATTGTTTACGGTCATAGCTTTACTTCTCCTTTATTTTTTTCGTTTATTTTACTAATGCATCTTTACATTTGCCTTACGTGTCCGACGCGGCGGAGGGGGTTACTGCGTAGGCACGTAAGGCAAATGTAACGGTGCATAAGGGAGTAAAAGAGGGACTGGGAGCAAGAGAGGAAAAGAGAGGGAGAGAGGTAGAGAGAGGTAGAGAGTGGGAGAGAGGGAGAGAGAGAGAGAGAGAGAGGAAATTGCATTTTGAAAATAAACAAATTATGAATCAAAGTTCTTTAATTCATGATCATCAAATTTCAATTATTATTTAAGAGACCGGCTCGGTAAGACTCGAGCATTTTGACCCCCTGCCGGACATTCGCGAGGACTTTCGATCTGGGCCTCAATACTTTCACCATAGACACATACCAGGGGGAGACCGATGAAAGTTATAGTGAAAATGCCCTTAGGCTCAAACCCGGCTCAAATATGTCACATTAAGTAAAAAATTGAAAAATTCATAACTTTTCAATCGTGATAGCTAGGACTTTTATTTCTTTTTAATGGTGAATAACATCTCACGCACTCTTACAAATACAACTGAACAGCAATATCATATCGTTTTAAATTTGTTTTTTCGTGTCTGATTTTCAGATTTTTTTCTTCAATCCTCGTTGAAGAGATACTGCAAGAATTGCCATAGTGCATATTGTAGCCCTGACGATTATGCACATGGTGGTCACATTACCTTGGCTAGCCAGTTTGTCTTAAGCCTCGAGAATTGCAACTGAATGTGAGATATGTGCAAATTGCAAAAATCGAAAATTAAATTTCTTGAAACTCGCAAGAGTAAGAGGTAGCTTTATTATGGCATTTTACTCGTAGTGATGAGCGTACATAGGAAAAATATACAAATAGACTCGGACTACATTTTAAAAAAATTGAGAAAATTAATTATTTTATTTTTATTTTTTCAACTCCCACATTCAGTCGACCGTCAAGGCAAGTTGATTCATAGGGCGGATGGTGACTGATGTATGTGCGTTTGCAGAGACGACCGCCACGTGAAGAATCGTCGTTTCGCAGATCTCGAATTTATTTTTAAAATCATCAAACTTGAATATTTATATGTTTCTTTCATATAAATCGGTTGGAAGGTAGCGTACTGCATCCAAAGCTATACCATTTCTATCAGTAAGAGTATACGGTATTGAACTACCGTAATCGCCAGGAATCGCGAACTGATTTTTTTCAGACGACCCATGAATTTCAACCATGACCCCGGGTTCATGGTTCAGAATGGCTGATGTCGAAAAATTCATGACGATCCCAAATCAAATACTATTTAGCATTATATCAACAGTGGGCCAACTTTTATTTTTATGGATACCATAGCTCGAATTACCGTAATCTAGCTAGGATACCCTATAATAATGTGGTGAGAATCTCGGAAAATTCAGGTTCGTGCACTACTATTACGGTAATTCGAGCTATGGTGTCAATAAAAATAAAAGTTGGCCCACTGTTGATATAATAGCAAATAGTATTTGGTCTGGGATCATCATGATTTTTTCGACCTCGGCTATTCTCAACCATGAACCCGGGGTCATGGTTGAAAATCATGGTCGACTGAAAAAAAAATCAATTTGCGATTCCTGACGATTACGGTAGTGCAGTACAGTACACTCCAATTGATAACAATGGTACAGCTTTGGTTGTCGTACGCCACCTTCCAACCGATTTATATCAAAGAAACATATAAATTTTCAAGTTTGATAATTTAATAAATAAATTCGAGATCTGCGAAACGACGATTCTTCACGAGGCAGTTGTTTTCACAAACGGACATGCATCAGCCACCATCCGCCCTATGAATCAACTTGCCTTGACGGTCGACTGAATGTGGGAGTTGAAAAAATAAAAATAAAATAATTATTTTTCTCAATTTTTTAAAAATGAAGTCCGAGTCTATTTGTATATTTTTCCTATGTACGCTCATCACTACGAGTAAAATGACATAATAAAGCTACCTCTTACTCTTGAGAATTTCAAGAAATTTAATTTTTGATTTTTGCAATTTACACATATCTCACATTCAGTTGCAATTCTCGAGGCTTATGACAAACTGGCTAGCCAAGGGAATATGACCACCATGTACATAATCGTCAGGCCTACAATATGCACTATGAATTTTCTTGCAGTATCTCTTCAACGAGGATAGAAGAAAAAAATCTGAAAATCAGACACGAAAAAACAAATTCAAAACGATATGATATTGCTGTTCAGTTGTATTTGTAAGAGTGCGTGACATGTTGTTCACCATTAAAAAGAAATAAAAGTCCTAGCTATCACGATTGAAAAGTTATGAATTTTTCAATTGTTTACTTAATGTGACATATTTGAGCCGGGTTTGAGCCTAAGGGCATTTTCTCTATAACTTTCATCGGTCTCCCCCCGGTATGTGTCTATGATGAAAGTATTGAGGCCCATATCGAAATTCCTCGCGAATGTCCGGACCATGCTCGAGTCTTACCGAGCCGGTCTCTTAATCAATCATTGTAATTTCTGTTTAATCATGGAGTTCAAGAAACGTGAAGAATATTCGATCGATAAAAGAGGATTCTTCTTCCAAATCTTTCAAGGTATGAGAGGATTCGTAAGAAGGTTATTGTAATGAATATTTCAGATGAATTTGTTCATTATTCTACTTCCAAACCTCTTCTCTCTGTTCCTTATCCCATTACATGGATGAAAGGGTTTGTTGCTATTTTATTTTGTTGATAATCAAACTGAGAATAAAGATATGTTAAAATATTAATTTTAAAATTTTAAAATAGGCCTTATGGCGATCGTGCGATCGATACGCAATATTACAGTATACCTTTCCAGTAAATTAATAGTGATCATTTTCGGACCAGTGTGATTTGCCTTTTAATTGTTTTTTCTCATTAATAAAAATTTTGTTTCAGTTTCTTTAGTCATTAAAAGAACTTTTTATCACGGAAACTCATGATTAAGACTTTGAGAATTCAAAAATATTCATACGCAAAGGAAATAAATGATGCGTCCAAATGCGCCCCGCAGCGGAGCGCGGCGCAGAATGTGTACAAAACACGACCGGGCTGTACTGTATTATCCATTCTATGTACTAATTTGTATTTCACTTCCTTGATATATTAAAATGTCTATATTATTGTTCAATTCAAAATTTAAGATAAAGGAGGTAGTAATATCCACTTTATACACACTTTGGTGTAAGGAATCATACGTTTCAAAGAATTTATGTTCATTCGTGGTCGATGGAAAAAATGACGTTATGTTTCGAAAAGGTTATTTTCCGTTAAAAAAACGAAAACCAAAAAATGCACAGCCCTTGTACAATACAGCCGTAGAAAAAAGTGCAAAAATAGTAGCATCGGAGGGGAGTCGAACCAGTGTACCATGTGCAATATGAGGCCGTTTGCGTAAGACTCGAAGTGCCGGCGCAGTCAAAAAATCAAAATTTGGGGATCTAGATTCTCAAGGGTGCTGATGACGATGACCATGTTCATTTTGCGCCTAGAGCTTCCGTTGAGGCCAGACGACGTTGCGTTGAATTCGCGTTTTTAGTCGGCACTTCTCCGTTTTCTGTGGTGGGACGAGAGAGCAGAGGTAAGTGAGGCGACCAGCATGGGAAGCAAGGGGGAGGACGGGATGCCCTTCCCTTCTGCCTTCTCTGCTCTCTCACAATACGACACTCTCTCGTCTCTTGCCTCCACTATAACGGCAAAGAAGAAAGCGAACTTTTTTATCTTAATTCACCGCAGTAAAATACGAATGAGATAAATTATGATATAATTAATATTCAAACAAATCTCCCTATCTTGACATTTTAGTCACTTTTCAAGTGAATCCATTACGTAATGCCTATAGCATGCTCTTTGTATAGGAGTCGCCCAACCTATTCTCTACCCATGTAATGTCACAATATCGAATTTCATTGAATTTCCGACATTCGATTACTTCTCTTTTCGTACATTCAAGTACTCATTTGTTGTTCTATTGAAAATTCTCTTTAAAATATAGTAATTCTCCCAAACCTTTTTGTTCTTCTGTTCGTAAGCTTTCACAGTGATCAAGTAATTGCAGAACTAAATTTATTCATTTATTAGTATTTTCAGTTGTTTTTTTCTTCCATGTTTGTTTATTACGATCTCGGTATGCAATTACACATATTATTATTGGGTATGGATTATTGTCGTGACGGTACCCTCAATCTCGGATATGATACCGTTTCCTTTCCATATCTTTATGAAGACGAAGAGGGAAACGTTAAGGTACTTGATATCGTCCTTTCTTTTTTCACCAGTCTAAAATGTTGTTCAACAATATCTTATATTTTCTGGATAATTGATATTATTGCTCTCTTACCGATTGTATTCCCCCGCACCGATTTGCTATTGGCGACCTTAATCCTTAAAAATATCCACATAAACTCATCCGAAGACCTGCAAAAGATGAGCACTCTGAAGGAACTAAGATTGTATTATATTGTTCTGCACAACAATATTATTAAGGGCGTATTCCTCAGATACTTCAAAGATTTGATGAAGATCCTCAATTGTAACACCATAAAGTATCACAAATTTCGACAGGAGGGTAAGCATTTATAGTTAGTATATCTGTGCCAGTTTTCGTTAGTATTCCAAAAAAATCAAGAAAAAAATGAATCCACTACACTCTATTAAAAGTTTTTCATACACCACGCAAATGCCTTTAGTAAACTTCTCCACCACTGAAAACAATGAAAATACACCACGCAAAACGCACTCCAAAATTTTCGCAATTTTTTTTGAAACTGAGTCTGAACTGTTTTTTTTTATATTGACATAATTTTAGTTTTGCTAAAAGCCCAATGAAATGACGTGAAAACGTGTGCAATATCGCGCGAAGGAGTGGGCGGAGTCAACGTATTGCGAGGGAATTGCGCGGAATTTATATTGTTCGGACAGTTAAATTCTATAATTCTAACACAATCAATTGCAGATAGTATCTGCACGGATGACGAGTGCTTCGACATGTTCGGAGGTCGTGTGGAGAACGGCGAAGTAACCATTATACTTTTTTTTACTTTTTATTTTTTACTTTTTTTTTTTACTTTTTATTAATCTTTTATAAAAGTAAATAAAATAAACAATAAATTTCATCAATAAATTACATCAATAAATTGATGTACTGCTCAAAAAAGAAAGCAGAAAAAAGCTTTTAATAGCATACCCTTGTTAATCACTTTTGAAACATATGCTAAGCAAACAATATGTAGAAACTCTGCTCTAGAATACTGTCGTAACGAAAGTGAGACATTCGAGTGGAGAGTCTAAAATCAGCAGGAACTATTTCATTCCCTCAATCCTATTTCATAGATTTTCACCGCCGCGGAATCTACCTATATGAACTCTGATTCAGTTCCTCACTTTGCATACACGCTGCCAATCATTGTTGAATCAAAGGTAAAGCTATAACAACTCTTCTACAGAACAGAGATGAAAGTGCACAACGACCTCTTATGAACTTATATCATCATTAATATTATTTGTTTTTTTGCAAAGATAAAGATAGTGTTACAAAAGCGAAGTTATACGAATTTGTTTCCAAATTATCGTAGGGTATTCCTTTCTGAGCTATTTTGAAAATCTCCGCTCTGACAATGCTCGCTCTCTTTCTTTTTTACGGAAGAGCGTTTTCAGAGCGTAGAGTTTCAAATTAACTCGGGGAGTACCTTTAAGGTATCCCTTTAAGTTGTTATTCATCCAACGATCACCCGATGCAATCTACGACACGAGAGTCATATTCTATATAGTATTTCAACTATTACCATTTCTACTACTCATCCTCTGTCACATACTGGCTGAAGCGACAGGAATGCTGACCAATTTTGCCCGTTCTCGGATGATCAAGGTTAGAGAATGCATAAATTTACATTTCCAAAAAGCAAACATCACCTCTATTCGTTGTCATAATTCATGAAAATATATTCAGAATATGGCTATTGATTATGTCTACCAATTTGCTGCTATATTGAATGTATTAATTAGGATTTGCCTTTCTCTTCAACATTTACACACAGAGAAAAAGCTGTAAATTGAAAAGCTGTAAATTGATTTGCGACACGGTGGGTGTTAAAAATAACACTCATCGTGTTCACTTCTAAACACTTTTATGAGTATACTGTAGAGCACTCAAAAAGCTGTTGCTCGCAGAATGCGCAAGTGGGTATGCGTTGGCGCGTTCGATAGTGCCTGTTGTGCTTTGTGCGCACTTATTTCGAAATTTCAATTTCCATTTTCGTTGTATTTCCTGATATATTTGTGTTTTTCCTTGATGTCTACATTAAGTAAGTTGTGTTACATTTTCGAAACGTGCGCACGCCGTAACCCCTCTCCACCGCGTCTCCGTCGTTACGGCGTGCGCACGCTTTGAAAAATGTAACACCACCTAAAACTTGATCGTTTACGTTTTAGTGATTGCAGTGGCCGTATGCTTTGTCGCGTTTTCCTTGGAATTCCGCCACAGATGACTTTGACACCGATTTTGTCAACCGATGCACTAGATTTAGCGCTAATTAGCCAAAATTTATTCAAAAAATGATATTTTTGCGTCCCTCCTACTTGATTTTAATTTCCAGCGATAATAGTTTCACTCCTAACTTTATTATTTACAGGATCCCCTGGCGCCCGCCCAAGTCACCTTTCGCCCAGTCGCCACACTGCACACAGTTCAGGTACTCTAGTTTGCGAATTATCGATTGATTTTATAATTTGTTGAATTAACGTATGAGCCATCTAACAATAGTCGTAATTTATCGATCGACAATCGACTTTGAATCCGTGTTTCGTTGCCTACAAAACTTTATCGTTAGTCAAGCATTGATTGTATTAGCATTGCTGCGCTGGCAATCACTAACAAGCTATTCCTATTCCATAGTTGATCAAAATGACGTCATGTGAAATTTATAAATAAATCAATTAATGATAGGTTTGGTCGCTGATAAATTGAAGCTGGTTTTTTTTACAATTTTGAGTAATCGTTCCTTATCCGGTGTTACGTTTGTCTTACGTGTCTCCACCGTAACGACTTAGACCTAAATTTTGCTGAGTGTGAATCTCGACCGAAATTTTGGCATAAATGTAACGGCAAATGTAATGGGTACATGTGGTAACTATGTATATTAAATAAATAATATTATTAATATATAATACATATTACAGACTAGGGAAGCCCCGTATCTACCATCTCGACGTCGGTGCCATGTACCCCAATATCATTCTCACCAATCGTTTGCAGGTTTGTATTTTTTAATAATTTAGATGCACGAATTCGCATCATCAGCTTTTGTGGTCATTACCCGACTGTCGATCTGAAACATGAATAGTGCGGGTATATCTCTGATTGATCTTTTCTGGTTCAGGTCATGATTGATTTTAACCGATTATTGAATGCAATGTTGTATGTATTTAAAACAATATGTAGTTCTAGGGTTAGGGTAAGATCGGAGATGAAATACCCAACAAGACGGTCAAATTATCGATTGATTCTCTCGTTCAGCCGTCGGCGATCGTGCACGACACGGTGTGCATAGCGTGCTGCTACAACACCGATGTCAAGTGCAAGCGGAAGATGGCGTGGGAATGAAGAGGAGAATTGAGTACGGTAGTTTGGGATGGGATTACGGTAGAAATACGGTTACGGTACAGTAGGGAGTGGAGAGGAGAATTGTGTACGGTTGACTGGGATGGGATTACGGTGGAATTACGGTGACGGTACTGTAGCTGTAATATTGGAGAGAATTGGTAGTCTAGCAAGGGTATAAAGCGAGAGCTCGAAATTAATGGAATTTCAGTGATTTAGTTGTTGCCATTTATATTAATATAAAATTTATAATAATATAAAATCCAAAATAATACAAATACAAAGTATTCATTTTTTTTATCCCTTCATACCTGCCCGCCATCGATTATGCTCTGTTCAACGTGACGAAAAGAGAAGGCAAGCGGAGAAAACTCCTCATTTTGCACACTCTTTTTCATTTCGTTACTTTTGAACCCCACATTAGATTGCAGTACCGTGCTCAGCTATTGGCTTACTCTTTTTACAATATCCCTTATTACAGTACCTCTTTACAGTACCCTGTTCCCGAGGCTAGTACGAGCGGCTGCAACGACAACTGGAGGGCGAATCGTTCGGCAAGCTACCCCGACCATTTCACACCTTCAAGAAGGATGAACGACAGAAGATGGAGAAGAAGCGAGTGCAAGGTACGGTGGTCAGTTTCACACATTTTCGGTGCCCTCGCCGTTTATTCTTATATAGTGGGCCAATTCTCGAAATAGGTTTATTCAGAAAATTCGTTATTTTTCGCTTAAAACCCCGCAATTATTAGCTTTGTTTCGCATCAAGTGGCCTAAAATGGGCCATATATAGTGGGTCAATCCTCGCATAGTAATGGCCTGTAGTCATAATGTATTCATATAATGGGTTGATTATTTATTGATTTATTAACATTTAGCTCAAGTCGGAGGCGATCAAGAATGAAGGAGCTGCGGGTGAACTGGAACCTGCGGAAGCTCACGCTCGGACAGGTACGGTAGTCTGTCGAGTCAAGAACCTCATTATCGATTGATGTTAGAATTATTAATTGATATTATTGATTGGTAGCGGTAGTATGACTTTGTAATTATCGATTGATTTATAGTTTTGGCCCTATTGTGATTGATCTGTGTCCCTGAATATCGATTGCCTATCCAGGTCTGGGACGCGGACATCCAACGTCATGAGCACTCGGTCAAGCACATTCTGCTCGTTTCTCAGGGAGAGCTCGCCCTGGAAAAGTTCGTCAAGCAGGTACAGTAGGACGCGATTGATTGATCGCGAACTAACTTTTCTTCTTTTCGTCGCCCATTCACATTATTCTAGTTGCGCTTAGCGGTTCGTTGTTCATACATTTTCAGTACCTTCGCCGTTTATTTTTATAAAGTGGGTTGATTCTCGAAATAGGGTGGGTTGATTCGCAAAAAAACGTTGTTTTTGCTCAAAATCGGCATTTTTAGCTTCCTTTCCAGTGATGGTCTATCAATATCCCAGACCCTTCAAATGCGTGTGGGTATCTTTATTTTGTCTCAATGTCTGTTCCTTTCGCATCAAGTGGCCTAAAATGGGCCTTATATGATGCCTTATATGATCAATCGTCGCATTGCGAGGTATGGCAATGTATGTTTATCGTTTCACGAGAGGATGCCGCTATTTTAGTTGTGATTATACTTTCATTTCCGTTAGAGTAGTTGCAAACTACATAATACACCAATGTATAGTTTGAGTAGTAAATTAGCGAAAAGAAAAAAACCGAGAGTTTAAAATATGGAGTTTTCTCTAATTTTCTTTTTGTAACAGCGCAATTTTCCAGGCAGTTCCTCGCCCGAAGTGCCTCTCGTGCGTGGTGGCTGTATGTCCAGCTTCTACCCCATATCGATTAGTATTCTTCATTCTCCATCGAGGGTACGGTACTTGATATTTATTTGTTGATTTATGCGAAAGGTGAGCTAATACTTCGAATCCGTTTGTAATGGCAAATAAAGTTAGTGATAATGGACAGAACGAGGGAAATCCAACCATTTTCTTTCTGAGTTGATGGTAGATCAACAGTAGATATTCAGTTGTATGTTCAGAGTGGAGGCAGAGTCCTTTTTTTGTGAAATTGTAATATGAATAATGTGGTGTGCAATATGAGTAAATTCGCTAAAAGAAAAGAAAAGTGTCGAGAGAGTGCGCAAAATGAGGAGTTTTCTCCGATTTTCTTTAATGGAAAGCTACTCATGATTATGTTTAGGTCCACAATACTTTCGATCTATATTTGTATTATTCTTGATTGGAATAAAAAAATGAGAACACACCGATTAAGGTAAGTGCGTTGCACTGTTATAGAATTCATTATCACTATTTTTAGAGGGGCTATCTGGGGGGGGGGGTGGAGGTGGTGCGTTTAATACCCATTTGAGTGTTAAATACAGCGCGCCGCGTGTGCTTTTAAAAGCACTCATTTTGTGTGTTCATACGAACACCCGGGTGATTCAATGTGCCCTCGGGAGACACGAACGTGTGCTCCCAGAAACACACATTTCTCTGTGTGTATCAATCAATGTACAAAGGGAACAATTCTGTCGCATATACGAAGATTTCGTAATTTTCCCAATTATTAACAAAAACACCTGTAAATTCTTCAGTACCGTGCAAGAAGTACTCGAAGGAATCCAAGCTGGTTTCGGAAAAATATTGTTTCCGAGGAGCTTTCAGTTTATTGGCGATGAGGTTCTTTTAACATATTTTCTCTGAATCTTTTTCAATGAAAAAATGCCCATACAATTTCAATACTTTTCCAGCGTGAGACACTCTCCGGTGGTATGAGTGTCCTTCTTGAAGACAATGGGAAAGAACGATTCCGGATGATTTGTCTCGCTCCTTCTGGTGATATTATTGCTACTTTCTACGATTACGAATTGTTACAGTTCTCTGCTATGTATGATATCAACTCGAACTGTACACTCGCACCGTAGGTTACATTTATATTTGCAACATTTTTAAAAATTTAAATATTTGCCAAAATACCCGAAAATGTCCCAATATTTCACGTGAAACAAAATCAAAAATGGGCGCCGGAATTGTCAAAAACAGGATCATTCCCGACCCTCATTCGGCTCTTCCTTTACCGTGGCTTCATCATTCAATGGACACAGGCGACAATTACAACTTCAAAATGGCCAAGAACACTACGAGATCTATTGTTGGCAAGATGAATTTTCTCATACTCAGAGTCTACTCCTATGAACAGGTGCGGTTATATTTTAATTTAAACTTTTGTAACGTTTCAAGCGTTATTGAGCGTATAAAAAGCACCTGTTTTATTTGTACGGAGCGTCCGGAATGACTATTTCCTGTTTTGTTTAGTTCAGAAACTAACTCTCTTTTAAATACCAAATCAGCGCGGCGAAGGTCAGGGGTTAGGTGAGAGGAAGAGCAGGGGTAATCGAGAGTTAGGCGATAGAGTGCAACTGTATGTAAATATCCGTTTTCTCGGTATTTAGATACAGTTTGCCATTTTCTTATGCAAGTACATACGCACAATATTTGGAACACCGATCAAAAGGCAGAATAATATTTTGGAGCGCTAAAAATGTGTGGAACTTGAATTCCATTCAGTAGACCCTGAAAACAATAATTATCGGAACGATACAATTGATCTACGGGAGCTCGTGCTAACAATTGATATATTGGAAATAATTTTTATAATTCCAGCAAGATCGTCTAATCCAACGGAAGTTCGTGCCACGATTGGCTCTGGCAAGACAGATTGTCAATGGTCAAAGAACTCGAGAATTTGATAATAAACCATTTTCTATGGTTCAACTTCGAATTCTTCTCATTTTCTGGTCCGCGGGCATGATTGTGTCAATGGCTGTATACATCTTGGAGAGAGTCTACTTCAAATATCGATTGAATAGATGGATATCGATTTTGATACGAAATGTTCCGCAAAAGTTTTCATTATTTCTTCTGTTTATTTGTGAACTATTTATTTAAGGTAGACTAAACCATTTTTTCACTAGGCACACTTTAGTATCACTTTAATTCTGTACTTGTGAAAAAAATAATAAAAACAATTGTTTGACCAGATAACAATATTTAAATCTTTAATTTATAGTATGTTCAAATAAAATGTAATTCTTTAACATTGAAATATAATCTTTGTTAGCCGTTTTGATCAATCAATAGTAACATCACTCCATTACCCATTTCTTATCTTTATTATCTTATATTCTCCTCCTTTCCATTAGTGTTGTTAGATGGAATAAAATTTAGTCTCGACTAAATTTGCATTTTTGTCCGGACTAAAAATCATTCGAAAATATTTATTTCATTTTAGTCTCGACTAAATGGGCAAATACTAATATTCGCGTCTAAATTTACATTTAGTCTCGAATAATATTTTCGAATAAATTCGAGAATAGACATTTATTTTCCATTATTTTTTTGGTGCTGAGTGGTCTGCTTCTTCTCTTCTGTGTAATGGAAGGGTTGTCCCTAATTATCTAATTATATGTTAATTTTATCGCATTTTGACACGATCACAACTTTGCTTCTACTTGATTTTCATTTTTTTCTTATAGTTGTGTACGCTCCAAAGTCTGACCTAGCGTACCACTCTTATATCTATTTGAACTACCACACGTGCATTGTAGTCTGACGTGCGAGGTAGATCACCGCTAGTCGATTCCCATCTATGTTGTTGTCAGCCTATTCATTCTATTCCCATTCTTATCATTGTTCTACCCTTGCTCTCGTCTCTCTAATAAAGTCTCTATACTACTACTACCTTGTATTGTAACGTCAATACATAACATTTGGGCGACCAGGATCTTTGACGAGCTAACGTACGTCTTTTTTCTTTCTCGTTTCTTGTTTTTCTTCTTCATTTCGTCATTTCTTCTGAGTGGTGATAGGTCCACTTTGTGAGGACCTTATCAAGTTCTGTTTGGAACTGCTTCACGTACTTTGTGAGCGTTGCAGTGTACAAGCTTTGTTATTGTACGTCTTCTGTGTGGATTCTGTGTGGTACTTTGCAAGAAGTACGCCGAAGACTATCGCGAATTTTTCTTTGAGCTAAGTGTACTCAAGTAATTCGTAGTAAGGATGCCTGGAGAAGAAGTGTCGGAAGTCACGTTGGCAACTGTAATGGAGATGTTTGTGAAGATGCAGCAGGATTTCATGAGCAAGCAGGAGGAGCAGAATAAGAAGAACAATGAAATACTCGAGATGTTAGCGAGTAGAGAGACAGTAGTTGTTAATGGAGAGATCAAAAGTCAAGTTACTCAAGGACCATCTATTGATGCGATGGAAGCTCGCATTGTGGAATTCGACTATGATGCTGATGAATGCACATTCGATAACTGGTACGATCGTTATCGAGACTTCTTCGAGTATGATGCAAAGCATTTGGACGACTGTAACAAAGTCAGAATACTATTGTGTCATCTGAGTGTGAAGTACAATGCATTGTATCGTGATCACAAAGCACTCGATGATGTGATGAAAATATCGTTCGATGATTCGATAAAGGCACTCAAGGCTCTGTTTGGCAAGAAAGAAACTTTTTTCGAACTGCGTGTTCGATTCTTCAAACTGAGCATGGCTATGAATGGTAGTACAGATGTGATGGAATTCGCATCTGAAGTGAATCGTCTGTATCAAAAAGGCAACCTGAAGGATATTAAGGAGGATCAAATGAAGATCACGGTGTTCCTTGCTAGATTGGATTTGCCTCAACAGAAGATGATGCGTACTCAACTATTCAACGCTGTAAGCCAGAAGGCATACATCACATTCAAGGAGCTTCTGGAGAGATATTCGTCGCTGAGAGCACTAGAGCATGATGTCTCAGTGGTGCAGACGAAATCAGCCAATATGGTGAAAGTACCTGAAGATGATAAGGGAAAGAATCATAAGAATCCAAACACCGAGAGATCAAATGCCAATGTGGAATGTACACATTGTGGCAAGAAGGGTCACACCGATGAGAGATGCTGGTTGAAGCATCCAGAAATGAGACCGAAGAAGAACCACTGGAAGAACATTTCAGTACAAGTGAAGGATTGCAATCAGATTGAAGGCAATCGTGTGTACGTGAATGTATCCATGGATGGAAAACTGATGGAGTGTCAACTTGACACAGGATCTGATCTGACGCTCATCTCAGAGGTTGACTGGAAGGAGATGAAGAACCCTGAGTTGTTTCCCGCTCCATGTACCGTATCATGTCCAAACGGACAAGGTATGAAGATCCTCGGCAAGTTCCGCAGTAGAATGGAATACTGTGGCAAGGAGTGTGACGCATGGGTCCACGTCACCCCAAGACCGATTCGACTAGTCGGCAATGATGTATTCTTCAAGCTAGGCTTGAAGCGAGCATTCTCTGATGAGAATGATGAAACGGTGATTGCACACATCAAGTCAGGAGACTACACAACCTGGGTAAATGATGTCTTCCCAGAAGTTTGTGAGCCTGGACTGGGGAAGTACAACAAGTCTGCAGCTAAGTTGTACCTGAAACCGGGCGTGAAGCCGGTGTTCCGTAACAAACGCCCAGTGCCGTATGCCAGCCAGCAGGTGTGTGATGAAGAAATCGATCGATTATGTGATATGGGAGTGATCTCTAAGGTAGAACACTCGGAGTGGGCGGCTCCGTTCTTGCTAGTCGCAAAGAAGAATGGTGCAAAGAGATTGTGTGCCGATTTCAAGACAGGATTGAATGACTGTCTAGAAGATTGCACTCATCCGCTCAAGCTGGCGGAAGACATATTCGCCTCGTTGAATGGTGGAACAGTCTTCTCCACGATTGATTTCTCGGAAGCGTATCTCCAAGTTGAAGTAGACGAAGAAGCCAAGAAGCTCCTCGTGATCAATACGCATCGTGGACTGTATCAGTACCGTAGATTACCATTCGGTGTTAAGCCTGCTCCAGGTATATTCCAGTCTATAATGAACCAGATGTTGACAGGAATGAGCAGGACAGTGGCATACTTGGATGATGTCATTGTAAGTGGTAGGACGAAGGAAGAGCACGACGAAAACCTGATGAGAGTTCTCGAGAAAATTCGGGATTCGGGATTCAGAATCCGACTAGACAAGTGTGCGTTCGGACAGAACGAAGTCCACTTCCTTGGACGTTACCCACATCCCAAGAAGGTGCATGCGCTCATGAAGATGCAAGTACCCAAGAATGATGCTGAAGGTTATGCAAATATTGCCAAGAATCCATCTAAGGCTGAGCCTATCAAATGGCCAGAAACGAGTCGACCAATGGAGCGAGTCCATATGGATTTCGTGGGTCCAATGAATGGTCGTTACTACTTGATCATCGTTGATGTTCATAGTTGATGGCCAGAGGTCGTCAATATGGAGAGGATTAAGGCTGATGCAACCGTCAAAGCATTGAGAGAATTCGTATCAAGATACGGTAGTCCTGAAACAATTGTATCGGATAATGGTACTCAGTTCAAATCCGAGAAGATGAGAGCATTCTGTATGGAGTATGGAATCAATCACATGTTTTCGCCACCGTATCATCCACAGAGTAGCGGTCACTGTTGAAGATGAGAGGAGAAGGTCCTGAGAATGAGAATGTGCAGAAGTTCTTGATGATGTACAGATGCACTCCTAACAATCAACTGAAGATGTGTACTCCATCGGAGATCTTCCTCGGAAGGAAGATGCGATTTCGTCTCACTCTCATGTCTCCCAGGGAGGGAGAGGAGAGAGTATTGAATGAGAAAGTGACACGAGAGTTCGCCGAAGGAGACACTGTGTATTATCGTGATCGAGATGGACCGAATCACGAGAAGTGGACTGAAGCCGTAGTGCTCAGAAGGAAAGGAAATGTGATGTATGACATCCAGAGATTGGATGGTAGTCTAGTGACTGCTCATACGAATCAATTGAGGAGGAGATGGACAGAGGATTGTGATCCTCTGAGTGTTTTGGTGGAGAGTTTCGATGTTTCCGCCGACAACGTCGTCAAGTGCAACGTCCAGGTCGAGCCCGCCAAGTGCAACGTCACGCCGTCTGTCGCTGATACCGTTGTTACTGATGCTGATGCCGATGCTGTCGTCGTACCCACGAACAATGTGGAGAACAACAAGAAGACTATCCCTAAGCCTACCTTGGTTAGGCCAGGTTCTACAAGGCCTACCCGTGTTAGACAACCCCCATCTCGTATGAACATTACCTCTACTAGTGGTCAATCTTATTGATTCGCCCATTCCTATCATTGATCATTCATTCATGCTTATCTATTATTGATCGTTGATCATGCCATTCCATCATATTATTGATTCTGTACTATATGATTCTGTACATATTTATTGTTTGTCAGATATGCCCTAGTTCATATCTTACGGCGGAGGTGTTGTGTACGCTCCAAAGTCTGACCATCTATGTTGTTGTCATCCTATTGACTAGCCTATTCATTCTATTCCCATTCTTATCATTGTTCTACCCTTACTCTCGTCTCTCTAATAAAGTCTCTATACTACTACTACCTTGTATTGTAACGTCAATACATTACACTTATGTTTATAAAATACTCTACAGAAGGGAGAGAGGGAGAGAACGAGAGATGGAGAGAGAGGGATAGAGGGAAGGATATCATATACTTTATAATTCTTTCTTTCTTGTGTCTTATCTTTAACATCCATCATTATTCTCCTTATCTTCCCTTTTGAATAAAATTTCTTTTAGTCATGCTGTTCATATTTTTATAATTGGTTAAATTTTATTCATAATTACAGTTAAATCATGGAGTTTAAGAAACGTGAAGAATATTCGATTGATAAAATTGGATTCTTCTACCAAATTTCTGAAAGTATGAGAGGATTCGCAAGAAGGTTATTGTAATGAATATTTCAGATGAATTTGTTCATCGTTCCACTTCTTCTCCTCATGGTTCAGTTCCTTATCCCATTACATGGATGAAAGGGTTCGTTGTTCTTTTCTGCGAATTTAAAATCAAATTCAAGTTAAAATTATTTTACTAATATTTCAATGTAAAAATATTGAATTTAGAAATAAAAGTACAGTACAACAAATTGAATATGACACCCCATTCGGAGTTGTGGATAACTCGTTCTTTTTCAAAAAGGTTAATTACGATATGAAATGTTCAATAAAATTAATATTCAGGGCAACATAATTAAGAAAGCTGAATTAATAAACGATCAATTCATAATTAATGAAACGCTAAAGGTAAAAAAAGATTTTTAAAGCAGAAACTGAATTTTTTAATTAAATTGTTTTACAGATTGAAAAAGAAATAAAACATTTTTTGAAATGGAATTGTCTCAATTATTTCATTGAAAGAGATAATCATCCAAACATTTCATTTGCCATTCCAATAAATGAAAATTATCGGTCGAAAAATGGAATCAAATTTAATATTTCGATTGATGAACTAAAGAAATATTTTCGAATTCTTGTACATGAGTAAGTAAGATTTGACCTAAATAGTCTTTCTTAACAAATTACTGTAAATCAATTTCTAGTAACTTCTTATTCGGTATAACTAGAGATGAAAAATCTTCCTCCATTCGTCGATATCAATCAGATTCAGAAGAATATTTGGAGAAAAAAGAATTACCTAGGGTACGGTTTTGTTATTTGATCGAATCACATTAAAATGATTCCAGATCTTTAATGAAGCAGCGATATTCAATAATTGGATATTTTATTTAACTCGTGAAGGAGATTTAATATCAGTGAATATGAATGATTTATCATATGAAATTATAAAGACAAAGTAAGTGGGAAAATTAGAATGATATGAAGTTAAAGGAAATTATTCAAGTTTGGGAAAATACTCGAATATTGTTGGAATTGATGAGAATGGAATGGTGAATGTACAGACAGGCTGGGAGAGAATACCAGTTCGTATACTTACTGCCAAAATACCAGAGAAATATATTGTAAGTTAAATCTCTCCCTCTCTCCCTCTCTCCCTCTCTCCCTCTCTCCCTCTCTCCCTCTCTCCCTCTCTCCCACTCTCCCTCTCTCCCTCTCTCCCTCTCTCCCTCTCTCCCTCTCTCCCTCTCTCCCTCTCTCCCTCTCTCCCTCTCTCCCTCTCTCCCTCTCTCCCTCTCTCCCTCTCTCCCTCTCTCCCTCTCTCCCTCTCTCCCTCTCTCCCTCTCTCCCTCTCTCCCTCTCTCCCTCTCTCCCTCTCTCCCTCTCTCCCTCTCTCCCTCTCTCCCTCTCTCCCTCTCTCCCTCTCTCCCTCTCTCCCTCTCTCCCTCTCTCCCTCTCTCCCTCTCTCCCTCTCTCCCTCTCTCCCTCTCTCCCTCCCTCTCTCCCTCTCTCCCTCTCTCCCTCTCTCCCTCTCTCCCTCTCTCCTTCTCTCCCTCTCTCCTTCTCTCCCTCTCTCCTTCTCTCCCTCTCTCCTTCTCTCCCTCTCTCCTTCTCTCCCTCTCTCCCTTTCTCCCTCTCTCCCTCTCTCCTTCTCTCCCTCTCTCCCTCTCTCCCTCTCTCCTTCTCTCCTTCTCTCCCTCTCTCCCTCTCTCCCTCTCTCCCTCTCTCCCTCTCTCCCTCTCTCCCTCTCTCCCTCTCTCCCTCTCTCCCTCTCTCCCTCTCTCCCTCTCTCCCTCTCTCCCTCTCTCCCTCTCTCCCTCTCTCCCTCTCTCCCTCTCTCCCTCTCTCCCTCTCTCCCTCTCTCCCTCTCTCCCTCTCTCCCTCTCTCCCTCTCTCCCTCTCTCCCTCTCTCCCTCTCTCCCTCTCTCCATCTCTCTCTCTCTCCATCTCTCTCTCTCCCTCCCTCCCTCTCTCTCTCTCTCCATCTCTCTCTCTCTCCATCTCTCTCTCCCTCTCTCCATCTCTCTCTCTCTCCCTCTCTCCCTCTCTTCCTCTTCCTATCTTTCTTATTTCTTTTTTCAGGATGAAAAAGTAAGCATACAGTCAGTGATCGCGAATACGAAGAGAATAGAAGAACTAGAAAGAAGATTAGAAACTGAGAAGAAAGAGAAAGAAGAACTAGCAAGAATACTTCAAACTGAGAAAGAAGAATTTTTGAAGGCTAAAAATTTACTTGAACAGAGACTAGAAGATAAGGAGAAGAATGAAGAAGAACTACAGAAGAGAAATGCAATAATGGGAGTGGAAATGACAGATTTGAAGTTAAAATATAATAAACTACTAGTCAGAGTAATATATTAACACATTTAATAAAGATATTAATTGAATCTCTTTTCATATTTCAAAATGGGATAGTGACCATGCTGAGAAGAAGTAGTTATTAATCTACTCGGATATTGCCAACTTTCCCTTAAATGGACATATCATTATTTCTCATATCATAGTCGGACAACTTTATTCTCTATGTATTATCCATTCTACAAATATATATTCCGCTTCCTTGCCATAGTTACAATTTTCTACTTTTTCATTACTCTATTATTGTTAGATTCAGAATTTTCGATAAAGGAAAAATATTACTTTCCATTCTATCCATAGTAATTACAGAAGTGATAGTTGAAATATCACGCCTGTCTCGAGAGAATCGAGCTAACGACCGGAATGGAGAAAAATCACAAAACGAGTTCTCCCCAATTTTATTCTTGTTTAGGCATGCCCCACCACCCCCAAAGTCCCATTGTGTAAATATCTTTCTGGGGCTCCCTACACCGGGCCGGTCATCCGGGAAGCCAACTTTGAACGCAAATATCTCGGTTCTGGTGCATTTCTATGAAAAACTACCAAGAGGGAAACCCCCGCTATTTTTCCGTGCTCTATCGATCTAAACAAACCAGAGGTCATGAAAGTGCTTCCGAACAGCGCTACACTATGGGCCAAATAATTAAACCTGCCGATTCGGCGCGGCAAAGCATGAAATATGTTATGTAACTTTTCACACACTCTCTCGCCGGAGAGTGAAAGAAATACAGGCAAGAAAAAGGGATAAAACGATATGTTTCATTCCGCACCGCGCGCTCGAGACCGTGCGGTGTAGAATGGAATGGAATGGAATGAAAAGGAATATGCGAGGGAGTGTGTAAAATGAGAGATTGTGGGTGGAGTAAATGACTTCAAATCATCAGGAAATTTCCAAGGGGATGATCCACAAGTCTCCATGGACGTATTTTTTCGTAAACCACTCATTTTGTAGCCCTCGAAAAGTTACATAACATAGTTCAGGCTTTGCCGCGCCGAATAGGCAGGTTTTGAGTTATTTGGCCCATAGTGTAGCGCTGTTTGGAAGCACTTTCATGACCTCTGGTTTAATTAGAACGATAGAGCACGGAAAAATAGCGGGG
The DNA here is from genome assembly GCA_943737045.1 of Parapristionchus giblindavisi. Classification (NCBI taxonomy): domain Eukaryota; kingdom Metazoa; phylum Nematoda; class Chromadorea; order Rhabditida; family Diplogasteridae; genus Parapristionchus; species Parapristionchus giblindavisi. The sequence continues at coordinate 32,862 of CALSFV010000030.1, read as the reverse complement.
GTTTCCCTCGTGGTAGTTTTTCACAGAAATGCACCTGCACCGAGATATTTGAGTTCAAAGTTGGGTTCCCGGATGACCGACCCGGTGTAGGGAGCTCCAGAATGATATTTACACAATGGGTCTTTGGGGGATGGTAGGGCATGCCTAGAGGTACCGAAAACTGATGCTAACTCATTTCATGATTTTCGGTCCATTCCGAAGAATTGCCATTTTAGCTCGATTCTCTCATGACAGGCGTGATATGCCAGACTTACCCAAAATATGTTTTCTCAAATTGAGTTTCTGAAATTCTCAATTTATGATATTATTTTAAATAATATCACACGATTTCATCTTGTAATTTCAAATAATTCCTAGTCATTTCCATTAGATTTCGTCTAGTAATTTCGTATATATCGTACCTCAAAGTTTCTTGTTGCAGTGAAACATTCAGAAACATAGTGAAAGTTTTTGAAGCCTTCTGAAAGTTTCAAAACGCTTCAGAATTTGTTTTCTGCTCAATTTGAGTGTTTGTTTCCATTTTTCTGTTATTTTGTTCATTTGTAAGTGATTGCTTAGTCAGATTGTACAAGTTAGATAAACACAGACCCCTCAATATCGATTGATCCGAATTTAATGAATTCAAAAATTGTCAGTTCACGATAGGTAAAATCCTACACCGACAGTATATTTTGATTTAGCCGCGATTTAATTTTTTCTAATTCACGGTTCTGGATTTTTAGTTGAAGACTTGGTTTTTAAACTGTTAAAACTGTTGTTTTATGTTTTCGCGTTGTTGTTTTTATTTTTCACTTATACTATTTCACTGATTCCCATGTGCACTTAATCATCGTGTAACCCTTCATGCTTATTCATTCCTGAACCCTTCATGATTCTATAATAAAACTGTTATCCTCCTACAGGAACCCTTCCGAGATGTCGTTTTGCAAGTCTGGCCCACAATTCTCGCTTCATGGAGCCTGAAATTGATGTGGTGAGTCCCTTTTGTAGTTCATACTCCTCGAATTATGCATATTGATTGTTGTGATTATGAGTTCTAGTCTAGTATTATGCGTTACTTTGCTTCGTTTACGTTTCAGTGCTCTATGCACTCTGCTCATATTTATATATGAAAATCTCTATATATATTCATTGTATTCCTTTCTAGGACACTGCCCTCCACTTCTCTCATCACCACATGGAACTTTTTCCAATCCATGAAGCATGGAAGGGATTCGAATATCCACCCTAACTTTGTCATTCGTGTATATATTGTCAGACGAGGTGTAGATTATAGAACAAATAAAGATATTTTATTCAATATTCGTGCTTTAAAAAAACAAAACAAAATTCCGTAGCTGGTGTGGCGCCAAAACTGGGTCCCGGACTGACATCTGAGGGCCGAGAACTGCAATAAAGATAAGAATAAATCAATAAGAAAGCAATACAAAGTAGCCTACAATTTGATCATACCCATCCCTCATAGCTGTCATCTCCAGCAAAACATCAATCGCAATTATTCACCAAATGACCACAATGAAATACATCTCAGCCCCATCATTTACCTATATATTTTCATACAATTCCATGATTGAATGAAGAAATAAAGAATTACGAAGAATATAAACTGATAAATAGCACATGCGTGATATAATAGTATGAGTTTTACACAAATCCCATAACTGATCAGTGAGAAAGAATGTAGAAATAATAAGTCAACTCACCGAGTTTTGCTGTAGCACATCCAGAATAGTGGTGGTAGTGGAGTAGATAGATGCGAGTAGTGGTGGCAATATCCTAAAATAGAATACAATGAACATACACAAATTTGTCTCGTATATAGCTCAAATACCAGCAGAATGAATAGAACTAAAACGTTCGCAGTAAACGAATTATACTAGAACTCATAATCACAACAATCAATATGCATAATTCGAGGAGTATGAACTACAAAAGGGACTCACCACATCAATTTCAGGCTCCATGAAGCGAGAATTGTGGGCCAGACTTGCAAAACGACATCTCGGAAGGGTTCCTGTAGGAGGATAACAGTTTTATTATAGAATCATGAAGGGTTCAGGAATGAATAAGCATGAAGGGTTACACGATGATTAAGTGCACATGGGAATCAGTGAAATAGTATAAGTGAAAAATAAAAACAACAACGCGAAAACATAAAACAACAGTTTTAACAGTTTTAAAACCAAGTCTTCAACTAAAAATCCAGAACCGTGAATTAGAAAAAATTAAATCGCGGCTAAATGAAAATATACTGTCGGTGTAGGATTTTACCTATCGTGAACTGACAATTTTTGAATTCATTAAATTCGGATCAATCGATATTGAGGGGTCTGTGTTTATCTAACTTGTACAATCTGACTAAGCAATCACTTACAAATGAACAAAATAACAGAAAAATGGAAACAAACACTCAAATTGAGCAGAAAACAAATTCTGAAGCGTTTTGAAACTTTCAGAAGGCTTCAAAAACTTTCACTATGTTTCTGAATGTTTCACTGCAACAAGAAACTTTGAGGTACGATATTTGGGATTGGTAAGGGACGAAGTTCGGGAGAAGTGTTATAATATACATTCAGCAAATGTATATGTAATAAACTATGCATCGAAAACACTTAATCAGCTATCTGTTTATTTACGAGTAAGTTGGGTCAGTAGGGGCAAATGTGAGGCTCCTGGCTAAATTCGGTTTATCAGCATTCAGTGTCAGATCCCTCCACGATTGTGGCCACTTTAGGCTTGGCGGCGATGTGACGAATATTCTGAACAACGAAGAATTATCTTGTAGTATTACACTGTATTACATCAGTTAATGAAGGGAGCCAAGGAATTAGAGGTGCGCTATTATCAAGAAGAACATGGGTTTAAAAAATGTGGCATTCTATTTTAAAATATTAGGTTGGCGGGAAAGTCTTTGTGCATGGTTTTCTATTTTCACTGCTCGTCGCAGAGGCACTTTGGCGTTACCTCATTCCTAGTGAATGACAAGCAGTGAAGGGCCTTTGCAGTAAGCAACTCCCCGTTCCCTTCCCTTCAGTCAGGCTCTTGTAGAGTAACAATGCACGTAACTAGCATTATCCGCATCCGTCAACTTATATTTTACCACTTCCTATCCGACACCAAGATGAACGATTCGGAGACCCTCCTGAAGTATGTTTATGATACACATGCCCTCACTACAACACCATCGAGAATTGGTTTCATTGCTTCAAATAAGACGACTTTTCCTTCAATGAATAGGATCGATCTGGGAGCCCATGTGAGTTGGATTAGGATACGTTGAAGAAAGTTCTGAAAACGGACCCATTCCAATGTGCCCGTAAAATGGCCGCAACACTTGAAGTTCACCATAGCACATTCGAAGAAGGACCGGAATCCATTGGTATAGGAAAAAATATCATTCGATTCATGCCCCTTGAAATGGCCATAGCCAAACTTGATCGTCGACTCGATGATTCCATTAAACTCCTCACTCTGGGGATCGATGGCTGGACCGGCTCATAACGGGGGATGAAAGGTGGGTCCTCTACGAAAACAACCACAGGGGAGCCCAGTGGGTAGAAGAAGGAGAGACGCCAGGGGATGTCTCCAAACCGAACGCGCGCACCAAGAAAATCATGCTGTCAGTGCGTTGGGGAGTGCATGGTGTGATCAACTGGTAGCTGTTCCCCGAGGGCATGATAAGTACTGGGGCCAGGTACGTCACACAACTATGAAATCTGAAGAATACAGTCGATCATTCAAGCCAGAAGAACAAGAAAGTGTGTTATCATCATGATAACACCTGTCCCCATACAGTAGCAGCCAAAAGTATTCGCCTAATAATTTGAAAAATCATAATGAGCTCAGATGAGCAATCGGGCTCATGTTTTGGCAGAATACTATAGAACTTGTGGGCATCATATCTTACTCCCGTTGTTATGATTCGTCGTCGTAGTATTGTGTAGCGATCCTTGAACCCCTCTATACTTACGCAGCGATGATTATTTCCTCAGCGGGATTTTTCTGTGACTTGTTGTTAACAGTGTATGAACAACATTTACTGAGGAGTAAAATCCGCTATGAGATCCTTTCGGGTTAATTCATTCCTCTGAGAAAATCGAAATTTCCAACACCTCTGAATTTGGGCAAAAATGTCATAACTTTGTGTTCAGTGTTGCTGTAGGCTCAAAACTTTACAGAGATAATAGTACATGAGTGATACAAAACCTGGCCGAGTATGAGCTCAATTGGTTGATTTTTTAGAAATTTCGAACTTTTATTTTTCTTATTTTTCGATATACGGGTAGTACCTGCTCATATCAATTTCCATTCTGTTCAACATCCAGATGTCTTCTATACACACAGAGAAAAATGTTTTAAACATAAATGTATAAGGCCTTTTTCATACATTTATGTACATAGGAATGATACATAGATGTATGATTATGTTTATACATTTAGGAATTAGAAAAAAACATATATGTTTCACCCAATTATCGTGGGCAGAAGTTCGACATGTTCATTAAATAAAGATTGTATATAGTTCGCTGCGGTTCAATATATTCTTTCATTCATTTTGTTAGCATTTACATAAGTAAATGAATTTAAGCAAATTATCTGGAACACAGGAAGATTTTGCCCCTTTTGTCTATATGGCTTATATTTGTTAAAACTATTTCTTTAAATATACGGATATCGAATTTATAACCTGGAAGCATGTTCCCAAAAATAACGTAATAAAATAAATGTGTGGGTGAATGAAATTTTTTTTGAAAAGTCAGTTTGCGATGAGAAGTGTGTTGCATTCTGCTATTTACGCTACCGTAATTTCATATGCGCTTTGGCGGCGGAGGAAATTCTTTCAAAGAATTCGTTTTTTTACCAATTTGATGTTGATTTACGTCGTGATATTATATTTACTGTTATGTTTAATTCAGTCTTTATTAGATGAATCGTTTCTCAACCGATGGAGGAGGGCGCATGACGGGTCGTATTCGAGTAAGTCATATTTTTGCATTTTTCCTGAGTTAAACCTTAATTTCCGTGGTTCGATTTCATTCTTAGCCTAACGCTCAAATTACATTGCCGTGATGATCAATTAATTCAGTATTATTATGCAGTGCATTTAAATACTTCCATTTCTTCTCTAAATGTGACGTCACATGCGTAGGTGATGCGTTTTTCAACAAAAAAACCTCGATTGTGAAGTCACGTTTGTTGACAAATAGCCAACGTACCTCCTCAGAATGTTGGGGGTTAATTTTCATCTTACAAAGTACGATAAATATAATTATATTAATTAAAGGAGGAGGCACTCCAGCCGATGCAGACTCAGAGGAGAAACACACTGGTATGTGAATTTTATTATTATTATTATTTTATTATTATTGGTTTCATCATTTAATGCGATAAGTGAATGCATGATGGCGTGTTGACACTTCCCGACCGGATTTAGGCAGACTCGACTCGGTTGATTACTATCTCGCGCTAGTCGTTATGCGTTATTTTTCTACTCGCTTCAGCTAGAATGATACCTCTTTTTCTCCGTTCGCATAAATCGTCAAACAATACCATTAAGTCTGTGCGTATTGATTGAATACAAATCAAAATATAGATTTTTTAAATAGTCAAAATCGATCAATAAGGTCTTTTCTCTTCTTCAGCATTTGCCCTTCGGATGGTGACGTCGATAATGTTGAACGGGATTCAAGGTTGGATTGTTGATTGAATTATTTATCGATGTATAGATTACCAAGTTTCTACTGTTAATTCTATTTTAGAGCTGTGAACTATTGGATTTTAATTTGGTATTGAAAAAGTCGTCGCGAGAGAAGAGAAAAAAGGGCAAAAAATATGAAATAATACTTGTGAAACCTGAAACTAACTGGTTGCAGTTGCAAATCGGCCCCGCGATCCCCGAGCATCTACTCGCGAAGAACGATCCGGAAGCCGTAGCTGCCTCCCGCGTCGAGTATGTCTTTGTATTATTTGATTATTTCATTTTTCATTAATTAGTTGTCTTTTTGTGTATGTGCTACAGCAGATTGCAATTGTAACAATTGTTAATATTTAACCATTTGTCATTAAGACAAAATAATTTTTTCCATCTTCTCACCATCAGTTGAATAGCTTTTAAAGCAAAATATAATGCATTATTCCAGATGCAACCAAGAAACCATGGTATATCTATATCAATCAATAATGCATCTATTTTGCGAGTCAATCAACGTCATAGGTACAGTACTCCCTCTCTTACAGTTACGGCAAGAGCACGCTGAAGTGCGATGGCGGGGTACATCGCCTCGGGCAAGCGTATCACCGACGAGGAGAGATTCATCTTTGTTCGGATGACATTCTGGAGTACGAGAAGGTGCGGTAGGCCCATCACCAAGGAGGCGATTGTAAACTGGCTTTATTTGAATTGTGAGAGAAATGTGAGAAATTTCTTCTTATGATAATTAAAGATTTACGTGGTAGCGTCTTGGTGGTTTCGTGTTCCACACTGTTTATAACACCCATTTCTTCTACTGCGTGGTATTCGTTAAAATAGCAATAAAAGTGTTAGGCTGTATTGTTTGCTGCGGAATGTTTATCTCTTGTTTACGCAAAGCTTTATTTTCCAATGATAATAATAATTAAAATTAAGGCCGACTACGTCATGTCTGGCGCGCGTCACAAGGCTATGGAGGCGACCCGATTGCGCAAGGAGAATCAGGTATGTGACAGATCAGACTCTCGATTTGAACTGAGTATTCGGGGATACCGTATCAGGCTGGGGACAATGTTAAAGGATACTGTAGTCTATATTGCGTGGTAAAAGGGATACCACCGCAACGTATAACGTGCGGGAGGCGGATATCTTTTGAAATATAATAATAATACTCATCACAACTGTCAACTATTTCGAAAACAGAGTGATTTTCATGCGTGATCAACAGGCCGATAGATCTCTTTTTGCATTGATATCAGCACTCTGGCCTAGTATACCGACCATACATTTTCGGTGCCCTCACCGAAAATGTATGGTCGGTATACTAGGCTCGAATTATTTTTATATAGTGGGTCGTTTTAGAAAAATCGTTATTTTCCGCTTAAATTATAATTTTGTTACAGAAGAAATGAGCTTAATATACTGGGTCGACCCTGAAAATGAGCAGTATATAGTGGGTAAATCCTCACAATGTGAGGGTATGAAAATGTATGACCCTAGATCATAGGTCAGGCTAGGTTCTTCCGTATAATGAAATTTGCAGTTAATGTTTGATGTGCTTTTACAGGTACGCCGTCAAGTGAGTCTCGACGCCGCTCCCGCTCGCGCTCTCCCCGTGAGACGCGGTGCCGTGACCGCGATCGTGATCGTGGTCGTCGCTCTGGCCGAAAGCGCTCTCGCTCCAATGACCGTCGTCGTTCGCGCTCACGCGATCGTGACAGCCGCAGACGCTCTCGCTCGCGAGAGCGTCGCCGCTCTCGTACGCGTTCGCCTCCGCGGCGCTCTCGCTCGCGCGACCGTCGTCGCTCTCCCGAAGCTGCGCCTACGCCGGTGGGACCTCGTGTCGCGGTCGCCACCCCTGCCGCGCTGCTCAATCCGCTCGTGCGTGCCGATATCCGTGAGTGATTTATTGATTGATTGGATTCCGATATTATTGATTTGCATACTGATGGGTTATTTGCAGTTGAAGCAACCGCAAGCGGCAATCCCGTGCCTTCGGATATGCTGGCCGCGAAGAGAGAAAGGAAGAGCAGGTACGGTAGATGTGTCATATCCATACATTTTCGGCACCCTCATCGGTGTGGGTCGATCCGGAAAATGAGCCATATACGGTGGATCGATCCTCACACTGTGAGGGTATGAAAATGTGTGATACCGACGGTGTGGCACGAATGCACCTGCTTAGGTCTAAGTTTATAGATTCTAGTAAGCCGTGTCTGTGTTGCTCTAACAGAGCGTTATAACCATAGGTGGACGGTTGAAAAGGAATATATTTGACACATAGCCTAGCCTTCCCCTGGTGTCCTTGCTCAATGGCGTTTTAATGCTTTTTCGTAGCCATGCGCACAGCTTTGCCTCTCCCCTACTAGGTTACTAGGTTTGCGCACTGCCTTTCCACCAGCGTGCGCACGTATTTTGCATTCTGTTACAATAAAGAACATGTAAGGTGTAATCAACAATATATTGTAGGTGATCGATCACGGCTATCGTCGGATGCCCGGCGATTACATGACCAAGATTGATAGAGTTACCGTATCGGACATTATCCGTGTGGGAGAACGAATGCTGGCCAGTCGACCATCACTTGTTGGCTACGGTATGTGTGCATTTTTAGAGAGCTAATCAATATCAGGCATGGGTGGAAGGTTATCGGTTTTCAAAATCCGGTCTGGTTTTTCGATCTTTGGCAAAGTATTATTTGCGATTGAGATGCTTAGCGATTATTGTAATTCCTAGCATACATTTGTATCATATCGCTCGAACAATACTGTGCAGCACTAATCAGGAAGTTACCGTAACCCAACTTCGTTCGTTGCAGGAGAAGTATCTCGAGCCACGGTCAGGGACAATGACGAGTGCGGACGCGTAGCCATTGGCGCCCATCACGAAGTTCCCAGACGAAGAGAAGAGGTGAGTAAGAGTTAAGAAAATATGGTATGGCATACGGTATGGGTGTTGTCGAGTGGATACTGTACGTTAGGAGTTAGGAGGGTGTTGTGGTTACTGTAGCGGTTATTTGTATACGGTAAGGGTATGTATGTGGTAGGTGGCGGTGGCATGGTCGGTAGGGCATGTTGTACGATGTCTTACATTATAATATTCCCTTTTTGTTCTTTATCTTTTATCAATAAGGACCGAGAGATAACTGATGGGTAAATAAATAAATAAGCAAATAAATAAATAAATTGCAGTGTCCGGACGGTTTCGAGTGCGACCGCGATTCACCACTTCACAAAATTCATCAATCACAGTGAATATAGTCCCTTATAAAGTGAATGTAGTCAATTTGTTGTCTATTCAATTCCTGTGAATTGTCAATTCAATTATTCCCCGTCAATTGATTATTTGATACATGTGATACTTTCTTGTATTATGATCTCCTGTACCATTTATTACGTTCTTGTATGTTTAGTTGTAATATTCTCATTGTTAATTGAAAAAAGTATTTACAATAATACGACTGTTTCTGCATTTCAACATTCCAGAAAAAACAGCAAAAGAATGTGTACAGGGCGGGGGTCGAACCAGCTAATGAGCTGCCTGCCGCGCGGGATCTACCCCCCTTCATACATTGAATGTATAATGAATGCAACCTTTATACATTGAATGTATAAAGGTTTATACATGTGTAATCGGTGCGGAAATAGTGATACATTGAATGTATATATATGTATACATTTTCCTCTGTGTGTATATAGTAGACGGCAGGTTACTATTGTTTCACGAAATTTCGAGTTCTTCGAGAGAAGATATAATTACAGAAAAGAGGTCGAAAATTGTTAGAATTTTTTTCACGATATTTTCGAAATTCTCAGAATTTGTCCGATAAGGTTGAGACTTTGCCATAACAATTATCATGATGATAGAATATGATAACTATAATATTATCGCTATCGATGCTCTTTTAGTCCCACAAAAAATCATTTAAATTTTTGAATGGCTTGAAAAATTCGTACCCTTACAAATTTCGACCTTCTTTCTCCACTTATAACTTCTTTCGAAGAACTCAAAATTTTTCGAAACAATAGTATCCTGTCGTCTACTATGTATTGAAGACATCTGGCTGTAGAACAGAATGGAAATTTATATGAGCAGGTACTTCCTATATCTCAAAAAATGTGAAAGATTAATTTTCAAATTTCTCAAAATTCAACCGATCGAGGTCATACTCGGTCAGGCTTTGTATCACTCATGTACTATTATCTCTGCAAAGTTTTGAGCCTACAGCAACACTGAACACAAAGTTATGAAATTTTTGCCCAAATTCAGGGGTGTCGGAAATTTCGATTTTCTCAGAGGAATGAATTAACCCGAAAGGATCGCATAGCGGATTCTACTCCTCAGTAAATGTTGTTCATACACTGTTAACAACAAATCACAGAAAAATCCAGCTGAGGAAATAATCATCGCTGCGTAAGTATAGAGGGGTTCCAGGATCGCTACACAATACTACGACGACGAATCATAACAACGGGAGTAAGATATGATGCCCACAAGTTCTATAGTATTCTGCCAAAACATGAGCCCGATTGCTCATCTGAGTCAAAAGTTATGATTTTTCAAATTATTAGGCGAATACTTTTGGCTGCTACTGTACCTCCATTAAAGTCAAGCAGGAACTGGCTGGATATGGATGGATGGCTCTCCCTCAACCACCGTATTCTCCAGGCTTGGCCCTGTCGAATTACAGGCCTTTCGCAGACCTAGCCCGCGCCCTTCGAAATAGGCCCTTCAATTCCCGTGAAAGTGTCGAGGCTGCACTCAAGCAATACTTTGCCTTGCGCCCAGCTGGGCTCTATAGGGACGGGTTCCATAAAATGGTGGAACATTGTACATAAGTTGTCAATAATGATGGTACGTATAATTGATCTCGTGTTATTGTTCCTTCGTAGAAATAAAGTTTTCAAAAATAGACAAAGACTTTCCCGCCAACCTAATAGATTCGAGAGGCAAAAAGCGGCGCTCGTGTAGCTCAGTGGTAAACTCACTGGCTATTTCGATAAATTTCATGCACACTACAAAGATTTTACGTTTGAATAAACTACAAATCATACCAGTAAGCGTAGTTTCAAATAAGATGACAATTGCATTATTATACAACAGTCGTGTACCTTTTTAACCATTGTCCTTTTAATCGTCGTCGCTACCTTCTCAATCTTGTCGCAGGCAGGATTCATTGTGACCAGTTCGTTCTGAAGAATCACGAGTTTGACCCCATTGAACTACATTAATCACCATTGTAATCATATTGAATTAAAGTATACCTCGAAATCTGCGAGCTCATTTTCAGGGAAGATGGGTCCACCGAATACGTAATCGATGATGAGCAAATTAACGACAGAGAACATGACGAGCACGGCGAGGAATAGATATCTGTAGTTTGATCATTGATCTTTGTAGTTTGATCTTAGAATCTTTTGTAGTTTGATCTCTGTCGCTTACACTTTCTCTATCTCATCAACATCAGTAGACGGACGACGATGGAGAGCCTTGATGATGCGTTCACTGTAGTGTAAATGTTGATCTTTCATCTTTCATATTTGTATTATAGTTTGATCTTTGATCTTTCATCTTTGTATTATAGTTTGATCTTTGATCTTCCATCTTTGTATTCTAGTTTGATCTTTGATCTTTCACACGAACCGTCTCAGTGGGGCAACGTCAACGGCTGCTGTAGAGTTGTCGATGACCATTGCTTTAATAATACAAATTATCGATCAACCATCAATCAATAATCCGAACCTTCACACGTGTCCATGACTACTGAAGAGTTGTAGAGGGCGATCTGAATTTTTACAATTAATTGTAAGAAAAATAGGCTTTAGATGCATAACGAACCTTAATACCTAGTGTTACAAATCTATAGATCACAAAGTCTTAAGTATTATTGATCTAGGACAGTAAGGTTAGTCTCATAACGCCATAATAGTTTAGGTCCTACGGTTTTGGGGTCGTAAGGTTAGGGTCATGAGAACCTCGGTGGTGGCAGCAGCAGAGGCGACGATGAAGAGAAGAATGGAGAGGAGAGGAGACATGACCGATAATGAACCAAATGGGAGAAGAAAATGAATGAATGAGTGAATGAATGAATGAATGAATGAATGAATGAATGAATGAATGAATGAATGAATGAATGAATGAATGAATGAATGAATGAATGAATGAATGAATGAATGAATGAATGAATGAATGAATGAATGAATGAATGAATGAATGAATGAATGAATGAATGAATGAATGAATGAATGAACGAATGAATGAATCGAAAGAATGGATATATGCAGAATAAAATTGATTGATTTTGCAATAGATAATCGATTATTTTGGTTAGACATACATCTAATAACAACGTTAGAGTGATCATAAATTTATATTCTATGTAGCTTGTTGTATATAAATGAGCGATTAATAGAATTGCTTTCATAAAAAAAATTCTATTATTTTCATATTTTCAAGAAAGACTGGAGATTTTCCCAGTTTGAACAACGAACAATGAAAAATATCTTCCATACATAGATTCTTTATTGCACATTCTCTGTAGGCTAAAAGTGGACAAAAGTGGAATCACGAGAGATCCTCGGAACGATAAAATCAGAAATAACGAGCAGAACTGGGATTGGAATGGCCTCCAACGGAGTGAGAATCTTCTGAACGACTACGACGAGGAGGACCACGAGGTTGAATCTGATTAGAGAAGAGATTATCGAAAAGATCTGCGAATTGTTTAAAAGGAAATCGATAAATTATCGATCCACGCGAATATTTAGGTGCGAGAGCTACTCACAAATTGTAGTCGGGAACAATTTTACAACTAGACCTGTACATTTTATTAAAAATAACAATTATAGAATTACCCTTTCATCGATTGAGAGAAAATCGCGTCGTAAATTCTTCCTCGCGTTGCTGCGGTTCTGAAATTGATCGTTTCAGGGACCAGAAAAAAAAGAAGGAAACGTTTTCATTGCGGGATAAATAATTTTTATTAAAGAATCAATATCTGCAATCAACTTTTGGCATTGAAGTTGACGTTTCAACTGAATCTTCATTGTTTAATTTAGGAGATAAAATGAGCGATTGATCTAACAAGAAAAGACTACGACATGGAGGGATAAAATCAAGAAGATATCAAGAAGATAATTGATAAGAAATGATAGAAAAGGAAAGAGCGCATGACCCATCCATGGTACAGCCTGAAATGATGCATAACACAACAAATATTATTAACAAATATTATTATTATTATCATTAAATTGATCTTTGATCTTTCTAACCTTGGCATTCTCTCTCATTTCCAATCTCTTCCTGAAGACAAACTCCACTAAAGCAGTCAGCATCGCAAGTACCATTCCGGCCGATAGAATATAGAAGATTCCCGCCACTTTGGACAGATTCAGTGACGACGAGTCGACCGATTCCTAAATGCCGGCTACACCACCTCACCAACTACACCATCACTAACCGATATGCCTCCCACATCGCATTGTCCACGATCGTACCACCATTTGTTCTCCAGCTTTTTCAGCTCACCCTTTTCTTGAAGGTACAGTACTGCCAGATTGATCGCGCTCCTGATATTGATTGATTTGCATTATTTTCTCTTATTAATCTCTGATTAATCAATAATTTATCTAATAAATCAATATTCCCTACCGTAGTGGATTTCCCAGCTTGGTCGCTATACCATATCCGATAGTGTTGAGATTGTAACCAACCTAGAATTATTGATTTTTGATCGACCAAAAAGTCAATCGATAATGCATGCCTTCATAGTGTTACAAGGTTTGCGTGAGTTTTCGTAGTTATTTGTGGTTTCTTCAAGCAAGAACGCGTAGCGACCCTGAAAAAAAAATCAAGAAGTAAGATGAAATATTTTGATCTGAATGAATTCGAGATAACGTTGCTCTAATTGTATTGAAAATACAATCTAGCTTCATTTATTGTTGCGATTTTGTGTATATCGACACTTTGTCAAATGCATCTTCAACTAAGCCTACAATTAGTGGCCAATAATGTGTAATGGCTTTGTGGCTATATATAAAATTCATATGTATGTCAGTCATGTCCTACAGTCATGTCCTATAGGACAATAGGTCAAAGTAATCGTCCTCACCTTTCCCTTCCTAACCCTCTCAATTCCCTGATCATAAGTGTCCACAAATATACTAGTCTCGTTCATTCTCATTTGCTTTGAGTGTGTCTTCACCATGAAGTCGTTCATCTTTCGGTACAAGGGAACTGCCGAATCCTGTCAAAAGAGTCGTTGATTTATGTAAATACAAATCTATTAAAAGCTTAATCCCGTAATTGCAGCATATTCGTTCTTCATTATTTAATCTGATCATTTGTAAAAAAATTTTCAAGACATTTTTTATCCAACAAAAATATTTTTTGTACGGCTAAAATTTATAGTAAAACATGTCGTTACTTTCAATTATGGAATATGAACCTCAAAGAATATTCTAGTCGATCCTTCCTTGATCGTTCCATATAAAATATTTTTCTGTCGTGCGAGATCCTCCACACTGAAATAATAATTATTATATATTCAATGTTATAAGTAGATACATGGAAAAATACGCCCGCATCTCATCCAACATATTTTAATGCGAAAATAGCACAAGGAAAAGTTAACCAAAATTTGAAAAGTAGGGTTCCGCATTCGTGCACTAAGTCGTGCATTTCGTGCAATCGTGCATAGTCGTGCACTAAAATGCATATTTCGCCAACCTTTCAATGGGTGGAGTCATCTTTTCTAGAGTGAGAAATGCAGCCAGATTGGCCGTGTAAGATGATACTATGATTAATGTGAAGAACCACCAACACGATGAGGCAATTCGACCAGAGGGAGCCCTGATGATTAGTTTATCTATGAGATGAACAAAATCTTCCAAAATCTCCACAGATATGAACAAAATCTTGCAGGATATCAAAACTTAGTACAGTTAGTAGATTTAGTCTAGTCAGTTAGCGTATAATTCGATGAGAACACTATTGATTACTTATTCACCTCGGTAGTATATCAGTCCCCTGCTGCATGAAAGCAGCCAATGTAAACCATAGTGAATTATACATCGAGAAATCATTAGTTACGGCGTATTCCTAAAGCACGTGGGATTTAATTAAACTCACCAAATAAAAATAAACTGCTTAAAAACAGTAAAGACCATTTTGTATTCCTTAAAGACTTATGACTTAGTCAACAAGGGATCCTTGAGTAATGCTACTAAGGTGGTTGTATCCATGCATGATCAAGAATCATAAATAACCATGCATGATCAAGTGCCGGATCATGTATGATTTTACTTGTATGTATTTTACTTGTGATCATGCATGGATTCAAGAACCGGAATACCTGTGATGCTGGATTGATCAATTGCTGGCGCTGTTCGTATGGAGAAAATGTCGAGACGATGAAAATTGTGAGGGAAACCTTAAACGATCATCATACATAGCCTAATCTCGACTCTGAAAACACTCTCTCGTAGACAGAGAATGTGAGAGTATGAGGCCAGAGATGACAGAGATGGATGAAATCTATGGAACTCACTCCAACATACGAACACATCGTCAATATCCAGATAGTTCGCCCCAATGGTTGCATGAATGAGAAGATGGAGAACTCCTGAATCGTTTTATGAACAGACAATGAGGATATTCTGTGATTGTTCGCGCATAATGAAGGAACCATTACAAATTATGTGCTATTAGTATACTCAACATTTTTTCTAGTTTTTTTCCACATTCACAGGCCATCACTGAGAAACATATGAGAATTCAACATGACTGGTATCATTTTTATGTAATTTATTAATCTTCCATGCCTGTTTCTCCGGTTTCTGTATCATAATCGATATTCCGGTAGTCATAAATGGTTTGGAGAAATCGACGACTCGTTCACGTTCTTGGTTGATTGTCAATGGGGCCACGGCCATGTCTGCTGTCTGAAGAACAAAATGAGAATATGAGGATTGCCGAGCTCATTTGTTGTGAAGGTACAAGTTTTGTACAGCAAGGAAAAAGCAAGATGAAAGGACTGTGTCCTATTCAACGCATGTTAGTTCGAGATTCATGACACATGACTTTTTCTAATTGATATGTCATTTCATACTAATCTACGGTAGTTCGAATTCAGCTTAAATTCTTTAATCAACAAGATGCCAATGAATATTCTCTTACTTCATTCAACAAATATCCAATCATTCCATCCCAACTTCCATCTGCTTGCTTCCTACCATATTTGTTCCCTGCGGAAACGAAGATTTCATATCTGCAACAAACAATTTCAGGTAAGTTTTCAGAGATCAAAGATTGGGAAAATATTCGAAACTATCACTCTCCACTTTTACGTGCTTTCCCGGCATTCGTATTAGATGTATCAGCCAAAACACCATAAAGCACATTACTAAATAACTTAAATGATTTTACATTCAATGTGCATGCAAACGTATGCTTGTACACCATATTTGTATTAAAATTATAAACTTAATCATGACTTACTGGAATCCAGATATATTCTCAGCCAATTTATTGAGTAGATCAACACAAAATCCTTCAAATCTCTCATTTCCCTCGAGTGTTCGATTGTCTGTGGCTCTTCTTAACATCACGAATGGCTTTACCTAAATTTTAAAACAAGATAAAAATATCATCTGGAAACAGATGAGATAAGGAATTATCGGAACGGAATATTCTTCCTCTAATTTCTTTAACTAGTTTGCAAAGATTTCGGATTTACTTGCACAAAGAAAGCAAAAAATCATGGCAAATCGGAGAGTTTTTGGAATTGGGATAGTTAATGACTGACAAAAAAAGAAAGAGAACTAACCAAAACTGTGACTACTTTGTAGACGTATTTCTCGGGTCGCATAAAGTTTTTGCTCGCGGCAGCCAATGCCTAAAATAGATATCAAATCAAGTTTAATCGTGGAAAAGCCAATCAATAATATTCCCCGCTCACATCAGTTCGGGCCGCGTCGAATCCCAATTCGGGCCATTGAGAGTGCTTCCAACCATAGCGCTGTAAAACATTTTTCAAATTTAAATTTAGTTCTTGAATCTAGACGGAGTCACCTCGACAATACTATTCATCGTATTTTGTCCTGGCCGTAATTCGATTACGGTAGCTGTGAAATTCCGTCTGAGACCTGTTGCAGGATCGAACTCAATACGTCCGGTGAGCGTGTTGTTGGAAGCGTCCAACACGACCTGCGTAAGAGTTTATCTGACGTTTATGTGAGTTCAGTATATCGAAAAGTGTCTTCTTGTTCGGTTTTTTTTCATCCCAGATCATCAAATATTTAACGTAAATGAGCTGAAAAAATCAATAACCCAACCTTTCTAATCGATTCCGCCAGAATCCTACCGTACTCGAATACGGCGCGCGGTCGATTCAAATTCAATCGATCCTCATCCGGTCTACAGTATACTCCTGGATATCCCTGATTGAAGAGTTGAAAACGCTGGCCTTTTCCCGGTTCTGGTAAGGCACTGAAACGACTTCGATATAGTGTGAATACATCCAAGCAATCTCACCTTGATTCCCACTTCTTTGACCATTTTTACATGCAAGATTATTACTTGCAATATTCTGACTAGGGAAGATCAGGTCAGTTTGACCTTTTGAGATGGCAATAAACACTATACTACCAGAACGCTGAGTTAAATTTCAAAGACTAGTTCGGCTATTGCCACGGTTGGGCTGACCTGAGAGCCGCCCTCTCCCAAGAAAGTTTCCAAAAAATATTCTGTAATATTCTTGAACTTACTTTCTAAAAAGACTCGTCCCATGATCTTGTATGGCGATATTCGCCGCGGCAGCAGCCACGAGTACGGCATCATGCGCAAGCGCTGCGACTGGCTGTAATTAAATTAAATTAGAATTTAACAAAAAATATAATTCAACTGCAAGGTTGTAATGATTTTTGAGAGTATATCCTAACCAACGACGACTAGGTCCTGGATTGTGTCATTATTCGTCACGTTCGTGACAAGTTCGAAGATAACAAGTTAGATGAGAAATATTTTAGGAACGGACTACATAATTCTCATTAATTAATTACATAAATAATTTACCGGAACTTTGTCGATGCGTGGTTTCTCGTGCTGATTACGATAGCTACCATCGTAGTCACTCTTTCGTTGTCTGAAAATAATGAAGGGAAAAATTAATCGAGTTATAACTGAAATAGTTAATTTTTTCAGAAAAAAAAATTGGGTGGAACCATGTAATATTCTTATGGATTGCTATTTGTGAATGAAAAAAAAGCACAATTTTCCGTGAAGAGAGATCCCGTGAATTCAAATGCAAAACGTACAGGAAACTTTTCTGATTGGGTTCGAAGACTTGGAACATGGTTATATTAATGAGGGTATAACGAAAAGCGTGAAGGTCCTCATCTTCGATCAACTGGAACATATACATTATGTTTCATAGATTCTGTGACTGTTATTGATACGCTCTGGCAATGCTCACTCAATTTCTTTGTCTACGAGAGAGCCTTGCCAGAGCAGAGAGTAAAATTAGCCCGGGGTGCCTTTGATAGCCAGAAATAAAACAGGCAATTAATTCAATGAAAATATTTTTTGCGACGTCATTGAAAAATACGCTAGAACACAAAATGGAACTGCAATTTTTGTTATCAAATAAAATTTCATAGTTCGTTTCAAAGTTAAAATGGCTCACAAAATTAGCGAATACGTAGTTGAAGTGTCTCGTTACGAGAATACTCTCTTCGAGTGCCTTCAGAAACTGTTGAATACGATAGGCACCCTCTAGATCGACTATGACGTTGTATGATCTAAATTCATCAAATAATTTCTTTTATGGGGGATGAAATTCATTGAAAAATGTCTGATTAAAGCTACCGGAGATGATGAAAAGATTAAAAACACACCCGAGACAATTTCAAAATTTCCGCTCTGGCAACGCTCTCACGTAGACAAAGAAAGAGAGAGAGCATTACCAGAGCGTGGAGTTTGAAATGAACTCGGGGTGTTTAACTTATGATTCTGAGTCTCGTAAAAATTTTTCTGCCGTAATCTCCAACCTCGGTGGTGGTGCCTCTACCGTCATTGTTCCATCGGCTTCTAGTGTATAGTTGATAGCAGAAATGGGTGTGGACGAACGGGATCGATGGAATGTTGTAAGGAAGTCCCTGATAGAAATATCAACTTTCAAAGGCTCCAAGCTGTGAGACAGTGATATCAACGCTGATGAGGGAAGCACCAGAGGCCGTGTTGAAAATATCGATTGATAATATTGATACGTCCGGTGGGCAACTTTTAAAACCTCTTCTGGCCGTCTCCCTGTTAACGCCATTTGGGTTGCGTTCAGAATCGTTTCCATGCTCTGATGCTTCACTTGTGAGGACTATTTATTTGTATACCTGAAGAACTCTTCAGGAAATGGAGCTCGTACAGGATCGACTTTCAATTCGATTGGATGTTCTCCATACGAGCGGTCTTCGACAAGTTTGTAGAGGGCATGAAGTGTACGATCGGCTGGAATCAAGCGATTATCGGAACAGAAAAATATTATGATATCACCGACCAACGATATAAATTGCATTGAGAGTCGAGATAAATAACATGAAACAATGAAAAACGAGAAAAATAATAAAGACAATGATTCAGTAAATAAACAGTGGAGGGTCTTTTCCTGTCACAGATTTATAAGAGAAACGAACCATTATCTCCGTCATGAATATAAACAATCTCAGTCCATCCCTTCGATATGATATAATCCAATAGAATATACTCTACAGGAGGATGTACTGAGTATGTGAAGGGAGCCTCGACGGTGACGTCATTTGACGATTCAGAAGAGAAAGAAGGTAGATCAGAGGGACGAATATCGGGCACTGCCCAATCGATTAGAGGCACCTTTAAAGACGCTATTTTGACTCTCCGCCCTGGTAACGTATAAACAAAGACTGTGAGAGAGTGTTGCCAGAGCGAAGAGTTTCAAATTAGCTTGGGATGTGTTTAAAGGGGGAGTAATCTCACTCAATGGTCTCTTCATTGCGCACACTATTTCTCTCTTCTCTAACAACGAGAGAGCGTAGAGTGTTGAAGAGGCTGTTGACAAAGGTTTCTGTCCCTTTAATGTTTATTAGAAAATTATCATTTATTACGTCATTCAAAATTCATTACGACAATCTTGAGCACTCTTTTTTGCACGATAATGAGATTTTATTCTAAAATTTTAACCAATGAAAAAAGAAGCTTAAATAATGTAATGTGCCATGGTTCAAAGATCAAAAGATCAAAGATCACCTTACCTCCATGGCATTGGCAATCGCATGATAGACAGAGAATGAGTGGGTTCTCGTTCCCGCCAACATCATCATGAAACCAATTTTGAGATCATCGCAGACTGAAATTAAGGTAATTTCTTTATTTTTATTTAAAAAAAATAATACTCTTTTTCTTTTGTAAAATGAAACAAAGTGTATGGTTGGACAAAGTCCCGATTATAAGTTAGATTCCGGTTCGAAAGTGCAAAGAGATAAAACTAACTAATATTGTTCATGTTCCAGAAGACAGTTGACTTGTCGAATGGAGGAACATTTCGAATTCCTCAAAACAACTAATAAAATATTTTTTATACTTGCCAAACTTATCTTACGTTTGAAATAAATTCATGTACATATATCGTCTATTTACGAACAGTACTTTCCATCCTCCCTTTACCCCTCTCTTTTCTCACCACATTTACTTATTGTTTGGAATATTGCCGCATATTTCTGATGCATGATAAATAAAATAAAATACCGAGCATGACATCCACATCATCAGGCTGCCAGTTGACTGTGAATTGAGAGAGATCAAGCATCGCCTTCAATTTGACGGATAACAATGATTCAAATATAAAATCTTCATTCATTGAAAAGGATTAATTAGAGCTTGGTGATAAAAGATGTGATATCGCTGATAGATCACTCGGCTTCACTCGATAATAGGGCGGTATTTTATGGGTAGATTAACCGATGGAGCTTCTTCGGATCATTTATCATGTTTCAGACAGCAGACATGTTTTCACTACACCCGTTATATAGCAGAAAACTTGACTCAAGTGTTTTCAGAGGCATATCAAACTCTCATATTTGCAAGTCGAATTTTCAAGATAACGCCAGTAAGATTCCTGTTTCGTGCTCTACATTTATTCTAGTAACCCTACCTGAATAGCAATCGCCGTTGCATTATCCGTTTCCGACGTATCTATGAACGCTCCTGAAATAAAACTTACGATGGTTAGCAAATCTCAAAATCGCACTGGTTTCTACAGACACTTTGATTCTAGATAAATGCAGTAAGTTTTCAACTGACGCAGAGGAATCTTAGCGGAGGCTTGTAATCGTGTTATACGTAGTAAGATAAGGAAGATATGAAGAAGAAGACGAGGACCTTCCATAGACTCTCTTGTCACAGCCAATTTGAGTAAAGTGAAGACCATTCTACCTCTCCCTCTCCCCTCATTCTCTCTCTCCCTCTCCCTCTCCCCTCATTCTCCCTCTCCCTCTCCCTCTCCCTCTCCCTCTCCCTCTCCCTCTCCCTCTCCCTCTCTCTCTCCCTCTCCCTCTCCCTCTCCCTCTCCCTCTCCCTCTCCCTCTCCCTCTCCCTCTCCCTCTCCCTCTCCCTCTCCCTCTCCCTCTCCCTCTCCCTCTCCCTCTCCCTCTCCCTCTCCCTCTCCCTCTCCCTCTCCCTCTCCCTCTCCCTCTCCCTCTCCCTCTCCCTCTCCCTCTCCCTCTCCCTCTCCCTCTCCCTCTCCCTCTCCCTCTCCCTCTCCCTCTCCCTCTCCCTCTTCCTCTACCTCTATATTTCTCTCCTCCTCTCCTCCTCCCTCTCCTTCGGCCTCCTCCTCCCCTGAGAACGGAGGAGAAGCTCTTCCCTAAATGGATAGAGGAGGCCTCTCATATTGCTAGTAACTCGAGAGCAGGGAGAGGGGAGAGGGAGAGAAGGTTGACTACGAGAATGGAGGAAGATATATGGAATAGAATGAACTTATGGAATTGGAGCGAAGTAATACAAGCGTTGGAAGTATAGTACGCTATGGCCCTAAATGAATATTGTTCTCTTGTAGGATTTGTATCGTACATCGAAAAATCATTGGATCATGAATCGCCAGAAGCACTCTCAGCCACTCTGGTGATTCAACGGCGATTATGACAGAATGAGGCATTTTGGTGCTTATTATTTCTTTTCATTGTTTTTATTTTCCTCTAATCTAGTTAGTCCGCGAGAATCATGCTAAAATATTGCGTTTTCACAAACTTAAGCTGAAGCATGATTCAAGGGAAACACAAAACCGAAGGCGAAACCGGGAAATATTCCGATACACTACATCGGAATTTGAGATCATCGGGACGATTTATTCATTTACGAACCAGCATTATTTTATGAAAACGCAATATTTTAGCATGATTCTCGCCGACTAACTAGATTAGAGGAAAAGAAAAACAATGAAAAGAAAGAATAAGCACCAAAAAGCCTCATTCTGCCATAATCGCCGTTGAATCACCAGAGTGGCTCAGAGTGCTTCTGGAGATTCATGATCCAATGATTTTTCGATGTACGATAGGTGATAATGATGATAATCTAATAATCGAAAATTATGCTACAAATGAATCTTCCTGCTCGATGGAATAACAAGGATTGATCCCAATTGAAACGAGAACAACAGAGTTCCATTCTATCTAATATGGCCTAAAGATGCACGAAGATTAAATTATAAAATTATTCTAAAAATTTCGTGATATGGTCGTGAAAGGTAAATGAAAAGTTATCCCTTCATTCGATGCTCACGAAATGCTGCTGACATGCTGGGGATCACTAGTAGGCAAGTCATAATTCAAGGACCATTCGGTCTGGAAGACATAATCTCTTCTTATCTTTGCCGCGTGTAAAATCGATAATCATGTATGATGATTTGAGAGTAATATTGAACTAACTGCTGAAGACTCATCTTATTGATGACAACGATTTAATGTAGTTTTTTCCATGAAATAATATGAGTATTAGAACTCATATTGTGTATTGAGCAATCTTTTGCTTGCCAAAAATAAATCGTTTTCTGCCATTTTCCATCTCAACTTTGAAAGACATTTTCCGAATTTTCGTGCATTTATTCAAGTTTCAAGAATGAAAACGTCATTAGACTTTTTTTAAGTTTGGAAAGTATGACAAATATTCTAGAAGTACTATATATTCAATAATTATATTGTATTTTAAATATTCAGCGAAGCAAATTAATTGATAAAGTGCATACTCCCACGGAACATAATATAGATAAACAATATTCCCTCAAAAACACCGAGTTTTGAACAAGTGGAATTAGCTTTTCATTTATTTCGTTGCTTTATGATTTTTTTATTTCGATTTTTCATGCTTGAAAATAAACAAAAAATCTATTAAGGTTCCCCTGTATTTACACATTCGCTGCAAGAGTGCTGCAAAAGTAGTGCACCGTGACAAAAAAAGTGGGGTACCCTTTCTCAGAAAAAGAAGCAAGATATTGTAATTAAGTAAATAATTAGAGCATAAAATTTCGAGTTTTCTTAGGCCGCTCCTTTTTACGGTTTGATGAATGAATTATTGAATTTTGTGACATGTTTTGGAGTGCTTCCATTTTTGCAACATGGTTAGTGACTTATGGCTCGTTAAAAAATAGTGGAAAACCGAAATCGGCGACTTTCCACCCGTTAAAAAAGTACCCGGAAAGTCGAAAATGGAAACACGAAATTTGAATTCGCGCGCGCGAAAAGAGGTGCGGGAATTCAAATTCCGACTTTCCGACAGCGAATTTCCGCGGATTGCATATTTCAGAGAGCAGGAAGTTGAATTTCACCTTTTTAACTGCTAAAAATCGATGGTGGAAAGTCGGAATTTGAATTCCCGCACCTCTTTTCGCGCGCGCGAATTCAAATTTCGTGTTTCCATTTTCGACTTTCCGGGTACTTTTTTAACGGGTGGAAAGTCGCCGATTTCGGTTTTCCACTATTTTTTAACGAGCCATAATAGTGACGATCGAGAAAGCATCTCTGTATTTTCCACCCTTCAATGTTGATAATATATAGACAAAAACAACTCGACGAACGTGAATTTTTATTAAAACCTCGAACATTTCACAAATGCGAGCTAAAAATTGTCAGATGGTAGTTACTGTGTCCTTTCGATAATTCTTTGGCGTGGTGGTAAACGCAGGACTTGGCCGGTGTTTGAAAGGTAGGGCAGAAATTTCTCAGTTTCCAATTGTACGTTCATTCCCATGCATTTTAACTGACATTGATTCACAATTCTATCGATCAAAATAACAAAAAGTGCACCGTTACTAGACTAACCTTTTTGTCATCGTGTTCTCAGAATCGTGTTCTTTACACACATGGTTTGGATAAACGACATTCTGGTAGAGATTAAAAATATTTAGTACAAATACAATATTGCATACTATATTTCTGCTTTGATTCCACGATATGGAGAGGAAATAAGTTTTATGAGGCCGTATCCATGAACGTTGCTGAACCTTTGCTGACAAACGTGACGTAACAAGAGTGGGGGAGGATTTTTGGCGAACGCCTCCGAAGGTTGTGACGTCGCGTTTGTGGGCAAACGGTACGGTTTGCCAACGTTCATGGTTAAACAATCTGACTAGAGTTATTGCTGCGCAAGATTGTCAAGGCTGGAAAATTTCATTTGATATAAAAAAATCCACGCTGTATTGGATATTAAGCGTTACAAGTTAACGTTTATTAGATCGATATCGGTCAAAATATCGAAATTCACGATTTGCAAAAGTTAATTCATTATGCAGAACATTTCGTTGATTAGGAACTTTAGTGGATATAATTTTTCAATAATATGATTAAATGTATCTATACACTACAGATCGCCTTCATTGGAAGTTTTCATCATGATTGCTCATATATTTTTATTTATCATCGGAGTTTCATGTAATAGTGCTTTAATAATAGCAATAATGATGCGCACTCCTCCACATCTCAAGGCAAGCACTGATTAGCTTTAGTGGCAGGGAATGCTTGATCTAAAACCCGCTCTGACCTCACTCTCTCAGATTCTTTGTTTACGAGAGAGTGCGTCTAGTCCGGAGAACTTGAGGTGTACCTTTAAAGCTTTTTCAATGTCTTTTTCAGGTCTATTCATTCTTGATTCTATTCTCCACCACTTTCGATCTTCTCGCCAACTTTATCGATGTTTTTCTAATGGAGAGGTATCCTTATTTGATCTTCTAATTAGCAAAGAAATATGCAAATGACGACAAAACAATAAATATAGTATAAAGTTAAAACCTTCAATAGAAATAAAAAAAAAAAGAAAAAAATCTACATTAATTTCTACCGTAGTATTATGTGTTATCACTTTTAATAGTAACGACAGTCGTGGACTCCATTCAGACTTATTCCCATTGCCGGTAATGTAATCTACGTTTCTTCTGGTATATGTCAATACATCTCATCCTTATCGTGCTATATCGCCCACGGATCATTTGTATCTATTCTTATATACTCAATGATGCTCACTGCTACGTGCTTTGTGTACAGGTATTGCTCGTATTCAATTATTGTTTTTCTGTGTGCGAATAGTGACCGCTAGGGTGCACACAGGGAAACAAGTGTTATACAAGGACCATTAGACCTAAGAAGAGTTAGATTTTACACGTTTTGAGCAAAGAAATGAGTTCGTTTCTCTAAAGCAGGGAGAACGCTCATTTGTAATTTGGCAAAATGAACAAGCGGTTCGGCATAGGATACCCTCAAAGCATGCGCTCTTTCACTTTTGCGTACTTTCGCTTTATTTCTCTGTTGCACCATGACCGCTCTCGAAACGCTGGGAGTCTGGCCTCCCCCTCAACAACTCCTCTCTCTTACCTAACCCATCTAGAATGAATGATATTCCACACCCATGAGTATTTGCGTAAAGGCCGACACGTTTGTCGGCATACGGCTTGCTAATGTTCATGTATGTATACTGGGTGTCGATAAAATGGGTATAATACAATATTTAGGTATTTTATACTGAAAACCCATCGTCCAACAAGATTACATTTATCATTAATCGTCGTCATTCTGATGATTCCAATGGTCGTGAACGGAGTGAGTTTCACATTTTTAGATATAGTGACCGTAACACAGTAAAGACCATGAAAGAGACCATAAGAGACTAGAATGATACTCTCATTCTGGTGTATTCCTATAAAGACCTTCCTATAAAGAGGATATAATGACCTTTTCGGAAATTATTCCGCCGATATTGTATGGACTATTTCCACTGAAGTGGAGTTGTTCCAAGATTTATCATTTGTAAGAAAATATTGTTGAAATCGATAAGTGCTTCCAAATATCGTACGCTCAAAAATCTGTCACCCAGTTTTCAAGCAGCTTGAAGCTGCTTGAACTTTTCACAAGCTAGCCCGAGTTGGGCCTTCTACGACATTTTCGTTATTTTTGCTTCGTTTCATATTTTTCCAAATGCTCGAATTGCTCAATAACGGGGAAATGAATCAATAATATGCTGAATTCACTAAGAACGAAGCGATTGTTTGTAAATTCTAAATGTCAGCGTGTTTGAATAATCAGTTCATGATACCAGAATTTTGCAAGAAATACGGTAATATATTTATTCCAACTTTTATATTTTACGGCTCTGGAGCCCAGTTCATCTGTCTTTTCGGAGCTGTCGTTTCGCACTTTTCAATATTTTCACGTTATTGATTCATAATTCTTTATTCAATACATGTTTTCTAGTTGCTATATCTGATGCTTTTGTGCTCCTCAATTTTGTATCGTCTGCTGCATCCATTTTGATGAGTACGAGGAGTGGAAAAGTAGCTGCAAGCAAAGTGAGTTAACAGCTTTCTAATTCGTCCCTTTCTTATTTCTGTAATAATTGCTATCCGTTGCATTTTACCGTTCAGATACCGACGTCGTTCGCATGAACACTCGTATTTGCTTTGGAATCGTGTTTTGCTTTGGACATGAACATTCTCGTTCCTCTTTTCTACTTGAAGCAGTTCAGATAAGTCTTCATAGTAAATTATTTCTTTAAGAAATGAATGGGTAGTTGCTTGTGGTAACCTTTTTTTGATTTTCGCGCATTTCTTCTTTCGATGCTGCCTGTTGCGGTACTCTGTCGATGCTACATACGTCACAAAGTTGCATTAAGACGTGAGTTTATCGTGATTGAAATTTCCTAACTTGGAAATATTGTGATTTATTGTGTAACATCTATCACAGGGGGGGGGGTGGATTCATTTAAAAAAAATTTATTGCTAAATCTTTACCATGATTGTTCAAATAGTCCATTTTCAATTACAGGTGGTGTCTTTACTCCTTCTACGCCATAGCTTGTTCCATTTGCTTGTTTCATTTGCTTGCTTATTATTTAACCCTCGTATAAATATATTGCATTTGCAATAATACTAATCGATAACGAACTTTATTGCCACGGAAACACAGACTTAATATGATACAAACATGACGAGGTACTTCGAATGATGAAGCAGAGGGGAAGCAGACATCTGGAATCAATATTATTGATTGTGAAGTAATGAGATGAGATATTACAAAAGAAAAAAATAGTGTAGAACTTGTAAGCAAGGAAACATCGATTACAAATTATTATTCATCTAGGACTAAAAATTTCAGTGCGTCTCAAACCAGGGCTGTGCTGCATGTAGATATTTTCGGCATACGGCATAACGGCATATTTTTTCAGCATATTTCGACATGAAAACGGCATACCGGCAGGGCCATGCAGCACAGCCCTGTCCCAAACCAAGTCGTTGCTCTGTTAGACGTATATAACCATGAAATAGTACCGTAAGAAACAGCTCCCGAAGAAGAAATAAGCAGCTTGTACGACAACCGCAGCGGTAGACTCAGTTGCCGTTCACAGCGCGTAAAAACCTACAAAAGGAAGCAACTTCCCATTCATTTCTTAAAGACATTATTTACTATGAAGACTTATCTGAACTGCTTCAAGTAGAAAAGAGGAACGAGAATGTTCATGTCCAAAGCAAAACACGATTCCAAAGCAAATACGAGTGTTCATGCGAACGACGCCGGTATCTGAACGGTAAAAATGTAACGGATAGCAATTATTACGGAAATAAGAATGAGAAGGGACGAATTAGAAAGCTGTTAACTCACTTTGCTTGCAGCTACTTTTCCACTCCTCGTACTCATCAAAATGGATGCAGCAGACGATACAAAATTGAGGAGCACAAAAGCATCAGATATAGCAACTAGAAAACATGTATTGAATAAAGAATTATGAATCAATAACGTGAAAATATTGAAAAGTGCGAAACGACAGCTCCGAAAAGACAGATGAACTGGGCTCCAGAGCCGTAAAATATAAAAGTTGGAATAAATATATTACCGTATTTCTTGCAAAATTCTGGTATCATGAACTGATTATTCAAACACGCTGACATTTAGAATTTACAAACAATCGCTTCGTTCTTAGTGAATTCAGCATATTATTGATTCATTTCCCCGTTATTGAGCAATTCGAGCATTTGGAAAAATATGAAACGAAGCAAAAATAACGAAAATGTCGTAGAAGGCCCAACTCGGGCTAGCTTGTGAAAAGTTCAAGCAGCTTCAAGCTGCTTGAAAACTGGGTGACAGATTTTTGAGCGTACGATATCTGAAACAACTCGAATGTCTTTAAGAGGCGTTAGGCTAAACTATCCTTAATTCAGGGTAATTTCAGATGGTATTTGTTGTTCATAAAGCGGACGATGAAATCATTCGAAATCTTCTCATAATCCACAATAGAACGGGTTTGTTAGAGTCAGGAATGGTAACAGGTGAGGAAATGATCTAGCAATGTTATGTTATAGTACTGAAATATTTTGTATATCACTGAAATATAGAAGAAAACTATGTTATAATACTGTTCAAGAAGAATTTCAACATAATATTCAGGCAATGTCCCTTCGAGAGTAACTAAATTCATAGCGTACTCTATAATTGTCATCCCATGTCTGACATATATCGTCATTGTAACTTCGCGTATTATGGTTTTCAATGTACTATTTGCTGTGATGCATAATGATTTATCTTCAGTCTCTTCGTCTATTGAAGAATAGTTCAATGCACATGAGCGATAAGACGCGTAACGGGCACAGGAGTATAATTATGGTAAATATTACTTGAATATTTAAAGCCACACCCCAAGCAAATTTGAATCTCTCCTCTCTGGTCACACTCTCTCACTTTCTTTGTCTGCGAGAGAGCTTTGCCATTGCGGAGAGTAAAATTAACTTGTGGTGCGCCTTTAATTAAGATAATTCTCGTAATTTAGCTGTTTAATTAAAATTATGAGCGAGATAAATCCTTCGCACTAATATTCCATATTTCAGTCCCTCACTTACCAATCTGCCTTACCATCTCTAACTGTTTTCGGAGTCATTGCATACGCTATCATGAAGGCAAATATTCGTCAAAATGCATTAATGGAATCATCAGCTTTCCTGGTTAGACAATTTGATATGAACATTGATATAGTAATTGAGTTCTTCAATTCTAGATGGCTTCCATTCCACCCTCGTTCAATGCCTGCTTTGCCTTATATTTCATCGCACCTTACAGAAGGTACTCTTTGACTAAATAATACGGGTGAGAAGAAAGGTTCTGTCGCCATGAAGATATAGTGCTATTTTAAATGTAAACTTATGTAACCTATTAAAGCAGTAAAATGTACACTATCAAATGACAGTAAGATTTGAAAGAAGCGAAAACATGGCAAGATGTGTGAAGAGTGTGTGAAGGAGGAGGTGGGAGGCAAAAACGGCACCAATACAAAGTGGAACATTCTGGAAAACGACAGCGTTCTTGCTTCCTGTTCTGGAGAAGCAGTTATATTATAGTTTATATCGTTTCAGATTCGTCCTTCGACAGGAACCTTCTTCTACAGACAAAAATATGCACATGTCTACAGTGTCAAATGCTCATCCCGTACAAACTTGAAATCGATTGATAATTTCGACAACATTCACATACGATTGCATATGAAATAGTATTTTGCATGAGTAAATGTTCTTCAAACTCCATAAATGTTCTTTCGTAATTCATTGTAAAGAAAGAATGTACAACTACGACTCTGGGATACATCAAATCTTTCTTCTTGTCATGACACAGTGATCAGTTGGGGCAGTCTACGGGAGAGCTGGAGTGTGCTCCAAACTTGGCTGATAAAGGGGCGGTATTAAAGGAGCTCACACGTCTCTTCAACGCTCTACGCTCTCTCGTTATTAGAGAACAGAGAAATATTGCGCGCAATGAAGAGGTCATTGAGAGAGGTCACTCTCAATTTAAGTCAGCATGACCTTATTAGAAGGCGATAGAATGACTAGAATCTTTTTTTTCGACTCCAGTGTTCACGTTTGACTATCAAATGTTCGATCTCCTTTGTCGCGGCGGTTGACTTTTGCTGATTTTGTTGTTGTGAAGGTCGACAGATTGAAATTCACTCTAAACATATAACAATAGAATGTTATGGTAAAATACGAATTGATATAATATTCCCACAAAGGCAACTTTTATTTCACTATACACTGTCATGTCCATTGATTGTCTGTATTTGTTCCATTCAAATCAATTCACAACTCGAAAAAGAAGAAACAAATGAATGGATTCAACGAGTATTTTTAAGATGATCCCGGGTACTAAATGATATGATGATGCTTTCATCTATTGATTACCGTTATCACTAACAAATTGAGTGTCGAAACATTGTACACAAATGACTAATCTATCGATAAGACACTATTATAGATCGATCTGACCATCAAAATAAAAGTGACTCAAGGACATTTTAGTAGCTATCTTCAATGCTTATCTTGGCTCTCTCTTCTCTCAGTTTTTTGAGAGGCACCTACACAAGGCGCTATAACTAAATCTTATATAAAAATCGAACGTAATTAGAGACTCTTTTCATTTCATTTTAATTTATCGCTCTCTTTTATTCTCTTTCTCTTCTATCTCTTTCTGTGTGAGTACTCTGTTCACTCCTTCCTTTGCTGAACTTTTCTCTCTTTATTCTTCTATATAAGTGAAAGTATTTTAGTGAACTCAATATAATCATGAATCATCTTATCTTCTTTGCTTCTCTCGTATCCGTCTCCGTTGCTCTTGTTAGTGTCGGTGGTTCACGAGAATACAGCACCGATGAGGCCTTGGTAAGTGAATACTTATATTACAAAATACTTATATCCTATTCAATTTTTTAAAAGTTTATTTGCCCTAGAATTATTCAAACTTTCGATTTGAATAATTTCTTGTGATCAAATTCAGATTTTATAATTCATTATTATTTATTTTTCTTTATTATTACTTTATTCTTTATCATTCTTCACTAATATCCTTATTGTTTCAGGATAAAATCAAGAGTGGTCTTGAACAGATTAACGCTGCTCATTCAAGTAACATTTTCCTCGTTCCAGTTAAGGTGAGAATTAAATGAATTTAACTATTTAAGCAAAGATAGAGTTTCATTGTAAGCATAGCGTATCCACTCGAGAAAAAATCCGTTTGTGATAGGACACATTCCGGGAATCCCAACTTTATACCCTCGTGGTTCATTTTAATTTATCATGCATCAAAAACCGACAACATTTGAAAGAACAAGAACATGAAAGAATTTTGAATTTAGGTAAACAAGGCCTCTCGTCAAGTAGTTGCCGGAACGAAGTATGTGTGGGAAGTGGAAATGGCTGAAACCAAGTGCAACAAATTCTCAAGAATTGCAAGAGTTCGTCATTGTTTTAATTGCTTTATAAACGCATTTTAATAAGTTTCAGAATTATTTAGGTATTTTTCAGACTGCATGTGTCGCCATTCCAAACAAGTCTTCCATCTACAAAATCACTCTATGGGAGAAACCATGGGAGAATTTCGCCCAATACACCGTTGTTCCTCTACATTAGAACTACATAATTAGTCATTTATGTATAAATCTGTAATAAATAATTTCACTTTTCATTGTATCATGATATATCAAATTTTGTTAATCATCATAATCACATCTTGTTTAAAATAGGATAGTAATGGTGATAATAGCGTTCTAAAATTTGCAAAACTCCGGATTCTCTTTTTATTATCATTTTTTTATCCTTAACGATGTACATTGATTGTCTCTTGCTTGAAAGCGTCATAGTTACTATATATCTTTCCCAATACCGGTAACTTTGCCTCACAGCGAACGTAGTAGCGGTGCTGAAACCTGAGGCGTTTACAACTTCAACTTCGACCACCACGATGTGGGAGAAGAGAAAGACAATAGATGATTTCCATCTATTTCTTAGACAAAATATGTGAATATTTGCTGATCTTTCAAAATTAATATTCCACAACAAATCATACTTTTGGCTTATTAATGAATAGTCACATCATTCTATTAATCATTTCTTATTTTTATTGTTCTCCTCCTTTCCTTAAAGGCTAATTTTGAGACCCTACCGTTCAGGGGGGAAATTATGGTTCCAGCGCAAGCAGCTTTGTAATGTATCATTGTATATTTATTTTCTTTATTTTGGTCTAGTTCCGATTCCTTTCGGACCAGTAGCAAAAGTTATGAGACCTCTTCGATGATGTAAGATAGGGTGGCGCCGATAAAATCGGTAGGGAAAACCGACAGAGATTAAAGATCAAACTACACTCCGGAGTCCGAACTACAACGCACCTGATGCTCAGTATGGATCAGAAAATCCTTGATGGGCCCCTACGCGGACTCCATTCGGCATCCTGTTTCCTTCCTTCTCGCAACTCCCCCCCCCCCCGTTTAAAATTGAAGTTTGATCGTTCATCCTTACCTCTCTCTCTATCTCTCGCAATTTTTGACCCGAAAACAATATTCAAATCATTCACTAACACCTACGCATCTCTTTGATAACAGCATGTTCAAATATATTCATTTATATTGCCATATAATCATTGTATTTCGTTTTGACTTATCAATCAATACTCACATCATTCTATTACTCATTTCTTATCTTTATTATCTTTTAACCTCCATTCCTTACAAACATTCATTTCAATCCAGAATTATGCACAATCATCGCTTTATTTCTACTTTTACTTTATTTTTTCGTTTATTCTTTTTTTTAAAAGGAGAGAGTGAAAGAGAAGGAGGAAGAGAGGGAGAGAGGGAGA